>JAKCOX010000006.1:19465476-20019985 GCA_022605575.1 Laterallus jamaicensis coturniculus | reverse complement strand
AGGGCTGGGCCTGAGGGCGGGAAAGAGAGGGATGGGGGAGAAAAAAAACCCCAACAACCACAAAACCAAAACGAAAGAACGACCAAAATAATCAGAAAGGAAAAAAAAAAAATCCCCCAACTCACAACAACCCGTGAGCGGCCTTAGCAAATACACGGCTAAACAAATAAACAACGGGGCAGATAAATAAATACCGGCGGTAACCGATCGCCGCTAAACACTGCCAGAGGCAAGCCGGGGGCGGGGGGGCCGGCGCCCTCGGGCCCGGCCGCTCGGATGCTTGGTGTCAGCAGGCGGCAGAGCCCCAGACGCCTGTGCGGGTGGTGTGTGCGCGCTGCCGTGTGCCCTCTGCAAAGGACGGGTCAGAGCAGCTGCCGAGAGCAAAGCTAATGGCCAGCGGGGAGATAGGCTGGAGCTGCCCCCTACGACCACCCGCATCCGAGGGACCCGGAGGTGTGGGGGTGGTGACGATGGGGGAATAAACCGCCCTCCCGCACCCACAGCCTTGCCAGCGCCCCGAGCGCGGCGAGCGGAGCCGGCGGGGGAGATGCCGACCGGGAGAGCCGGGGGCGGGAGGTGTGAGCCCGGCATTGCCGGCTCTCCGCGCCCCCTCCTCGGCAGCCCGGCCCGGCCCCGCGGTCGGCGGGCTTCGCCTCCGGCTGGATACATCGGGACGAAGGTTTCTGTTTTGTTTCCCGATCCCCGGGCCTGAAACGAGTGTGTGCGTGTAAGGCGGGGGAAGGAGGAGGCAGTGAACAGCCCAGAGCCCCTCGCATCTCACACACGTTAAAAAAAACCCAACAAAACAAAGCGGGAGAGAGCCCTGGAGAGAAGGGGCCACCCCAGCCACAGGCTCCCCGGCGCCCCGCGAGGCCCCGCCATGCCGCACCCGTGCCGCCGCAGCCCGACGCCGCACACCGGCGGGCCGAAGCCGGGAGCGGGGCCGGGGACCGCGAGGCGCTCCGAGGGGCAGCGGGGCACCAGGTGCTCGGGGATGGCGGGGCTGTTCCGGGCACGGCAAGTCATTGACATGCAATACATGCGCAGGTATTACGAGACCGGGAGCATCAAGCCCGGGGTGATCGGCGGCTCCAAACCCAAAGTGGCGACCCCCAAAGTAGTGGATAAAATCGCCGAGTACAAGAGACAAAATCCGACCATGTTCGCCTGGGAAATCCGGGACAGGCTACTGGCCGAGGGCATCTGCGACAACGACACGGTCCCCAGCGTCTCTTCCATAAACAGGTAAGAGCAGCCCCGCAGCCCTGCTCGCGGCCCAATCGCCTCTTTACGGCCTCATAAAACCTCCCTTCGCAGCGCGGACGGCACAACCCTTCTCCGGTCAGGTTAGGTCCAGCCGCCCGCCCGGAGCGGGACCTTGGGCACAGCCGGCCAGCTCCCGGCCCAGCGGGCGCTCCCCGGCCCCGCCGTGACCCAGGAGCCCAGTCCTGGGCAGTGGGTCTGCCCCGGGGCTCGCTGATGCTCGGCGCAGGGCTGCAGCTTGCGCCGGCCGCCTGGCCCGGGGCGGGCAACACTGCTGCGACAGCAGATGAGCTCCCCGCCGAGCGGCCCGGCGGTGCCGCAAAGGTTTGGGGGCTGTTCGGGCCGGTCGGGGTGACGAGCAGCGGAGACGGGTTTTCCCCGTCCTTCCAGCGCCCCTCCCGGGGTGTAAATGACCGCCAGCCTTGCCAGGGTACTAGGGCTCTGAGCCGAAAAGCTGCCGCTACCCGGTGCCAAGCTGGGCTCACAGCCCCGAGCCGCTGAGCGCTGGAAGAAAGCTTCCCTTGCACCCACTCCCCCCCGGTTCATTCCTCATGGTTAGCCCGAGAGAACACCTAAGCCGCTAGGCTGTGTCCTGCCCCGGCTGGGGAGCGCTGCTCCCCGCGGTCCCTGCGGCTCCTGGCTCGGGCTGATCTCTGCCCTGGCAGGAGGCTGCGAAGCAGCGGCATTGATTCAGCACCAGGGAACAATTCTTCTCCCGCCTCCGCCCTCCCATCTACCCATCTACCCCCCCCCCCCCCCCTCCGCCATCTCCCACCCCAGCTGCTAGGGTGCGATTTTTGTTGGTAGAGGGGTTCAGATTCGGTCTCAGGTTTGAGGTGACAAAAATAACCTTATGACAAGCAAAAAAAAAAAAAAAAAAAAGGATCGATGCAGGAGAAAAAAGCCGGTGATAGATGTAATCAAGCGCTAACACGTTGCAAAGCGCTCAGGACTGCTCACATGCCTGCACATTCAAAGGCAACGCATATACTAGATCTTCACACTTTGGCAACACACAACAGTCACACGCACACAGTAAAAGTAATTACCCTGATTCAGTGTAAGGTATGTACGGATACCTTCCCTATGCCCTCAGAAATACAACCTCGAGAAACAGAGTAACAGGCGTACTCACAAAGGGTGTATACGCAGGCACAAAATAGCTCACCGGCAGAGTAAGGATACGTGAAAATTTGTATGCAAGCCCAAATATACTGCACATCCCACTGATATAAATGTACATAGGGTAAATGTAAATACGCGTACAGGCTTTTGTAGTGTCCGCACAGATAAAAACGCACAAGTCAGTATATGCCCTTTTGATATATAACAAGTTTAGCCAGATTATTATTTTTTTTTTAAACCTGGTGTATTTATAGCAAGGGAAGCAAAAAATAAATAGCAGCGAAACCACTGTGGTATTTTTTGTCTTGCGCTTTTCATGGCAGATTTATCAAAATATGTCTAATAACTCAGGCTGTGTATTTCTAAATCTGGCATCCTATATAAATGGGTTTTAATATTTTGCAAATGATATGGAATTATCCCAAATCATCTTGAAAACAGCAGGTAGAATTAGCTAGTGGAATGTACCTTGGCTAAGAAAGATTCCCTCAGACACACTGTCTCTGTAATATACTGCTAGGCTACCCTAGGAAATTATCCCTGTGTGTGCCATCTGTATTAAAATGGTTATTAAGTTATGAACAGGGTAACATAATACTGATCGGCTAATTATACACCCTCCTAAAAAACCTCCAGGTCTCTGTTACTCTCTCAGTCAGGTACTGAAATAATAACAGTTTGACATTCAGACACCTTACAAAGGCAGCTCTGGAAGGACAGCCAGCTATCCCTAGGAGGGACTAAGCTGGGTGGTACAGGAGTCCAGAGGAACAGCTCTGGGCTCTTTGGAGAAATAGCATACATGTACCTGATACACATGTATTCTTCTAGCTCGAGGGATGTTAGCATCCAAATGTCACTGAAGCCACAGCCTTATGCCTGCCGGACCTAACAGCTCACATCAGGGTTGCGATGTCCCACACATAAGGCTGAGAGTCAGGTTTTGGTCCCACCTTTGATACTAGTTTGTGGCAGGGCTTGGCGGGTTTTGTACCTCAGTTTCCCCACGCTGGAAAAGACGACCGGGTCCTTCTCAGAATAAGATGGGAACCGATGTCAGTTTGTGCTTATAAAATGCTTTGAGAAGGAACAATAGCTTTGTAGCTGCTAAATATTATTATATTAAAGAGGCTCAGCTGCAACCCACCATATTTGATTCATACTGAGATGGCATTTAAGTGTATAGTCACCAAGGCACAAGAGCATTTTAGCTTCGTATTATTAAGTTTTTCCCCACTGCTTAAAAAAAATCAGGCTCAACTTCCAACTGTTCCCCTTTGTATGGGGCTCCCCAAAACTCACAGCAAGCCCATCACATCACAGGTCACAAAATTTTTGTCTGTGCTAGGCAGGAACAAGACAGCGAACTGGGAAGACTGGAATAGGAAATAGCAGGTATAAAGGGCCTGATCCTGGTGCCATGGAGACTAGAGTGAGCTTCATCATTCCAGTGACTTTGCAACTCCAGCTCACAAAACTCAAAAAACACACAAAGAGGACAAAGTTCACAATTTAAAGATAATTTTTTTTTCTCTCCCGTTGTAAAAATAAACATACAGAATTGGGTCAATCTTCTGTAACAGTACATCCTTTGCCTGCACTATGATCACAAATTGGAGTTAATCTAACATTCCAACTCTGAGCAGCTTCAGATAGATGACAATTTAAAAAACCAACCTCCTAGAAATATCTATCATTATATTTTCACAAAATGTGGGGTTTTCAAAGCAAAAATTGCATTGGCCCAATGTACAGAACTGTCAGAGCTCTATCCATGAGCAGTTTAACCTCTTGAGACTATAAGCGAGGTATTTACAGATACAGAAGTTACTCATGTCCCTAGTTAGACTGTGAATACTGCACTTCAAAATGGAGATCTCCTTGTACATGGAAAAAAACCCCACCCTACTTTCAGTTATTGTAAGATTTTCTGAAAGTGTATTAATTACATTTCTTTTCTCTCTTTTGGGGAATTATTCTAACATTAACAAAGGTTTTCATGTGAGAGAATACAAACCAATGCCGTTTCAATTCCATTTGTGAAGTTTCCCTAAAACATTTTTAAAGTCTATTTTCCATTAACTATTTTTTGGCAATACATGAATTATATATGCTTACATTGCACTGATCTGTCAGTATTGCACTGAGGGTATCAGGACGTGTTTGGGACGACATGTAATTCAGTATCGAGATTTATCAGAAACTTGTTCATACCAAACTCATGCAGATAAAGGCTAGATATGAACTCTGGGGAAAAACATGACTTAACTACCCCATCAAGATTCAGGGAAAAAATTAAGTCTTTGGCTGTGTGGTAGTTTTGCTTTAATAATGGTCAAAAAAAAAAAAAAAAAAGGCTAGAGAGTATACTGGTTAATAAGCAAAGCACACCAGAACTGACAGGATCAAGACAGAGCAGTTATCTGTGCATCGGGGGCTTTCCTGCTCCTGAGTCATACCTTAGGTACTACACAGTATAAACCTATCGTGTATGTATAGGTTGCACACACATATATCCATACGTATACCTGCATATATGTAAACACACGCAGAAATGCACAGTGTACACAATTAAGAAGCAGGCAAGTGACAGAAGTTCTTGGTTCTTTGGTAAACAATTAATGCTTACTTGAAATCATTTGACCACCCCACTTCTCAAGCACCTTGCCAGCCCAAACTTTTCCATCTATTGCATGGCTATAAATTAGCTATCTTTGGTTGCTTTGGGTTAGAATATTTGCACTGGATGTACGTACTGCTGTAAGCCTTGCGGCAGGCTCCTAGGTTTGAACTTGATGGCAGATGTTAATGGGAATTTCTCTTTGTTTATCGGTACATACAGTTAGCCTCAGAACACGGGTTTCATGAGATACTAATCACGCCAGAAAGATCTTTTGAATTAGGCAGTGTACTTTAGTAGGAACAGGACGGAGCACATTACAGTTATGCAGCAAGTGATGCAATGGACATTGTAGCTTAAGCATTATTTCCTGCTTCTCTTAAATTCATTAATTCCTTACAGGTCCAGAAAGGCAGAGCAAAACACCCCCCCCACACAGTATGTCCCTCTATCCCAGCTCTCCTCAGGCTGGGTGCAGTTCTGGGGACTCACAATTAGTCCTTGTCCAACGAATGCTGAAGCCAAAGCCTTACTGACTCAGTCAGCCTCCTGGATAAGCTTTGAACCCTGAGTTCCTGAGTGTAGACCTAATTAATACTCCATGGTAGCGAATGATGTTTAGCAGATATATTATCTCAGTCAAGCCGTTAGAGGTTTTTTCAATCTTCTCTTAGGTATTGGGTATACATTAATTTCTAGCGTTAAGCGCTCAGTCTGGGGAGATGTTTCCTGTTTCATTATATAACAATTGGCTAATGATTCCTATTTAAAGTATCCGATAATGATGTGCTTTTTAAAAATACATATGGAAAGACACACACATTGATTCACGTTGTAATGACCAGTGAAATATACTTGCATGTTGAAATATTATTGAGCATGTGGCCAATCTCAGTGGCCGTGGGCAGGCCTATAGTTTAGAGCGAAGAACGGCGTATTAGGAAACCAGATTTCTCTTACCAGTTTGCCATTAACTTTCTGGTTGATCTCAGGCAGGTCGCACGGACTCCTTATGAGCCTGCTTTGACATCTGTAAAATGAAAATGGCAGCATTTAGCTATCTTTGTAAAACTCTGTGATCTTTCACAAAAAACACCCCTGGAGTTCAACGTGTAACAAGAAAAGCTTCAAAACTAGAGCTAGGTTGTTTTACATCGGCTGAGGCTTTAGCCCACACAGGGGACATAGAATGGAACAGAATCTTGATTGAGATGAACGTAATGTCTCAAGACAAACAATCAAGTCTGGCAAAAGGCAGGCGTATTAGGGCAGGGGCTGTGTCATACGCGGAAGAAATCAATGTTATGCAAACAGAGTTTTCTGAGTCACTCTCCCTAACCTCACTTGAGAATTTCCGCAAAGGACACCCTGGCCAAAGACACTGACGAATCCCTCCCTGTCTCTCCCACCAAACAAATCTGGAATTCTTGGAGGACAGGTAGTGGGTCTAAGGAGAATTTGGAAGTGTACAGAGTATGTCTGATGGCAGCTTGTTCATAGTGACCAGAAGTGGTGAAAAACATGCAGTGAATTACACAGTTTTAACCGTCAAGTGTGTGTGTCACAGAAACTATCACCATCATCAGTATTTAGTAACCACATCTGAGTTTTCTTAATAGAGAGGCTGAGGGTTAGACTGACCATGTAGACAGGATTAGTCTCTGACTGACAGTGGGTCAAGCAGGGGAGAAGAAAACTCATCTGGCAGTAGTCAACAGAGTTTACCAGGTCTTATAATCTGGCACCTTTTAGCATGCAAAGAAACTCTGGATCCTAGTTGGGATCCTCTCGCATAGCTGGTGCTGAGTCTAGGGTTCCCCCCCCACCCGTGCGATTTCCTGCATGCTCTCAAGGCAGAAGACTTCTGCTGTCAGTTGCTTTCGGCTGAGTGAAGAATGCGGTTGGGTCACACAGGGCTTCATTACAAGGAATATACTCCTTTAAATTCAGATTCTTTTCCATCAGACACAAACCTGGTATTATCTTCTTTTTATCATTGCAAATAAAGGACAGGCTCATAAAGCAGAGGTTACAGACAATGTTACTGCAGCTGAAAGAGTAAATGAATGCTCACAGCATTTCTCTTTGTCTTATTCCTCATATCTGGCCACTGGAAGGTTGTATGGTGGGAACTACAATAAGCTAGCTGCATTTTTTTTCTAATTTTCATATTGCAGAGATATTAGCTCAAGAGAGGCAGTTAGCGAGTAAAATTGGTTGTGCCTGAGAAGTTTCGAGCTCCCTGTTCTGTGAACCTCGAAGTTCAGAACCACTCTTTATCACGCGAAAAACCCAACCCATCCTTTTCATAGAAATGTACAGAAAGCTTGATTTTTGTTGGAAGTTAAAAATTTTCAAGCTTTTGCATCTAGTGAATGATTGCTGCGTTCTGCTATAGAAGTAGCTGCATTTCAGTGCTGGGTGAATGAGTCTTAGGGTGCTAAACCTCATTTACCAGAACCACTATTATGTGGAAAACTCATTTGACTTTGGGAGAAAAGAGGAGAAAATATAAGTGGCTTGGCCAAGCAATGACGAAGTGGTGAGAACAATATAGTGATCTGAAGGGCAGAGTCCCTCCAACAGGAAAGGAATTATTCACGTTTAAACAAAGCAGTATAGCCAGGAATGAAGGGAGGGAAATAAGAAAGGAAGCATTTAAATGGTAGCAGAAGGAATCTCCTGATAGGGAGGTCCATTAAATTGTGGAATTGCATCCCACAGGAATTCCTGATTTCTTGGATTATATATAGCTAAATGGTATTTATAACAAGCAAACATATAATAGGAAATAATCTTGGCGTTGGCTAAAGAGATAGATAATGCTCTGGCAGGCCAGGTGGACCCTTTATGATATGATGACATGATGCATACAAAACAAAGTCGTGTTTTCAGCAGCATATCAAATATCCCCCAAAAAACCCATCTCTGATTCTAAAGTCCATTCAAACAAAAGATTTCCATATTACTTGAATAAAAAGACGTAACTTCAAAACAGTTGAACAAGGCTGAGCTTCACTTAGATTAACTTGCCGTGGTCTTTAATCAAGGCATGATGAAATTCAAATGGAGTTTAGGTTTGCTACTTACAATCAGCAAAATATTTAGGGATCCCACTTTTGGGGAGGGTCTCCATAAGTGGAAGGGTAAAGGCTTTCAAAAAGCATTTGTCATTGGCCTGACATACATGCAGCTAACTAGGGCTTTAGGAAATCTCATCTGTGTATAGCCAGTTCTGATGATGATTACTACTCCTGAAAGTGTCAGAAAGGTTTGAGGTTTTCTCCCAATCATTCTTTAAACGGAGAGCCAACGGGAATAAAGATTTTTCCACTATAATCCCAACTAATATACTGTAGCCTATACATGCATGACCATATTTACCAGTCCCAGCTGCGTACAAATGCCAAGGCAGAGCCTAAATCATGCAATTGGCATAAAAATTATGAGTACTTGTAATACAATGTGGGTTTGTTTTCACTTGTTTTCTCTTTTCTACCCTAAATTTTTAAAGGGATTTGGATATCTGACTCCCATTAAATGACTTTAAGAACACCTTAACAATGCAGTCTTTGAGTCTTCAGAGAGCCGACAGGCCCTTTTTCAAGTCCCTCCCCACCCCCCCCGCTTAGTGCTGGAATCATACTTTATTAAATGAGAACTGAAATTCTCATGCTATCACTTGACTAGAGGAGCTGGAAAACCCACAACAAATACCGTTAGGTTTGTGATGAAATACTAGACACTATGATATTCAGCACTAGCCTCCAATTTTCTCTAGTGCCAGTAACTGAGAGCTGATTTTGTAGCACTTATATGGCTATCCAGTTGAAAATCACAAATCTAATCACCCCGTTTCCAAACTCCTCAGAGTGCACTTAGAAATATTCATTTCCAATCAATTTGCACCTGCTAATATTTCTCAACGCTCACATGTGATGACAGTCAGAAGCAATGCTGGTGCTTACTATTTCTATTGCAATAGCATAAAGAGGCTCTGTGCATAGATCACAGCCCATTGTCCAAAACAGGCACAGCGTAAATAGAAATTTCTTTCGAGAGGTTCTTTTAGAAAAGCAGCATACACACACATCTTTCTTTACACCATCCCCTTAGCTTCTGCTGGGCTCGTAACTCAGGCAGTCCTCAAGGTTTCAGGAATCCCGAAAAAAACATCTCTCTCTGTTACAGGAAATGAGATATCTTGCCAGAGCTCACCCACTAAGTCCAAGTGTAGGTAAAAGGCAGAGCAAAACTGAAGAGCACTCTTCTTCGGGTTTGTATCTGACAAGACGGAGGCTGAGCACTAGCTAGGCTGCAACAGCCTCCCCCCCCCCCTCTTCCCTGATAAGTAGGCATATAAATAAATAAATAAACGGCATCCTAACTGCACTGAGAACTCAATAAAACAATCACATCAAATATGAGGAGGTATAAATCTCATGTCTGCACAGGTAACCCACTCAATTGCTTTTATTATGGCTCAGCCTGACTCCATTTATTACCATCCGTGGCCCGGGTGAAGGATGTTTGCATGGAGGGTGGTCTCCTGGTGAAATCCTATCCCTGAAGCAGTGACAATCAGCCCATACAGAGGTGGATTTTGGTGGGGAGACCAAAGGCAGATTCATCTGTCTGCATGAAAACCAATCAATAACCCTGTAACTAGACCCCTTGTCTCTGGGAAATGGACAACACAATAGTTCAATCCTGGAACCATAGGAGAGGAATAGCTGTGGTTGGGGTGTGAGGAATGACCAGAAGTGTTTGAGACGCATGGACAGAATACGTCTGTCCATGGAGATACTGAGGACCAATGGGATAGGAGGGGCATAGAATGTATGTATATATACTAGAATATATATATATATACTAGGCAAATTTGAAAAGTTGATGTGTTCAGAGATGGGTACGGAGAAGGAAAACACAGAGTTATACTGTGGTTTTTTATAGGACATTTATATGGGGACTGTGAGTGCAATGCAGATAGGTACCTTTGGGGAAATGTGCCTGCTGGTTGGATACTACATGGCAAGGAACATGTATCTGGGCAGGCACGTAGACGGTGACACAAAATGCTGGTAGGCTAAAGGAAGCATATACGGGAGTTTGATGTGGTCAGGGAAGGATATTCCTTTGTCCTCTGTCTGGCTTGGGATTTATGTGTGTACCAGTTTTGACAGAGAGGAGGAAGAGTGATGTGCCAGAAGCCTGAGCTAACGGACTGTGAGTTCACAGATACGCTGCCCAGAAAATGCTATGTATGAAACATTTACCCAAAACACACTGCTAAATCAGGAAGGGAGATTCTGGTGGCTTGTCTCTGCCTGTATGAAAAATAGAAATAGGACATTTCTTGCTGCTGTCATCCCCTAGCTCTACAGTTCCTGCACCCTTTCTAAAATTTGCATGGCGTGTTCTCCAAGCTTTTAGAAACTCCCCCAAAAGATTCACACATGCATACACACACAGATATGATGGAATTTGCCTCTACTAAATGTTCTCTCCTGGAAGACAATTCAGTTTTTATTCCTTTGGCTCCATTTTGACCAGTTTCCCTTCCTTCCAAGGCAAGCACCTTCTGCAGGGTTCAAGGAACAGGGTTGAACTTCCATCTCTGGTTGGGAGACAAATTGAATCAAGAATAGCGATCAGCTCTGCTCAAAATGCTCATCACTGTATTTCAGTTGAGAGGGGTGGTATTCATGTTTGGCAAGGCTGATTGCTGCCTGTTTGTTAATTTATAAAAGGAAAAGCAAAGACTGCAACCGGGCGACAGAGTCACATAAGAAACCCTCACATATCTGCCAGACAGGGTGCCCTGGACCACTTCTACTTTCAGGGTAGTTTGGATGGTTCTGGCAGCAACAGTAGTATCTGTTTCTTTGGTCAGGGAGGGCTAATATCCCAGCCCTTCAATTCCCAGAACTAGTCCTCATTTTCTTCAAGCTGGGCTGAAATACGAGGGCAACCTCATCATGCCACCGCCTGTCTTCAAGCTCTCACTTTAAAATTGCATTAGAGTCTCTGGGCACTAACATTTGGGCCCTTCTTAAAGGATCTATTTCCCTTCAACATACTCATGTTTCTCTAAAAAAAATCCTTTAAGAACAATTTTTTGGTCACCTGCCTTTAAAAAGAAAGACTGCAGCACAATGTAGCTATGTAATTGTGCCTGCTGTTAATATTTACATAAATTAAGGCCCTTTCTTGGTTGCTTAAATTTATACTTTGGAGCTTGAAAAATTATGTATTAATACATAAATTATACATGCACAAAAATATATATACTCTCATTTATAAAATCAGTTGTGAAGGGAGGAGATAGAAGAGAATAGGGAAGGAAGGAATAATATTTCTGAAGAAAAGGAGATTATTTTTGCATACAGAGTGCACTGGGCAAGTGTATTTCTGGGATGTGCTATGTACAAATGGGCCAAGGCTGTGCAAGCAGAGGGGAAATAACCTCACAAATTCCGTTTCCTTGCAGAACAAACAGCAAATTTAGAGTTTTAAACAGACAGTAGTGCTGTCTCTTACAGAGAAAGAGCCACAACATGAAGCTTCCAGAAAGGATGGAGAGCACAGCTGGGTGGGCTTGGAGGAGGAAAGGACACGAGATAAGGATGGAGTGAAAGGCTAAGGCAGATTTGACTTGGATAGTGTCAAAACCAGACCAGCTTTGGTTTTATAGAGGGCAGTCTTGGCCATTGTGCCAAACAAGATGCAGTGAGTAATCTAGTATTGACATCCAACTCCCTAATGTGGCTTTAACAATTGCAGGCTACATGTGTGTCTGAGTTGGGGGTCCGTGTGCATGGAGGCAGCAATGATGGGGTCAGAGTCAAACGTATCTGCCTGTGCACAGAGTCTTGTGAGGTGCACAAGCTGGAGAGAAGGGGGGAACTGGATGGGTGAGTTTGTACACTTGTACATGAGAGAGAACGTGTAAATTTGAAAAAGATGACTGTGGTGATTCTAAGCCTCTTTTGCAGATTACATGAATTTTTGTGACCTGCAAAGAGTTAAAGAAAAATACCTGCCTATGGGTGCCCCCCCCCCCCCCCCCCAGGTCTTGGTGCCCAGCAGGTGAGACTGTCAGAGCTGGTGGCACAGGGAGACATGAAATGGAAGGAAGCGTGGCCCATTTCAGGTGGATGTGTATACTGGTGCAGTGAAAGACAAGGGGATAAAGTGATCCTGGGGAATACAGTATTTAGAAGAGAGCAAGAGGAGGGTGTCGGCTTTGTAAAGGAAGGCTTTGTACTGCTTAGAGCACCACCTTTCCAAAATGAAAGCACCTTCTGCACCATTTGAATGTGCTCCTAGATCATTCTATGCACAGTGAAGTAATTTGAGCATTGAAACCTGGGTGCATTTGTGCAGGTAGACCGCTGAGTCCCTATTGTTGCACCAGACAATCTTCTCTGTAATGGATATTTGGGCGAGACATGCCCTATACCCCATGACATGTGTACAAGGAAGAGCATGGGCATATCACTAGGGCAACATGTCCGTCTGGGAGTATAGACTTATAGCATGTAGGTATTGCAGGGCCCTGGAAGAACTCGGAATAGTCTTACCCATGGAAACAACATTGTAACTCTGCAGTTAACACGGTAGGAGTCATAGGGGCGAGCGAAGGCGCGGCAATACGCGTCTTGGGAAGCCTGGCTGGTTTTGTAGGACTCTGTGCAGGATTCTGTGCAACTGCTTCTCGATGTCAAGGCACTTGTGTGAACGCACTGATGAATTGTGGCTGTGGACAGATGCGTGGGGGACATAGCAGTGCTCATGTCTTTGTCAGTAGTTCTTTTGGGCAGACCTGTGTATATGGTGATATGGCTGACATGCCACTAACGTGGAGAATGCTGATGGGCAGCGTCAGTAACACAAATATGTATGCGTGTGTGTATGGCAGGATGGCATCTGCTGAGCTGTGTGAGCACAGAGGGTGTATGGCAAGGCAGGTACACATACACACAGAGATGCCACGTATGAATGTGGGGACATGCGTCAGTTGGGGATACCTAGTGCATCAGAGGGAATGAGGCGCATAAATGGTGCGGGGTATTTGTCAGGGAGTGGATGTGTGCCAGTTCGTCTGATACATGATGGAAGAAGGAGATACCTGGGGACAATGGGGGCAGAGGGGGTTACGCTAAAGGAGATATTTCTAATGATAGCCATAGTTTAATGCGCTGGACTCTGCTCTTCTCTCCCTTCCTCTCCCCTCCCCTCCCCTCACACTCTTCTCCTCATTACCCAGGTTATCTTGTTTGGGTTAAGAGGCCAATTTCAACAGACTATAATTGAAGAGTGAAGAGAATCTGATAAGATAAGGAAGGGACATCATTCCTCAAGGGATCAATAGAGGTTTCATGTTCCTCCTTCCCCTGCTGTGTCCCTAACACGCTAACACTCTGTGTCCATGGGCCTGGTTTATTTGCTCTGCTTGTCTGCAACCCTGGAAAGGAAGCGTGGGAGCAGGGGGGGCTGTAGTCCCCGTCTGTCACAGGGACAGAAAAGGGGAGGTGGCATAAGGAAGGGACAATGGGGACACTGGCGGTGATATGGTCCCCTCTGGGAGCCAGGAGGAGGCAGGGAGGTGACAAGCCTGATGCCCTCCTGGCTCTGGCAAGGGCATGGGCTCACGGGGGAGGTGTTCACCTTTGGCCTTTTATCTCAGCGTTGTGCTCTGTGAGGGAAGGATATCGATAATTTGTCTAGATTTAGACTTGCTTTTCCTAGTGTCCCTGTGCAGACAAGCTCAAGGCTTTTTATAAGCATTCACGGGGCAACCTCTCAGGGCCCCTAAGGATGGGGGAGGTATAATTACCCCTAACACAAGGAGTCCTGGTAGCTGCTCCTGATTAGGCTTTTGTTAGGATCTGAGGTTCTGGACGGACAGCCTCAGCATCTCACAAGCTGTGTTCTCAGCAGTTTTTCTGACTAAACTGGCACAAGAAGATCTCCTTAAGAAATGTGGAGCTGCCTGAGCAGCCAACACAGGTCCCTTCACAGCAGGGTTGCCAGGGCTCCTACACTGCACAGGAGGAGTTTGTCCCCACTCCGCCTCATGTGCTTTGGCAGGAAGAAGTGTATCTCATAAAAGGAGTGTGAGATCCACACACACCCACACAGCAGGGACCAGCACTGCCTGGCGTGGGCAGGCAGCTGGGGCAGTGCAAAGAGGTCCCTCCAGGAAGCCCAGCCTCTCGCATCAGGCAAGCACTGAGGGTACTCCCCTATCTCTGCAGCCAGCATGGGGATGCTCAGGCGCAGGGAGATGAGCTGAGAGGTCAGCACAGTGTGGGATCCAATCCAGATCCCATACAACAGGGCTGGGCAAGTTTCTTCAGAGCTTGAGACACAGAGGGGTCTGGGGCTGAGATATCTTCTTCCAGCTGATTTCTCTTTTATTTTTAACACCCAGAGAAACAGACGCTGAGAGCAAGTCAGTCATGCAGTGAGCATGTGGCAGAGTTGGGAATACAACTCAGATCCCCTGACTCCCAACCTCAGGCTTTAACCACTAGACCATGCTTCCCTCTAAGCCACCTTGAACTTTCCTCAGTGAGGATGGGGGCTACTAAGCCTCTGTGGGCTGCAGTTTACCAAGCTGTCAGGAGTGTGCTCACTGGACCGCCTCACCAGAGACAGCCTTCCTCACGCACGCTAAAAAAGTTGAAAAGAAATTCATTTCATGGCCGGTGGTTGCTTAAAAAAGGCGATTCCAGCATATGTATGTGATAAATGTTAACTGTGCATTAATCGCATTAAAGAGGACCCTATAAACTTTTCATTTCTAATTAAATTCTGGCCGGTGATTCTGGCGAAGCCAGCACACTCCGGGCCTTTGTTTATGTGGAAAATTAAAATGCAAATACAATGGAATTTATTTCCATTACTAGAGTGATATGCTGGGCTCCTCTGTTTAACAGCCTCCAATTATTTTCAAACAGGTCTCTCTCCCTCTCCTTCTCCCCCCTCTCTCCCTTCCTCACTCCCTCATTTTTTTTCCGCCCCATATTACCCTGATGATGCTACCCCAGTGTGAGGGGTGGGAGCTGGTAAAGCAGTGGGTGGGCTAAGGACAGTGTCATCTGTTCAAGGTCAAATGCAGGCAGGAATACAGAGGAGGAAGGGGGGGGAAAGAGTGAGAGAGCACAAACAAGGAAGCAGGGGAAGTAAGAAAGCTTGAGCTTATGCAAGGAGGAGTAAGGAGTTACCTGTTAGCAACCTCAACAAAAAATATACGATAAACTCACTGTCTTGCTAAATCCCAGCCATATAGATGACCTGACTAAGAGAGGTCACGGGTCTTTCCCTGATGGGCTCTTTTGGTGAGGGAACGGTTGAGATCTTTTCTTGCAAGTTTTCTGGAGCTTTCACAGCCTTTTTCACAGACTGTCTGGATGTGACTGCTGCTGGGCCAAATCTTGATGGCTGAGGAAGCACAGAACAGGCCCAACGCCAGACACATTGCCTGCGCAGAGCAAATAAATCCATGAGGCAATGACACATAATCATCAGCTGAAAAATAACTGAACTCTCTTGTTCATTTCCAAGGGACCAAATGTGGCTACACTGTCTTAGGGCATTAGTGCACAATATCCACACAAGTCAGAAGCCATTGCACAAGCCTAGAGATTCATTGTACGTTTAACATTCCTTAGCACATATATTTACTGCTAAACGCTGCTGACATAGCATTCCATTCTTTCTTACACGTATAAGAGAACCAGGTCAGTTCAGACATGAGAACATCATCAGGCAGTTGCACACAGATCAGAGGCATCTGCTAACTGACATGGATGCCCTTCTGTGCAATAATATACAAAGTCACATAAGAAGACCCTTGCAAAGGCAAGTGTGCCTGTAGGTCTAAGTAGTTATTTACAGATCCCTTCACAGAGTCAGTGAAGACTCCATTAGAAACTGCACAGTGTAGTCTTGCATAGATTTGTGAAGAAACCTAGGGTATGGAGACTTGTCCAAAAACATAACTGAGAAGTCTTAGCAAAACGCGAGCGCACCAGAAGGTGCACACACCTGAACATATTTGCTCAGCCTTAGAAATATGCTGACACACACGGTTATTCACAAGTAAGTGGCCACAGCCCTCGAAGCGTGTAGCTGAGAACCAGCCAGACGTGCCACCCTGTGTGTCACACACATGCAAGCAGTGTACCCTCGGCATGCCTTGCTGGCAGGGAATCCTGGGGAGCCAAAGGGATACTCTTTTAGTGCACACGAGCATCTTAAGGAATCACCTAGTGTAAATGATCCTGCCCCAGCCGAGACAGGGAAACAGGAGAAGGACACATTCACTTACAACACTGAAAAGAGGCCATTACCCAGTCAAACAACCCAATCCCTGACATCATTATTCAATACACAGGAGCCCTGAAATGCACACTAACTCAATCACAGAGACACACGATTACAAAATAATACTGATGGAATCAATGAGACAGACATGCGGTCATACAAAGCGCACCCACCCCGGTGTTAATACACAATAACAGCTGCCCAACAAGTGAATACAAAACAGCCATTCACAACCACAATGGCAAAACACGGGGCTGCATTCTCAAAGGACACTTGAAAACTCTGGCAACAAAACCCACCCTTGCCAAATGGGACTCAGACCTACACCCAGGGTGTGGGCAAAATCTGGCTGTTGGCAGCCTAGTGAGTAACAAACAGTAAAACCTTCACCAAGGAGCATGCTGAGTACGCCCATGTCCTCGTGAGGCTGGTGGACCCCCAGGGCACTGAGGACCATGCAGGATTGCACCCACAGCCATTGAAATAGACTGATACAGTGAAGTGACACCTTTGCTCAATGACCAAAACCATGATCGGGTCACTCTTAACATAAGAGGGGTTAGATGGCATTCAAGGCTCACGACAACACAAGCCAACATAAGAAAGCAAAACCTGAGTATCACATCATACCACGAATGGCTGCAAATGCTGTTCAGCACCCAAATGTACAGAATGTGTTTGCAAAACAGGTGAATCCTCTTCCCAAACCATGACATCACAGCCAGCAATAGTGTCTTTCTGCTTCAGAGAGGAAAAAAGCAAAGTGCCCACATAAAACATGCTCATAGCGCCACAACTAATTGACCTTCCTTGTGCCTTGTAGACTATGCCAGAGCATGCTAACTCAAGCACTTAGCACAAGGCCAGCTTTTACAAATCCTGAATGATCTTCTTGGGACAGAGACAGGGGACCTGGACTCCTAAGTCCTATCCTTGGCACAGCAGCCATCAGCTCATACCAGGTTGCATGCACAAGAATATGCTGTTACTGAAAACACCAGCAAGGCTGGGGGAAGACAAGAGTCGGTTGTGTGTGCCTGCATGCGTTGTGTGTACAGGAATTCCCCTTCCTCTACCGACTGCCATTGCTTGTAGCCATTAAAAAGCCCAGGTCCTCATGCTGGGTGTTCAGTGAGTATTGATTCAGTCTGCAAGCAATTTTAATATTTCTTCAGGGACTTTCCAGCAACAGCACAAGTCATTAATTCACCCTCCCAAATTGCTTATTCAATAGCAGGAACATGGCTCCTGAATAAAGTCCCAGAATTTATGTGACTCACATGAGTCAGGAGGTCAAACAACTGTTATGGAGCGAAGTTAAAAATCCAAATAAAATATTGACACTTTTTTGGGGAGTGGGAGGAGGGGGAATGGGGGAAGGGAAAGAAAAAGGTATTTAAAATAGGGTTTTGTTGCAATGCCCCCAGGATAAAGAATGGAAAGGGACTGGAGACAAGTTGGAGTTTGTAAAATCAATGGGATTTATTGCATATCCGCTTGGCATTTAATAACTCTTTCCTTTCTACCTCCCCCTGCTCTGTATGTACATGGGGGAGATAAACTCTTCAACAAAACTACAAATAGCCAGCCACAAGCACACAGATAGACACCCAAACACCAAAACATGAAGGCAGATATGTGCAGGGATGGATATTACTGTAAGGCAGTTGCATAGTATCTGAAGATCCTGTCTGGACCCAGGGTATTGACTGAGCTAGATGGAGCCCAGCACATAAGGCATTCCATATGCCCATGTGGTAGGAAACAGTCTATGTCCACAGTCTTTGTAAAACAAAAAAACAATTGCAAAAAAAAGGGAGAGGAAACTGAGGCACAAAGAGATTTAAAAGAGCCTGCTCAGTCACAGAGTCCATTGATGGGATGGCTGGATCAGGATCCAGGGCTCCTGACACCCGGGTGTGTTTTTGCTGTGGAAGGACACTGCCTTTCATGGGAGTGAAAGCACATGCGGTCACTGGGATCAGAGTGCATGAAGCTGTCCATCTCACAGGAGGGCCATACAAACCACACAAGAAGAAATGAATCTACAGACACCACACAAGCCCACCCGTCCGCCGGCAGATGCAGGCAGATACAAATACACACGTGCTTTTCCTGAGCTCATTGCTATTCCGAAAGCACCGCAGCCAGATCACACATACAAGTAGAAACATACCTGCAGAGACAGACATGCAAATGAATGAGTGTGCAAGTGCACCAGCACATACATGCACACGCTGAGGCATCGGTATAGCCCCGCTCAGCTGCATATCCACAACGAAAAAGTCACATAGACTGATGTGTTGCTGCACACCTAGATTTTACTTATATTGGTATGTGCACACACATGGAAGCCCACACACACTCAAATGATACTATGCATTCTGGACAAGCATATTAATGTACAGGCCCGTCTCCTAATTATGCTATACTGGTAACTGTTTCAGTGAAACTGTGCTAATTTTTTACCCATCAAAGAACTGAGACTGTAGTAGCTATCAAACAGCATTCATTCATTCATTCATTAGCACTACCTCCATAAAAACTAAAACCACAGACATATAGCTGAACCATCTAATCAAACAGTACTTGGTGGTCTGGGATATAAGTGGTCTGCCTTTGCCTCGTTTGGTTTTTTGTTTGTTTGTTTGTCTGGTTGACTTTAGATTTAGGGCAGGTGCTTTCTCTGAGTTGAGATTTTCCAAAAGGTAATTTTTAAAGGGCTTTTTTGCATTGTGGTAAAAATAATGAATGACAACATTGGCCTCTCCTGAGATTTCTTTTGGCCAAATACACAGTGTGGTTCTAAAATTAAGCAAGGTAATGAAAAGTCTGAAATTTCCATACTGATGCTTTAAAAAGATTAATATTTTTGCATTAAAAATATGCCTTTGTGTTATTCATAGGACTGTTTTGTTCATGATTGATTTTGCAGCTGCCCTTTAAAAATGGTAAGATAGAATCTTTGGGCCAACTTATGCTTCCTCTTGTCCTCTGAGACTACAATATATTCCAGGAAAAAATGTAAAGGTAGTATAGTTTTTTAAATACCATAGACTGTGTTCCTCTTTACTCCTCTACCTATGAATCCTGATTGCATCTGATCTTGTCTGATCTAAGTTAGATCAGAAAATGAAACACATGCTAACTTACAGCTGGAGGTATTCAGATTCATTAGGTGAACAAGTACTTAATTCAGACTAAGGGGTTCGACCATATTCTGAAAAAATTGAAGGGGATAAAATTACTAAAATTCTCTAGAATACTGTGATTTTCAGAAAGAATATCTTGTATTTTGAAATACAGTATTTCCCTGCAAAAGACTAAACAGTAATATCTGAATAATTAAATATTTATAACTTAGGTCTTCAGACAGTCTCAAACAATTGCTGCACTTCTCTGTTTGCCCCAACTACTGCCTGGCTCAGTGTGTCAAGTTCAGTCTTAGAGAATGCTAAAGCTCACAGGGAGACCATAGGGATGTTGGGATGAAGAAACATTTCTGTGTGTGGGAGGATCATTTAAACTGCTGCTCTTGGGAGGTTGTTTGTCAGTTTGGAGTTGTTGAAGGAGTCTCAGCTGAGACGGTTTTCATTGACAGGGAATAGGCAACAGGCTTGTTTACACAGGGGTAAACGAGAAAATTAATCTGAATTAACTTTACAAGTGCATTGGTTAAAAGCATTAAAATAATGTTCGGATGCTCGTTCAAAATTTGAGTGTCCTAAATTGAATTTAGTCTACTTCATTTCCAAAGTGAATTAAGCTAAACTAAATTAAAGCTGCCTTAATTCTAAACAAGGGAGTCAGAGGTGTAATGTAGTTTAACTAGACCGCTTTAATTTCACACATTCAGTTAATTCAAATTAGTTATTTTGCACAGCCATATGTAGGTAAATCCTTAGACTGCTATCTCCTATGGACAGAGACTGTATTTATGAAGGGGCCAGGAAAAGGGGACCCAAAAGTCCAATGTACTCCATCAGCCATTGCAACTGCAACAGAAAAGGATAGAAAAAATAGGGTGCCAGGGCCCACAGAAACCCATGGCTCTGCAGTTAATTGGATGGATAACAGATATGCTTTTTATACATAGAGCAGGTCTGCACTCACAAACTTACACAAGTATGCGAATACATACAGGTATGGGCCTTATGGTATGGCAAAGTTCTACACTGATTACATATCAGTATTCAGTCATGTTAGATACTATTAAATCATGGATATTATAGCCTTGTTACAGATGAATTCTAGGTGGTTATGACTTGTTATTTGTAATAACTGTGCTTGGTGCTGTACAAAACCATCCATATACCTAGCTGGTAAAGGTTACAAGCCACAGATCCGATCAGCCTATTTGCCCATTAAACTCTGCTAAAAACTGTAATGGTTGAATAAATGTTTATTAATTCTTCATGGGGTCTGAATATATAATATGTGACCCAAATGTCTAACTCCATATAGCCACAGTTATAAGTGCAGACCTATAGGCAAAGATAAGCAAGTGCACACGTTATGTGGTAAATTAAAGTTATGAAGCCTTGAGTGAATACCCTCCGAAATGAAGAGACTGGCATAAAAGTCACAAGGCTGTAAATAAGAAAATACTTGGGTTTTTTTTCCTTTGCCTCCAGTTCTGGCCCCTTGGGAGGCAGCCAGGTCCCACCTCCACCTGGTCTTTGCAGCCATGAAAGCCAGAAATACCTTAGTATTAAATTAAAGCTGAAATAATTGATTATCTTCAAGATCTGAGGTTTTACACAAAATACCAGGTATGGTATAACTTGCAAGAGAGTTGAGAATGTTATCTACATTTATCTGATTCCTCCCAGTTCAAGACTCCTTTCCTAGTACACACATGTCTACTGTTAATCAAAATGGATGTCCACCAGGAATTCAGCACAGACTCCTGAATTTTAATAACTGGAAATGGGCTCAAAGCAAAGCTTTCAATTAAAAGTTCCCATGCTCCAGATTAAGATATTTAACCTTGGCAAGCCCATGTGTTTCTGTAGGTCTTCTTAACTCACTTGCTGGCACAGCCACTGCTCTGACAGCTCTGGCCCGTGCTGCGTGGCAGTCACCCGTGTGCTGGCAGCTACGCCAGCTCCATGCTGCTGCAGGAACGCTGCTAGCAGGACCCAAGCTGGCCAGCCTGTAGATAACAGGAGATGTCGCTTTTAACTGTGGTCTTTGCAATGTAGGAGTACTCTGAGAAAATTATTAATTCCTAAGAGCTCAAAAATTTCTGGGCATCTTCATGACAGAATTCTCTTGCTAGTGAAAGTGACCTAGCCACTGGCAATGCTTGTCTCCTGCTTTCTTACCCTGGCTTCTTGCTTTTGAAGGGGGTTTTTTGGGTTTTTTTGCAGAGATTTTGATTTTGTTGAGGGGTAGTGGTAGGTCTGTAGCTGCAGGGTTGGATACTCCTGTGAGTGCAGTGAGTTGAACGTCTCCTCTGGCATTGCCTATGATATTAGAATTAGGACTTGATGACCCAGGTGGCTCCTCCGAGGCCTGTGTTTCTGTGTTCAAGACCAGCAGAGCCCCTTTTGCCCATTAAGATTTCCTTGATTTACCTGAAACCCAGGATGTCAAACAATCATCTATGCCCAGGATCAAGCTTGCTTCCAATATTTTGTAAACTGTATGACATCTTCTAGATGTTTGGATTTTAATGAATTTCGGCTTTCCTGACTGCAAAGAAAGCCTTCCAAACGTGAACTGACTGTAATAAAACTAGAAACACCTGCCTGAGGACATTTCTATGCTGCAGTCACTGCTTGACTGCAGCTCATGTAGATATACTTTAGGCAGCTTTAAGCCAGGCAGCCCAGGTCCCGATGGCTCTGTAGCCATCGCTTGCAGAACACAGCAACTATTTGAGCACACCTTCTGATTCTCAGGTGGGTTTTGCACCCTAACACAAATCCACCTGGATGAATAGGAAAATGTTTCTTAAAGCCTAACACAGCAATTTATTCTGGGAGGTCAGCCTCGGCAATCTGTACCGATGGGGCTGACTGCTGACAACTTCACCAGCACGAGTGGCATGAAGTTGTGTGTTACTGCTCAGCAGAATGAATTGGCAGGCCAGCCCCCTCCCCGGCAGATCTTCCCCCTCCCAGGAGGCAGGCACCTTTACCTTTCTTTCCTTCTATGCCTCTTCCTTTCACCTGAGCTTGTACCATGTAGCACAGCAGAACTGGAATGGTCAGAGATCTGCTAGAAGCTGAACGTTAATGCTCTGCTCAAATTAAATGAAATAAAACCATATGGTGTCATCATGGGTCACTGATTTAAAACAACAAAAAAATCCTAGCTCCTCTCTAAGCCCTTCAGATAGTAAAACTGCTGCTGTGAATTCTGCCTCTCCTCAGAGTCCAGGCAGGAAATGCGTTGAGAGGAAAGGGCAGGATTGGACTGACTTCTGCGTTTTGAGTGAGCATTCTAACCGGCACCAAAGTGGCGCTTCTTTTACCCATGTATTTGTCATGATGTCAGTGTAGCTCCCATGAAGTGGATGGACCTACACAGATTAACAGCAGATAAGGAGCCAAATCTTTTCAGGGAGGGCTGGGATTGTGTTTTGAGACATAAAAGGCACCACAATTTCAACCTCTCATCTGTTTGGAAACTTCAGGAAAATAGTAAATCCCTCTTCAGACATGTATGTATGTATGTATATCTCTCTCTCTCTCTCCCCTTCCTGTCATTCTTGTGATTATATACTAACATAGTACCTGTCCACACTTCTTCTCTCTCCCTTTCCAAAAGGTAGGGAAAAGGAAATATAATTTTCATGACAGGAGAGAGTTTGAATGTGTGAATATTGCTTGTGGCCCCTAAATATGGCAGAGTTTGAAGGCATTCTGCTGTCTTGGCAGGGAGCACCAGAGCCTCAGGCCAGCTAGCAAGGAAGCTGAGTCTACTGCTTCTGCCAACGTCAGCTGTTGTTCTGAGGGTTGCAAGTGTTGCAGTAGATTTTGAGAGCAGTAGAAGCTACTCTCCCCGCCCCCTCCCCCCCCCCAACACACACACCTTCATCTAATGGAAATTATGTTGTGGCTTTTGGGGGGCAACTGCAGCTCTGATCTTCCCATCTACATCTGCTACTGCAAATTCAAACATGATCACCAAAGCCTGTGCAGCTGAACACAGCTCCTGTTGCCTTTGCCTACTTCCCTTCCCTTCCTGCACAGCCACTGTCAGCAGGGTACATTGCACTTCTGCTTTGAATGGGGGAACGAAGCCAATACTGTGCTACAGCTCGCTGAAGCACTTACTTGGCCCCTGTTATTAGAGAGTCTGAGCCCTTCACTCCTCCTTCCAGCTGTCCTCTCCGTGCCCCAGGTGGCACAGCAATGCTCCTATCTTCACACTTCAGGCAGGAAACAGAGCACAGAGAGAAATGCCATTTGTCCAAAGTCTTGATGAAAGGTCCATGACAGAGCAAGGAACTGAAGCTTTTTTCCTAAGTCGGATTAGGCTCTAACTATCACACTTTCTACTTCCCTTCCTCCACTCCCCAAATCCCTTGGTTCTTTCTCCTCACTATGCTATGAAACTTGCTATGCATTCTGAACTTTCTGCAAACAAGACTTTCTTTTGCTTAACTGTGAATTCATCTGTGTCTCGACCCACGCACAGAAACATAATACTCTACGTGAACCAAAGCCCAATTCAAAGCTCTTTCTGACTGTGCAGCACCAATCTGCAGGTAGGATATTGTTGGTTCCATGGGGGCTGTCACCAGGGAGCCCAAAGCTGCCTCTTCCCATCCCATGTTCTCCCCCTTTTCCTCAGGGATGCTTTGATGCCAGCATCACTGGGGTGGTCACAAGCCCTCGTGTAGGAAGCAATCTGATGCAGAGAAGGCATCGCTGTCTCACTTAGCCCTGCACCAAGTCCCCCGCAGGCTGCCTTGTCTGTACCATCGGCACAGCCCGTGGCTCAGCAATGCAGCCCTGCGCTAATTAAGCAGCGCAGCACAGCAGGGTGTGTGTTCCTTGGCCATCACAGCCTCCCTTGGACACACTGCAGAAAAAAGGCTGAAGCTTTGCAATGTTAGCCTTCCAAGAACTGCTTTAATTGCCCAGTAATGCACACCCTGGGGTCTTGTAATGTGCTTCTAATATGGAGCATTTAAAATACGAATACTCCAGAACAATTACAAGGAGTTTGGTGCTCTGCTGAGTGTGTCCTTCCACTCTGAAAAGTAATCCATGACAAAGGAGTATGACCCAAGTGAGGATAGCAGTGCTTTCTGAAATCTGTCAGGGTCTCCGTGGGGCAGCAGGACACTCTTTCTCTTAGTGCAACTTCACTCCATTCTTCCAGGGCTAGAAGAATTGCCAGATTGGGACTCCAGATGATTGAGATCTACCTCATCTCTCTCTGATCGCTCTAAGATGACTTTTTTTAAAATTTGAGATACTGTCTAAAGACTATGCCAGCAATGGTAAGAGAGGAGAAACCACAGAGTATGTCAGGCTATAAGAGAGTTTGGATAGAAACGTCAGAGAAGTGAGGGATGTTTCCTAAGAACTGTCATTCTTTAGCAAACGATTTCTGGACATGTTTAGAAGTGGTGTTTTACTTGTTTATTTACAAGGAATGAAAGAAAGTTCTGCTTCTCAGAAAGGACTATGGGTCAGCTAATATCAGCTTCTAGTGTTAGCTACATTCTTGACCAAGTATGATTAGAGTTCCTTACAACTATCCTACTAGGAGAGAGGATTTTTGTCTGTCCATCTGTATTCAGAATCAGCAAAAGGAATTGCATTAAAACTGCTGAAAATAACGAAACAGAATTCAAACAGTGGGAATTCATGATCTAATGCTGAACATTTAAGAAAGTCAAAGGCATTTGGTAACAGGCAGTTGGTTTCAGGGGGAGAAGTATGCAGTATTAACTCTAGAAAGAGTTACCTCAAGCCAACTGTGGCAACTCATGAATTCCAGGAATGGATGTATAATTCACAGTATGACACTATGTACTGTAATGACATTATATGCCATTACTTAAGATAATATAGCATATTAAATTCAGATCGTGAAATAAAGTTCAGCTGCTTTACTGCAATCAAAGATCTATAAATGTTCTGTTGCTGAAACTTCAGAAGGTTATGTATTAAATCTGTGTATATTATCCAAAATTCAAATTAGACAACTTGTGCAAAAACCTCCTACAAGGAAAATGAAAAATGGGCCTTTACAGTACGTACCGGTTTATGTCCCTAATTAAACACAAATGCTGTTATTGGAATCATTGACTGTGATGGAATTAGAGGCGGGATGAATTTAGTTTCAAGTGACAGTTTTCCTTGAAGAAAAGAAAGAGGTTTGAAAATATTGTCATTTTATTCAAGAAATCAGCACTGCTGACTGGTGTGCCAGGATTTGTGTCCCTTCTGCTTCTGGGAAGGGAGGAAGCGTTCTGCAAAAAGGCTTGTCTTTCTCCAGTGTCTATAGGCAAGAACAAGCCATCAAAGGCTGCAAGAGGTGATCAAGGTTTTGCTCCCTCTTACACAGCAGTAATCTGGAAATCCCAGGTTTGAGGCAGCAGAGCTGGCTTAGTGCGTATTTCAGTCTCCAGGAAGGGTGAGAAGCTTTCAGCAATCCCGAAGTTTAATGACAGCATTATTATGCTGCATCTGTTCCTACAGGACCAGGTCAGCTCTGTTCATCTTTCATCTGCTGTTTCATTAGGTGGCTTCGTGTAGGACAGACTCACTTGAAGCCTTTTAAAGCAGTGGCAATGATGCCTAGCTCTCCTGCTGTTTATGACTGTCCCTCAAGGAATCTACCCGTGGGATGCACTGCTCTGTTCTATATGGAATATTAGGGTCCTGAAATTCCTCCTCTTCCCTTACAACACTAGAGTTTGGTTGCAACTGTAGGGCAGAGGAGCAGTGCTGGGAAAAGCCTCTTCATGGCCTGCCTCTTCTTTTAGCCATAGGAAATGCCTTCTACTTGAGATCTCATTAGATCCTCTGTACACTGGATGCCAAGAATTACTTGACCCAAGCCACTGGAGGTTGTACGAGAACGGCTCCCCTTTGCTCACTGTTTCCAGATACTTTCTCTTGACATAAAACCAGTTTAATTCTTAGGACAGGAACATTTTTGAACAGAGCCTTTCATCTCTGGGTCACTAGCTGAAATCTGGCCCTGGTTGGTACTGACCGAAAATCATTACCAGCTGACGGCTACTTGGTGAAATGAGCTGCTGAGTCTCATTCCAGTGCCTAACAGACACATCTCAGTAAACACAGTCACAACTGGCACTAACTGGCATTCTCAGCCAAGAGACCATGAACTGAACAGGGAAGGAAATTGCACCTCCCTCTTCATCTCCTGCCTGAGGTTTGAAAGCATTACGGACAGGCATTGTTACACCACCACCGTTTCACAGGCTGTTTTTACTCTAAATGGCTTTCTGAAACTTTGCAATTTTCATGCAGCATGATTCAGCACAGCCCAATTGGCCCTCTCAGTATAATTAAGTGCATCTTATGGCTCCCCTCAGTAGAAGCTGAGCTGTCTGGTGCCACCTCCCAATAAAAATGGCGAATCTGATGTCATATCTCAGTATGAATGGAACAGTCTGATGTCATCACAGTGCTAACAGGACGTTTTATAATGTGTCATCTAAGGCTGCAGGGGAAATCTTCTAATCCATTCACTGTGCTACACTACAATAGAACATAACACAGTATAATGTGTAGGTTAACTTAGACACCCTCAGGCAGATTTTGGATAGACAGATGGATGGATGGATAGATACATTTATACAAAGTATACATACATTATATCACTCTATTGATTTTTAAAAAGTTCCAGGTCTGCCTGGCTATAATGAGATTTTTGAACTTTGTGTTGCGATCAATGAGGGGAATATTATTGGCCTGGAGAATTGATATACCCGCTCTCTGTGGCTTGTTCTGCTCCTGGACTGCCCCTGCCCCCAAGGTGTACGATTCCATCAGACACTTAACCTCTTTTACAGTGTCATCAGGCTAAAAGGAATCTAATAGTGACACGGGACTTGTGCTCAGCACTCTGGCACTATTGCTTTCCTGTCACAAATAATTTATAGCTTTCTATTTCCATCCCTTTGCCTGCACCCCATCCCCTCTTTCTGTTTCTCTGGGCTGGGGGAAATCAATAAACTCACACAACCAGAGTGGCACTTCAGGGGGCTTTAGGGGGAACGTGAGAGAAGAGAAAAGAAAAAAAACAACAGAAAAGAAGAAAAAAGTTACATTATTTGCCCTAGCACAGACTTCTCAGATCAGCTCCTCAGCTAGTACAAATCAGCATGACTTCAGAATCTGGCCCTGAGGCCCTCAGACACCTCAGCAGCTATAGATCAGGGTGCCTTGTATCACTGACCCATACAGGGTGATGATCTGGATCTCCAAACCCAGCTAGAATCTTCATATTCCCTGTCTCCAGCTATGTTCCAGGCAGCCTCTCTACCACTCTGGCTACTGCCCAGGCTTCTTCGTGCGTGTATCGGTTTCCTAATATGCTGAGGTGATATACTCTGAAATACTTTTCTTTTCCATGGAAGATTTCACTGTCAGGAGTCGTGATTTTTCAAAAATCCTCTCTCAACATCTCTGCCTACCTCTATCCATGCCATAGGATCATAGAATAGTTAGGGTTGGAAGGGACATTAAAGATCATCAAGTTCAAACCCCCTGCTATGGGCAGGGACACCTCTATGCCATACCTCTCACTAGCCACACATTTACCAGCTTATTCTTTAGAAGGACTCTTTAAGTGAAGCTCTCAGGCAGGCAGGGTGAATATGCTATTAGCTTTCACTTTCTGGAGAGATTTTTGGGGAGAAGTTAAAGCTAATATAATGCAGGGCTGAGAGTTCCAGAAACTCAGACTAAAGATCATCCATTTTTATCCAGCAAGGAATTGGGTCTCCATAGCCTCCACAGGTCATGGCTTATTTGCTTGGTGAAGTAGTTGTTCCTGAGTCACAGATACCCAGCACCTGCCAGTAGGCAGGGACCCTGCCAGGCAGGTACTAGGTGATAGTGATTTTCTTTCACCACTGACCTCAGCTGGATTTAAACCAGTGACCTAGAGGTGAAAGATTTCATGTAACAAGAAACGCAGCACTGACGATTACGGTTCAGTTTATTTTCATTCTGAGCTGCATATGAGCTTTGTGGCATTCATTGAGTCATCTTGTTGCATTCCCATGCTGTAGTCATTCACCACCTCATGAACACCAATTTTTGCCTTTTTTGCTGGAAGTTTTTTTCCTGGTGATCTATATAACATCAGTACTTCCTCCACGTCTTCTGCTCCTACCTTCTCATTTATGAAGGGAAAGGTCTTTGAGCAAGCATCAATTCAAAGCATTCAATTCTATGCCAGGAAGGTATTTTTTTAGGTACACAACAAAATTAAATCTACACCATCTGTAAATCCAGAAGTGGCTCTATTAGCTGAAAAGACTTCCTTGTGGTCACACTGGCAGATCTGATCATAAATGATAATGCAGTTGCTAACACACAGGAGATGCTAGCTCATTCATTGAGCATCACACCTATGCAGGACTACCCAAATTTGGGGAGAAGATGACAGAACAGAGCAAGGACAGTTCTCTGTGAACTGGACCATTAAGACAGTAGAATCAGGATCATAAGGCGGCAAATGAAGCCACTCTGCTGCACCCAAAGCACAGATGAGGCTTCAGCTGGATCGCAGGGACTGAAAGGCACAGAGAAGTTGCAGTGGAGTTCTGAACATATTTTTCTCTTTTCCAGGATCATCAGAACCAAAGTTCAACAACCTTTTCACCCAACGCCAGATGGGAGCGGGACAGGTGTGACTGCACCAGGACACACTATCGGTAAGAAGACTGGCATGAGGGGTGGTGACAAGACAAGTGGAAATCAGGATGAAGCTTAGTTGAGGGAACAATGTCTGACAAGCAGATGCTAGGCAGAGCAAAAGGGAGGAGGGGGTGGGGGGAAAGAAATCTCAATGGAAATCAGAGATTTCTGGTTTTCGTTTCCCTCATTGCATTGCAGAGAAGAGAATCATGGCAGAAAAACATGGGTTTTACCCAAAGTGATTCTGCCTTAACATCCATTTCACGTTCACTCTCTCTCCTTTGCCTCCCTAGAGAAAAGTATTTACTGCTATCCTGTCTAAGCACCAGTCTTCTCCTTTTTGTCTCCCTACTCTGACTCTTTTCTCATCTTTCTCCCAATTTTTCTTCTCTTCCTTTGCTGGAACTGGTCCATTTCTCAGAGCTAGTAATACACAGACCAGGGTAAAGATATTCCTGATGCCTCACAACTGAGTTCTTCATTGTTCTAGGGCTGCAGTCAGGTATCCCATTGGTGTATATCACTGGGAAAATGCGTTCTCTGCTGGGGATGATGGGTTTCTTGAGGTGAGCAGAAGATGGAGGCTGTCATAAACTGGCCTAATGTCTCCATGTCTGTTGTGTTTAAAGGTACTGTGCTAGACGTGCAATGAAGTACTTTTCACTAATGTCTCTCTGGGCTCCATGGTCTGCAGTTGCTAGCATAGCTTTATCCAATAACAATTCAGAGCACAGAAAACCATGCAGTATTCTGGGATACTGTGAAACACAGTGTCTTAGTCGTGACTGAGACACTGTCTTGGGTATTGTTGGTTACTGAGAATCAGCTGCTTCACAAGGATTTATTGGAAAGTGCTAGACTACATGGGGCAGAGCTGGCAGGTATAAACCTGTGCACAAACGGTGTTCAGGAGCACAATGGAATTAATGGGCCAGTATGGAAGAGCATTTCTGGATGCCCTTTTAGTCTGGACTTGCTCACTGGACTGGGAATCACTGACCACAACAGATGGAGTTAGCAGATTTTATTCCTTCTTGGAAAAGAAGTGCAGTGGCTAGGGAATGCATTGGCTGAGCTGGCGTAGTGACTGTGAGTGCTGCTACTGGAGTGTCTCACTGCTTTGGGATGTACTGGAAGTGTGGGGCTACATTGGATAGTGATGATGGGTTCTGCTCCATCCTGGAAGGCCTGTATTGGAGGTACTGATTGCTTCAGGTCAATGATGGGTAGTGGTCTATAAGAGAACTGGGATATTCTCCCCAGTACTGGGATGTGTTGGGCATGCCTACTGGATACATAGATCTCTTGTTTGATAGTCTAAAGCCCTGATTATCATGAAGTGATCACTTTCAATCTGGATGACTTGTTATTTCTGATACACTGGAAACTCATGAGTAATCTTGAACAGCCCTGAGTAGCAGGAGGAATCTACTTGTTGACGTTAGTCAGTGCAAAAGGAATACACTAGATTTTTCTTAATCTGGGTTGGAGTCTCACCAACTAACTCTTTGTTCTGGTAGGGAATTGAATTTATTGGCTCAACACTTAAGTGCTTCTAACTTCTGCTAAGAAAGTAATTTTTCAATGAGAGTTTTGGGTGGCCATCTAAGAGGCTGGTCTAGCCAAGACAGAACATGTGCACTTTTGGTGGAAATGTGCTGAGAGGAAATGATCTGGCACAATACAGGTGGAATTGGTAGTCAGAAGAGAACATGGCCTATGCACCACTGCATTCAGTTATCATGGTGTGGCGGTTTGGCCCTAGCTAGAGGCCAAATGCCCACCAAAGCCACTTGCTCACTCCTGGAGTTGAAATAGGTAGAGCCTCCGTGGGTTGGGATAAGAACAGTTTACTGCCAAAAATCACTGTGAATATAGAACAGTAATGGCTAGTTACACTCACACCCAGTGATAACACAGAGTACCTTACTGACCCGACGATTACAGAGGGCTGCTGGATGGCAAGGACCAACCAACCCAACATCCTGGTCACACTCTGACTGTCCCAGAGGCAAACAGCCCCTACCCGTCCCCAACCAGCTGCTTCTATGGGGAAGTGGTGTCAGGTGGTGTGGAAAACAGCCCCAGCTAGCTCAACTCACCTGGGTTGCCTGACTGGGGAGGTTAACCCTGGCCTAGCCAGAACCAGGACACATAGAAGCCCTGTCTGAACTGAGATATAACAAGGTGTAGCTTCTTGATAGAATATACTTGCTTGTTATTAATGGCCCTGTACTAGAAGGCTGTGGAGCTATGGTGTAGGAATGGACTGGCAAATCTGGGATACGGCAATATTAGCAGTAGAATGAGTATGAGTCCTTCAGTATGGGGGACTGGAAGTCTCCTCAGTGCTCAGGCTTTCCTGTGAGACTGGTGGCATGTATAGCTTTCAGCTGGGGAACCCCTGAGTGCTGTGCTGCTCTCCTCATGGCCCTTTTTCCCTTTTCCTTTTGTCCAGTGCCCAGCACAGCATCCCCTCCCGTCTCCAGTGCCTCCAATGATCCAGTGGGCTCTTACTCCATTAACGGGATCCTGGGGATTCCTCGGTCGAATGGCGAGAAGAGGAAACGTGATGAAGGTAGGGGGAGGGGAGAAGCTCATCCTCCCTTTTATATTCTTTGTCCCCATGTACAGGCTCCAATTTCAGGCCAAGGTTTGCAGCTGCTCCAGGGGCTAGATCAGTTTTAGCAACAGAGACCAGTTCCCCGCCACTGCCCTGCTGGCTTGGAATACTCTTCTTCCGAGGCCCTTTCATGACAGGCTGCGTCTCCAGACATCTGCTCAGCAGGCAGAGAGCCGTCTCCATTGCTGGAGCTGATCCCAAGTTCATTCACTGCTGGAAACGGCTGGAACTGAACTCCCCAGGTGCCAGCAGGTGCCCGGACTCTGAACTGTGGGTAAACATGGTTTCCCCAACTCAATCGTTTTCAAACAAAATGCCATCTCAGAGAAGCACCAGCAATGTGGGAGTTACCTTTCATTCCCCTTGCAAACAAGTTCCTGCACTGTGACGTGCCATGAGCTACATTAGTGGGTGATTGTAAGGGCCCAATTTTCAATGGGTAGCATCTACCACGGCAGAACTGCCATGCTTGCAACAGCCTGAAAGCAGAACAGGAGGTCTTCTGAGTACTGTGGCCCTGAGGTTGTTATCTAAGCCTTTCACTAGGGTCTAAGGAATTAGGATTAAGCTATCTCCTTTTCCTTCCTATCTGCTGAGAAGAACTCAGGGCAAAGTGAATCCTGAAATGAGCCAAAAGTTGGAGCCTCAGGTCTAGATAGAGTCAGGGGGGTGGGTAAGGTCTTCATGCTCTTATGGTGGCTTTGTAAACTTTTTTTCTTAAATCTTGCTCTTTTAATTTGATGCACTCAAATATCGAGGGCTAGGAAGTGAACGTCTCTAAGAGTAGTGCCTGACCAGCTTGTTCGGTTCAGCCTTGCCTTCAGTATGTTGTTTTCCACTGTTGCCTGTTGCATGGGAGGAACCTCTTAGCCGTACGGGTGGCTCAGTGTGCTGCGTGTGCTTTAACCCCAAGGCAGAGCAGTGCAAGAGAACATGGGGGTTCTCTGTGATACATGGTGCAAAGAGGAAGCTCTCCTGAAAGAGATGCTGTGTTTTGGGGTTTTGCTAGTAATTTTCTCAGCATTGGTTCTGCTGAAGTTCACATCTGTAAGTTTTTGGTCCAAAGCCCACAGTAATCCCAAGAAAAAACCCCACAGTCATCATGACACCTTTCTCCCTAATACAAAGCAGAACTAGATGCAAGGACCCAATTCAGATTTTGTTAAAGCAAATGGGAAGATATTTGCTGATGTCATTGGAAATTGGATCAGGCCCCAGAGGAAGATCCATTTCCCAGCTAGATGGCAGTAGGGCCCAGCTAAGAGAAACATGTAGCAATTGAAGGGCTGAGTCAATGCCTCAAAGTCAAAAAAATGTCAGGAATAAGAGACTGCAAACATTGCAAACCCCTCCAGCATTTCACACCATTACATGTATAGGAAATAGTGACATTTCAAACTGAGTGACAAGTTTCTCTAATAGTTGTGCAGTTATTTGGGGGTTTTGTGAACACCTGTGCCCATACAGTCCAGTGTGATGATCACCCAGTCTCAACATGGTGTCTCCATACCTCATTTGGAAATCAAGCAGTTCAATCCAGATTTAGCAGCTATTCTTTCCAAACACCTGGAAAGATCATCCCACTTTAGATGAAACCACACGGTCTCTTCCAGTCTCAGAACCTGGGCTTTTTTTGAGTAGTACAATTAAACACAGAAACAACCTAGCAGCCATCTAAGACTGTGACACTTCACAATGATATATTGACAGTAAGAACAACTCTCTGTGTCTGTCCTTAATTTAGCCCAGATATGAAGGGCAAGCAACACTCAACAATTATCTGCTGTTGGCCAAGAGTCTAGGGTCCCAGACAATCCTTGAGACGTTCCTTGTCTTTTAAGCTCTCAGAGTTTTGGGTAACAGCTACATGACACAGCTGCAACTGCCTTAGAGTACACCCTTCATCCTGCTATCCCAGATACCTACTGGAGGGAGACATTGTGCTCTGTCCCAGAGAAACCTTGCATGGGACTCCCTGCCAGCTGCTGAACACCCCTAGCCAAGAGTTGAGTTACCTGGACTCACACTGGCTGTAAGAAATGCCGAAGGACATCATCACTTTGCAGGGCTGGGCCCTAAAGCTAGAAGGGTCCAAGGGGAGGTTTTGCACAGACAGTGACCTGCGTTCACACCTGGGCAATCTCCCCTACACGGCTCTCAAGGCTCTGATTGTTCCTAGCTGAGATGAGAGGCGTTAGGAAAGCCAGGCAAGAAACCCAGAGTAGGTATGTCTTTCATGCTCATGTTGGATGTATACACCTTCCCAGGATTTCCCAGAGATTCCGAATGCTGTTTTGTTGCAGTTTCTTTACTGCAGGGTTTATTCTTACACTGAAAATCCCCTGTGAGCTTCCAATGCACATCTACTTTCCCTGCATTTTGGGGGCAGCTCTTCCCTAAAGGAGGCAGAAGAAACTGCACTGGTCTCTTTCTGTTCTGTTGGACCAGCTCTGCTGCAAGGATTCCTCTGTGAGGAATGCAGTTCAGCAGAAAGAGGGGAAGTACCAGATTGCTCCTGAATCCCCAGTTCTGAAAGTCTTGGTAGCAACCTCTGTGATGACTGGGTGAAAGAGGGTAGGAGAAAGACAGAGGAGACTCTATCCAAGCACACCCCCTCCCCCAGGTCCTCCTTGCTGCAGCTGGTGCCTACATTAGACAGAAGCACAGATGATTAAGAAGAGGAAAGATAATTACATGTCAAGATGATGTAGCAGAACTCCTGTGTTGGACAGAAGGAGCCAGACAGATACATGAGGTGGGCTTAGCGATGGACACTGACAGCCAGGTGTGTCCCTCCCAGGGAGTTAGAGGTAAAATGGGAAATCCCAACCTACCAAATGTGCTGGTTGCAACTCAAAGGTGTCCTGGGAAGACTATGGCACAGAGAGAGAGAGCTAGCAGGGAGATAGCTCTGAGTGTCCACTAGTCACAAGAAGTCAGATCACAGGCCATTCCTCAAAATTTGGTGTGTCCTCCTCAGGTGAGAGCCTGGGAGGGCATTTGCCCTGTTAAGACCCTGCATTCCTTTTGTTTCAGTTTTTGACCAGTGATTGTGAAACCTCTTACTTCAGTGACAGGTTAGGTAAAGCAGAAAGTTGGTCTGTTCTGATTTTTAAAAATAATTTGACTACAAAAAGTTTCACACCACTTGTGTGGCACAGCGTGCATTTCTTACAGCCTATGGGCACAGCCAATGTTACTGTAATTTCCCTCTGACCTTCCCCACCACTTACACCCACCATATTCCAGAGGCAGAAGTGGCCCTGCAGCATGTAATCACTTTTCCAAGACCACTCTGGGTCTTGTGATATCAAACTGTAGCAGGAAACAGGAATTCCTGGCTCTTCATGCTGTGAGCTCAGGATAGCTAAAAGAATGAGAATTGGGGTGACCCAGAAGCAATAACAAAAAATGAGTATCATACTCTAGTCTTGAGCACTGCATGAAAAGGGAGAGATGGGAAGAAAGGGGAAGACAGATAGACAAGCAGATAGATAGATAGATAGATGAGTAGATAATATGAAAACAATATTATAAAGTCTTCCTTGCATACCACAGCATCTCCATCTGGGTGAAACTTTTGAGATCTTTACAAAAGTACCCTTATTAAAACCAGTTCTTTCCATAGCAGGCCACAGACAGACTTCCTCTACAGACCCAAATTCTCATTTGGGATTCGTGTTCCGGTGAGGCTGGTGCTGTAACAATCTCAGCATTATTAATCTTGGTCCCTGACAATATCTGTAGTATTTGACAGCATTACTGGCAATAATATCTGCAGTGCCGACAATGGCAGAGATAATATCCCCAAGTATTATTAGCATTAGCAGGGATCATATCTGCAGCCTGTTATTGGCGGGAGCAGACGTAATGTGTCCAGTATTATTAGTATCAGTAGTAATAAAACCTACAAGCTTGTTAGTATGATCAGTGCTCATATCAGCAGTAGGTTTGTGGGAGAGGAGGGGACCGGGTGATTGCTACTGTAAATGGCAGTAATACTCAGGCTGTTTGCTGTAAAGGAATCCCCAGAGGAGGTGGGGGAGCAAACCTGAGAAGGCAGAAGTTCCTCCTTTCCTTTCTTCACCTGTTATTGTGCTGATTAAGGTGATTTACATGGAAGCAAGGGATGCAGGGCTGTGTCAGTGCAGGACAGTAAAGGGTCACCAACATTTCAGCAGATCCAGTGGTGTTTTCTGAAGAGTGTTTGTTAGCTGTATCAGTGCAGGTGGTTTACTGTACTCCTCAAAACGGGGTTGAGCTCTGCAGAGCAGGGAGCTGCCTGCTAGCAGTAGGGGCATTTGCACTGGGCAGTGTCACTGCACTTCTCTTTGATGCTGCATGCATTATTTTCTGACTGGTATTACCATGACACCATCTACTGAGAAGCATCACTTCTGTTAAAGGTGGTTTCCTTTTCCCTCACTCCAAATGGGAGGACTCCACAGGGCAAGGTTTTGACAGGGATTGGGATTTTCCCACCTGGTCATGATCTTATTTTTCTGCTGGCAAAGTAGCAATGCCTCCTTCAGGTGGAGTGTGAGGCAGGGAATCTGCAACAGTTCCAGTCCTGAAAAGTGTTTTTCAGATACTGCCCCAGGACATAGACTGTCCTGATGAAAATTTTGAACTAAGTTATTTAGGTGGAAGTATCACAGGGAGATATGTAACGAGTTTAAGAAGGTCTGAGATTTTGAACAGATATACAGCTGAATGTTCACTGCAAGCATGATCCTGTTTGTGTCATTCAGAGTAGCAATGAAAATATTATTTGGGAGATGTGTTTGTGATGTTTTGAGTGACTCTGTGTTACTGTCAGTGGCATCAATATGCATTTGCAGACAGTGTGGCTGTGGTTATCGTGCTGTAACTGAATCACTACAGGTTGTGGGTTTGCGACACTAATGATGAGATTAACTGTATCGCTGCTTGTTGTGCTGCCCCATCACACTCAGCTGTTAACACTTCTCACAGACACGGCTGTGAATTGTTTCTAGTGGTATGCCTGCATCATTGCATACAGGAAGGTTGTTTCAATGTTGTAACTGTTGGTACCCCGTTGCAGGCTGTATTGCACTGTTGTTGAAATCCATACAGTTCTTACTGCGGCTGATGTAATGTAGTGGCTGACAACAGACTGTCACCTGGCCATGAGAGTGAAGTCAATACAGCTATATCACTGCAGTGCCATGTTGAAATTCTGTGTTTTCTTGAAGTATGACCGTATTGTTCCACAGCATACTGGGGTTGTTTCAGGACATACAGTGTGCTTATGCTGTCATCTGCAGGATGATGATGCTTTGCCAGTGCTGTAGTTGTACTACTGCAGAGAGGTCTAGCCCTTAGCTATCTTGTAGGGAAATACATTAGTTTTCTTACGCTGTGTGCATACGTTTGCAAAGAGTATGTGTGAGCCATTCCACTTGACTGTACCACGGCACCTGATACATGTTCATCTCTGGGCACATTAGATGTGTTTCTGTTCTCACAAAACCGTTGTGTTGTTGAAGAGACAGAGCATGTTTGTACCCCCGCAGGTGACACAGCCGCAGTACTGTCTGTGGCGTGGCTGCATTGTTTCGTGCTGTGATTTCTTGTCACCACAGCTGATGTTTGGGTTATTCTATATGATTGCTTTATTGCAGGTCAGCAGTAGTCTTAATGACATGGGAGACACATGCAGTTACATTGCCTCGGGTGATAACCCCATGTTCCAACCATCACATACTGTTGTGGGGCATGCACCCAGCCGTTTATGGCTGTGTGCATGGGGTGAGCAGTTTCTGCAGTGTTTCGCAGCCTGACAGTGTCACCCTGCTACCTTCCCTGGGACTGTGTTGTTTCATGCAGTGTGGCTGAGTTTCCAGTGGCTATCAGCTCGTAGCGATGGTGTATCACTGCAAGTGGTGGTGTCACAGGGGATATCCAGGCTCATTTGGTCTATACACACAAGCGTAGGTAATGCTCCTTTCCATTCTAGATGAAAATGTAAATTGAAAAGGGAGTTTATTCTCAGCAGCCACCCACCTCTCCCTCCTGAGGGTCTTTGGCTGGTGAGACTCCTGGGAGAACCTAAGAAAAGTGCCTGCTACTGATCTGGCACCTCTCTAAATGAACTGCAGGAGGATGGTCAGAAAAGGGAGAGTTTCCGTGGAAAAAGAGAGGAGGGGGAAACTAGATAAAGGAGAGGGCAATGAATAAGCAGCACAGCACTGTCAGAAATGTGGGCTGCTGCACCACGAATCTGGAGATCAGTCTGAAAGCGAGAGAGACAGTATATATATGTGTGTGTATGCACACACCCTGAGGGTTTGGGGGGTACGCATCACTCAGGAAGACTTCAGGTAAGGGAGAGTTAAAAGCTTACATCACAGAAAGCAGTTTGGACAGAATGCTCTGCTTCGAAAGCTTACAGTGCTCCTTAGTTTGGCAGGGTTTGGTACTATGAAGACAAGCTGGTCTGGCTTCAGCTGTATTTGTGTCCATCTCTGCTTGTGTATTTGTGTCGCTAGGAATGCATGCCTGTTTGGGTTTTGTACTTCTGTGTTAGGATTACTGGTTTCTACTTATCTGTGCTTATGTACTGGGGTGAGTGGCAGGTTGGACCCATTTTTTTGTGCATGCCTATGGAGACCTGGAAAATGTTTATGCTAAGCTGTGTATAATATTGCCTAGTAGGACTATGCATACTGTGGATCATATGGATATCTGGGCATGTATGGCTCAGCATTAGTGCTATGTATTTCTATGAATGCCAGGTATTTGTATTCACATTTTGAGTATATATGTGAATGTTGTATATTTGTATGTATATTCTGTGCGTATGTGTTGTTACATACTCGGAGAATCACTGTATCTTTGTGGTTGCTGGATATCAATATGTAGCCTGATAGTGCTGTGCACTTCTGTATATAGTTTGTACAGATGTGTATTTGCATTGGGGTTATATATTTGTGTGTATGTTGTGTATATATATATCTATTGGTTGTTCTTGACTGTGTGAAGGTTATTTATGTAAATAGTTTGTATTTGTTTACATGATTTAATTTTGTATATGTGAATTTAAGGAAATTCCTTTGAGTTTGAGGTTTTTTGTTTAGTTAGTGTATGTACATTTTTGTAAGTTACCTGTTTATTCAGAAATTACATTTAATTGACATGCACATGCATTAGTACCTCCTTGTGTCCCAGTTTCCATTCTTGTGTCTTTAAATGTTATTGGCTATGTTTGGTGAGTCTTATGTGTAGAGCTTTTCTTTAAGTTTATTTGTGTGAGTGATGTGAATGTGTCTTGGTCCAACTGTTTATTTATGGGTATTTAGTTTGTGGTTAGATCTTCTTTCACTTGTTTTACTCATTCCTGGGAGGGGTTGTTGCAGTTCAAGTGTCAGCAGGAGTCAGTCAGACAGCTACAACTCCTCCCAGCATCTCTGCCTGCCCAGCTGTGCAGAGGCTGCTCCCTAGATTTGCTGGTGCCTGTCTCTCTCTGCATCTTCCTTCTCACTCTAGATGAGTTACACACTGAATCCGACCGTGTTCAGGGAGGTGACTGTTACAATTTTTCATGGATGAAAAGAGCACAGGAGTCAGACTGAGCATGGTGGCATGGTGCCTGGATCCAGAAGGATCCTAGGTTAAAGAACAGTGGATGACAGAGTATATCGAAAAAGGGGTCAGGAATAGCTTGCAATGTGCAGGCAAATGGTGCTTTAAGAGGGTTGTTGATGATGTGGCAATGGGACATGAGACTGGTATAACAGTGGACCAGGCTGCTATGCCAGTGGGAGATAGGGATGACACTGTTTTGGGGTCAAGTGGCATGACAATGAGACATAAAGGCAATACTGCTATGCAATCCAGGTGACATGGCACTGAGGCACAACAGGGATCAAAGTGACAAGCTGATGACCCAGGGTGATTCTCAGAACAGGGAGGGCTGAGAAAACTCCATCAATAATCAGTTGAATAAGGCAAAGGAGACCAGGAGGAGCAGGGTGAAGAAGATGCAAGGCAACTCAATGGACCTGTGCAGTGGTTGTAGGAGCCAGGTCACCATCAGTGTGGGACATGCAGCATCTCCATGAGGAAATCAGTTGTGTGAAGGGCTGGGGCAGTCCATGAGCAGTGGCTGTTAGCATCACACAGATGGAGAGTAGGGGTAACACAGTGATGACATCAGGTGATGGACACATCCTGTGATGGTAGCCATGGACTACAAGCACTGTGTAGGCAGGGGCACTATTCCCAGTTGCTGGAAAAACAAAGGACCTAACGGGCAGTAAAACAAAAACAAAGGAGACTTGGAAGCACCTGACAGCCCTAATTCATCACAGCCCAAGATTTTTTTTCCCCCCTCATGTTCCCATTATATTTGTTTGTAAAAGTGGAAATCAATTTTGAAGGTAATTTTCTGGAAAGAATGGAAGGGAGGTGGGAGGGCCGGATAAGGAGAGATGGCAAGAGGAAAAAAAAATTTAGGCCAGGCACAGCCCAGGGGCAGCTCTTGGCAAGGTGAAAGAAAATTGCATATTCAATCTCCATCCATGAATCTCCCTTGCTGCTGCCCGCCTCCTGCTCAAAAACAATGAAGGCTTTCTCCCCTACGCTGCACAACGCCTGAGTATCAGCGCTCACTTTAACTTCAGGGTCATTAATTCACCTGATTATTGCAGGAGAGGAGAGGGTTGCAGAGGCATCCGCTCTAAAGAGCCCTCCCTTAGCTCATCCTTTGATTAGTTTGGGGTGGGGGGACTTGAGATAATGTGTTGTCTTGGACTCTGTTTAAAATGGGAGGGGTTGAAGAGGGGGTCGAAGGAGGTAGAGGTGGAAAGGGAAAGATGTGGCCTGGCTTGTTGTGGAAGGGAGGGTTGGAAAGCAGTCGTTCTTGCATCCCTTTGCTGTGGTGTTATTGCAAATTAAAAGTAGCATGTTCCACTCTGTAGCTATCTTTCAGGGAGGGGAGGGGCATGGGTATATGTCGGCATGGGGATGGGGGGGATCTTATCATTGCTTCTTCAGCAGCCCAGTGTAGTGTCACCCTGTGAGGTGACATTTGAATTTACAATTCCGCTGAGAAAAGCCATTAATTCACAAATTAACATTTCTCCCTCTCTCTCTCTAGCTCGCTCTCTCTCTCTCTTCCTCTCTCTCTCTCTATCTCACATGGATGTGCAAGCAATTGAAAAGACAAAGGAAATAGCCTTAAGGAAGAGACTTTACTGCTACTCTGTCTGTGCAGAGATTGCTACTACTGCTTCTAGATAGATAAACCAATTACCTGAGCTGCTCTGTTCATGGCAGCCTGCTATTACCTCCTTTTGTAGAGCTGACTCCATTGCTGGATTACACTCTGTGTATCTCATTAATGTAAACCAGCACGATATTGGGCACTGTCCCTGACCCTTCTTGCCAGAGACCATTGCTCTGCATTGGAAGAGGGAACTGGGATAGGAGAGGTGATGGTAGGCACAATGTACTTCCTAATGCATCGGGACCAGGCCACATAGAGAACCTGCTCAGAATACCTGTGCTGAGCTTAGAGGAGACCAGGGCTTCCCTTTTAAAGAGGAGGTTGCACGGCATTAACCCTCATCTCTTCCATGTCTTGGTGAGCACTGAAAGTGCTGCAGAAGAAGCCTCGTGCTGGCACCAGGGATGGGCAGCCCCTTGCAGCCCCATTCTCAGCATTACCATAGGTATCCTCCAGGTGTAGAAATATGTAGAAATGGTAGGCAGAAGTGGAGGTGTGAGTAAAAAAGCTATGCATGCAATGCTGTGGGTGGCAGACTCACTCATAGAGGTACACAACAAACCTCAGAATAGGAAACAAAAATAAACACTCTTTTCAGTAGTGCAGCTCCACTCACAGCCAGTCAATGCCACCTGTGGAGACGTTCTTGTTAAAGACAAACACTGGACACTACTTCCACACAGGCCCCAGTCCTCTTCTGATCCCCTTCTGTTGCTCTCTCCTGTCATGATCTCTCTCTCACATGTTCACTTCTGCCATCACTGCTCCTATGGATGTGCGGACAGCATACGTGTACAATACACACACACAGAGGCACTCATCTGTATGCTGATGCCACCCCAGACACATGTCTGTGATGCTAGCAGCCTGCCTGTGCATACTCACGTCCCTGCAGCCACGGCTTCTCCCTGTCTGCACTGCTGAGGTCCCTTTCAGTGACTCCAACCCGGCCTGCTAGGGTGCACACTGGCAAGCAGGTTTCTGAGCACCTTCTGGTGCTCTTTGCAGACAACCTTCTAGGAACATGCCTGGTTACCTCTGCCCTTCAGCGTGGTCACACAGCTACCTGTGTTTAGGGAGAAAATGTCCTAGCAGTGTGGTTTACATAAGGACTGGCAAGGTAGTCCTTGGTCACTAAGTGTTCTACTGATACACAGTTGGACAAAAATCTTCACCAACAGGTTTTTCACCCCGTAAGGGTTTGACAGGCCCTGATCAAGCCATTCTTCTAACTTTCATGAAAGGCAGAAGCTTGCAGGGGGCAGTTCTCCATGTAAAGGAAAAATAGATCAGAACTGCTGTTTCTGGAAGCGTGATCTCCACGTGCTCAGCACATGGAGTATATGCCTTAGTTTGGCACTGCTTTGGCTCCTTAAATCTTCCTAAAAGCTTATGCTCTTAAGGAGAGCATCTGCCTCTCCGACATCCCCTGTGCCCCACACCGTGCGCAGCACATGGATGGGGAGCAGCATCCCGCAGCCGGTGCTGGAAGACGGATCACGATCTGCGGAGGAATCGGCAGGCAGTGCCAGTAATTCAAACCATCCTGACCGTTCAGTGAACCCGAACCTGCTGACCTTGACAGCACTAGACAGCATCGGCCTCAGGAATCCCAACCTTTAGAGAGGCATCATAGGCAGAGGATAGCTCCTGCTCTCTCCCTTCCTTTCCCTCTCTCTCTCCCTTTCCAATCACATCCCTGCAGCCAAGGGGGCCCAACACTCAATCCCCAGTGCACCAATTAGCTCCTAATTTGGCTACGTCTGCACTCCCAAGTCTATGTCAATGTAATGTTAAGCATCCCTTGCCATTCATAGATGGAAATCATTCCTATGGAGCGGTGTTTTCTAGTGCTAAAGGAAAACACTAAGAATCTTGTTTGTTCTCAGTTAGGGCCAGAGAGAAACCCCTCCTCCCAAAATGGGGGCTGCTGCTGTTCGGAAGGAAAGCAGAAGCTCTTTGCTTCCCTAAGTGATAGCATCAGATCTCCCAGCCTTGTTTCACTGGATCCCAAGGGGAAGCAACAAGATCTGACCAAGTGATTAGCCTGTGAGAGTCCTGGCTGGATAGATAAAGGGCAGGGATGTGACTAGAGCACTGGAGAGAGAGAAAAAAGTGTACTTAATTTTGCCACAAGAACTTGCATTATGGGAAAATGCAGCTTGTGAACATTTTAAGATCCTTCCAGGGAATATTTGATTTCTTCCAGCTACCTCTGTGGCCGCCAAGCAAGATCTGAAACAAACAGCATTTAGTGTTGGATTGCAGAAGCTAGGCTAAGCTCTAAGACCTTGTGTATGGACATGGCCTGAAAGAAGCAGTACAGATACCTATCTACTGAGACACAGCAGACATGTTTGTCTGTCTTCTATCTCCATCCATAATTCTTTGTAGGTGATTTTTCCATGCATCAATCAGATAAAATAAAGGACACTTTGAATAGGTGTGAAATGCAATTCACGCCCATTTCAAGGCCCTTTAAAATGTCAGAGTTTTGTTAAGGGGCCTAAAAAGAATGCCTAGGTCTGCATTTCTTCTTGGCTTCCTCCATCCAAACATCCTACTCCTTATATCCCATCAGGTCAAGGTACAAAGGCCTCTTCCTACACAGGTCAACAACTACAGGAAAATGCACAGGAGCACAGTGCCAAAACAGGAGTTAGGTCATGGGTATCACTGTTACCATTTGGTTAAAGAGTAGGTCAGGATTTCTTCCTCTCACTGGCTCTGCGTTTTTTGGGAGCTCAGAGGTGTTATTCTGCTTCTAGACTAGGGGATCTGCATCAGAACAGGTTTGTAGGCATCTGATTAAACCTTAATGAGGTGGTTACTGTGTATGTATTTTTGTATATTTTTATATATATATATACACACACATAATGTATTGTCCATCAAGTCTTGAGTACTTTCTAGTCCTCTCTTAGGTCCTTTAGAAAAAGCTGTTATAAAGGACAGGAATATTTCCAAGCTTGGCTTCCCAAAGGAGCTGTTGGTTTTTGGCTTTGGCTTTGGCTTTTGGCATCTAGTGTGGGATGAGGTAGGCCTTGAAAATAAGAGTTGACCTTGCAAGCAGATCAGAACTATCCTACAATTTGGGACAACTTTACTAAATCCCAGTGAATTAAAAAAAATTACCCCAGTAGCTAATCCTCAAAGATACAGCTCTCCTCACAGCCCTCTTTACTTTGTGAGACTGATTGCTATCTGTGACTGGCCCTTCTCTTCTTTGGGGATCACCTCTTGAGGTTGGGATGTATCTCTGACAGTTTATAGAGGTCATATCAGTACAGGATCCTTCATGTATCAGTAAGGGCCTTTATGTGAGTTTATGCAGAAAGATTCCAGATTACTCTACTAATGATTTACAGTTATTACAGGAATGAGCATCCAAAAGAAGAGTTTGCATGGTGACAGTCGAAGCAGATTACATCATACCACAAGCCTGTAGCTCTTTCATTGCATGGCATTTTGCAGTTACCCATGCTGTATAATACATCGTTTATTAACCTCCCCCATTCTGAAGATCTCATTTACTACTGAAATGTGGCTGACTCTCAGGTGGACCATGGCAGATGTTGAACAATACAGAGCATCAACAGGGAAATTTTGCTGTGCCATGTCCAAACGAAACCACAGGAGAATTAAGATATGCTGTGGGTAATCACTCAGGCTGGATTTTGTTCAGGACAGCCAGGTTAATGTCTGCACTCTTGCAAAAAAATGCCATGGGAATTTTAATGACTCTGAGTGATTGGAGCCTTTGTTTTATGGCACGTCAAAAATGGCAGCTCTAAAAACACTCTGCTTGAGCACTGGTTTAGTGCTGACTCAGAAGAGCTTCCAGTAACGTGATTCACTAGCATCTGGCTCAGGGGCAGGCACAGCCTTCTTTGACTTGCTAGGTTAAGGTAAAAGTTGTATGAGGGGAAAATAAGGCAGAATGAAAGGAAGGCTGAATCTAGAGCAAGGGAAATGGAAGGATAAAAGGTATAAAGAAGCATGTCAGTGCGGGGCCAAGCCAACGGAGCCCAGCAGCCTAAACAGCTATTAATATTTTCTAGACTGTGCGATAGAGGTGTCTGTGGCCTGATCCAGATCTGCTGAGCCCGCGCTCTCATGTTGGCAGTGTGCTCCACTGGAATCTCAGGGATCTCCCAGAAACTGGATATGGGGCTGGGTGAGGACAGGCCAGCTCTGTGCTCCCTCCCTTGTCTCTAGCAGTCCTGATAGCAGTGTTGATTTGCATGTCAGGCAAAGCACTGCTTGAGAAAAAAAACCCCTCTGAGTGTGGTGGTGTCAGCGCTCGCTGTTGTTCGACAGTGTAAAATTAAATTAATAAAGCCCCCAACACAGGAAAACATAACAGGAAATTAATGGCCTTTACTGTCGCTCTGATGCAGTCATTTGCAACCCTGCTTTCCGCACCAAAGACTTCATAAATGCAAGCAGTTTCTCTAAACAAGCATAGTTAGGGCTGCATGCGATGTAATTTTTTGCATTGCTTCTGTCCTTTGGAGCTAGCAAAAGCCACCCTTTTTTATGTGTTCACCAAGGGGGATCCTGACAAGAAGTAGCTCCCCAAAAAATGGGCTTGGGAAGATGAGAGGAGGGAGCTGTCATGCCAATGATGCTAAGAACATCTTCTGCCCTGGCAGAGGGAACAGCACAGCTCCCAGAGACCTGCTTTCCTGCGGCAGCAGCTCTCCCTGAGGGCTCTGCACTAAAGGCAATGTTGTGGACACCACAACAGCATAAATCAGGATAACCCTTCTGATAACTTTCAGGATGTATAAATCAGTATAATCACTGAATGCAAGAGACTTAAAGATTTACACTAACTAGAGGATCTGGCCTGCTGTGTGATAGTGCTGGCTTGATTCTCTGCCAACATAAACAAAGCCAGAGTACTGAATCCTGGAGGCAGCTGCATTTCTATCTGGCTAATAGTCAAGCCCAATAGTGCTAGTAAGAGATATTGGACCCACAATCTGTCCCTGATTACAATGGTATAAACCCTCAGTGCCTCTTCTGAGGTAAGGGAATTATTAAGGCCTTCCAACAAACTGACTGAGAGCAGAGTATGTCCACTCACCTCCGACATACCCAAAGTTCAGAACGCTGCAGTGACTGCTTGCAGAGAAACTACTAGCTTGGCCTGCCCAGGCTAGTTTACCTCATCTGCACACCCACACATACTGTAGTATGTGTTGTGCACACATCTGAGGCAGGTGCTTGCAGCCTAACCCCTGGAAAGGCCTTTACTGGTGCACTCAGTAATGCTCAATGTGCTGATTATTACTCTCTAATGCATAAACCTAAGTCTGTACAGACTTCAGTTTCCCAGATGCTCTGAGCTGAATTTGCAATCATACACTCAGATGCTGTAGTAAATACATATGATTTTCATACGCATACACATGCTTGCTTCCTTAAATGCACATTTGCATGCTCCCATGATAATCCAAGACAGATCTGAGTACACACTTCATTACACATTTGCACACACAATTCATTTCATTTACATTCTCATTGAGCATTGCCATTTTGCTCATGTAAGCCCCACATTAAACCTGCACTGTCTGCCCCAGCTCCATCTGAGGTACTCTTTCATACGCAACTCCTGTGCTAAAAGCACTGCAGCCCCCAGCTGCCAGACACCGGCACGCATCTCGCTCTCCCTCGGTTACACACGCCCAGCTCCCTGCACCAGCAGCCTTCCTTGCTCACCGATTCCTCATCTGAGCTATACTCTGATTTCAAAACACGATATCCCTTTGCTTCTGAGCCCCTCTGCTCTGAGCCTGAGCATTTAAGTAATAGATACACAGAGTTTATGTGTTGCTGACATACTTAAATCACAGATGCACATGGACCAGCACAGTACCATCAATTGGCATACTCAGATTCAGGGTTATGGATTCCCTTGAGGCAAATGGACACAGGAATCTGAACAACTGCAAAGGTCACGAAGGCTGACACACTTCCTTGAGGTGATATTCCTCCAGCACTCATTTCCCACTATCCCTGTCTCTGCAGGATACTGCACATAACCCAAACTCATACCATCCGTATCTCCCTTCACTGTCACAGCATAGAACCCTGATATCACTGCTTCTTCATGGGTTGCTAGCCCTTGCCAGCCCTCTCCATGCCCTTCATCTCTATCCTGCACTCACTTGGGATTCTATCCTCCTGAGTTTGAGGTTCTTCTTTCTCCCCACCCAACCAAAGCCCTGGCATTTCTTGTAGCACTACTAAGTGCTGAAATAGAGAACTGACCCATCTAGAGATGATGTGTTCTTTCACGCTGTGCAAAAGCTGCAAAAAGTCTTCTGGAAGGAAACATGAACCAAATTTTACAGCCTTCTTTTCCAAACCTACTGAGTAGGGCAAGAAATGACACAGATAAGAAGATCAACAGATTAGGGCTGCCTGTCCTTGCCCTTGTCCCTACTGTGTAGAGTACAGTGTTAGTTTAATAATTGCATTGAGGATGCAAACAGAGTCTCTAGAAACATCATGACAGCCAGACTGGATCAGCTTGTGCAGACCAGGACATGAGCGCCAGATGCTTCTAACCATGCGAAAATGTGTGATCTGCTACCTAAGCTGAGGTCTTTGTCCTTGATGACACCCTTGGCTGGGGTCAGCTCAGACAGAGACGCAGGAGGTCTGCTATTCCCAGCACAAGCTCAATGCTGGGGTTTGAAGCCTGGGTCTGATAGCACCGGGATCCTTCCTGGAGCCCGACTGAATGCAGCGCAAGGGTCTGCGCAGGGCTGGCTGCCATGAATGACAAGCACTGGCTATCGATCGCGTTCTGAACTCGGCCCAGCCGATAGAAGGTAATTAATGACTCCATTTGCCTCAGTACCGAGGAGAACAATTGAGTTTGAAACTGCAACAACTGGCAGTGCGGGGAAAGGCCCCCCGGGACATCCAGGAAAGCTGCCTGACAGGCCCAGGCTGCGCGGGGACATGGGAACACATCAGAGGGGGAAAAAAGAGGAGAGAAAATGGATAAAGGGAAAGAGCAGGCTTAACACAAAGGATGACTTGGGAAAAGGCAGCGCACTTAGCTGTGTGAGCTTGGACAGTGGAACAAAGATGCTCTGGGCTAAGGACCCCGGTAGGGACTGTGACAAAGGCAGGCTGCAGGAGAAGACGGGGTCACCTGGCTGGCGCAGAGGGATGGCATTTCAGCAGCCGTCTCAGCATCACTGTGTTAGACAGATGCGTTTCCCTCTGAGGCTTTGACAATTAGATGGGTTCTGCTGTGTCACCTGGCTGGCAGTTCTCATGCCAGTCACATTCACTTTTATTATGACTGTGATTTTTATTGGTAGTGCTGCAAGGCCCCAGCTGAGATCAGGGCCCCACGAGGCAGCAGGCAGACACGTCATGGGGGTGGTAATAGCTCCTGCCCCAAAATAGAACAGTATCTCCATGTTTGTTTGCCAGCTGCAAAGCATCTCACGCCCTTTCTACATGTTTCTGAGCCACAAAGGTCTTCCTACATCAGCAATACTTCTGAATTATTTGTTGAGATAGCTCTGTCCCACCCTGAGCAAGGGTGCTGTCACCTGTAGCTAGGGAAATAGCTGCATTATTGCTTTGTGTTACTTGTACATGAAGGTGTCTTTGTGGCTTCCAGACCTGGGAATATCTCTTTGTTTTGGAGCTATTTAATGGGCATATTCCCTGTGTCAGATGTAGTTAAAGTTGTTCCCATGTCCTCTGGCACAGCATTTCCTTGTTATCTGTCAGGATACTTCTGCGACACCCGTGGGGCATTTTTGTCTTGTGTCGAAGGTTTATGCTGAACATTGGCAGCGTGTGCTCCCTCCACAGCCCCTCGGGAGGAGAGATGTTTCCTGTCACATGTGCAAGGCCAGTCCTGATCACGCTGACAGCAACTGTGTGCTCTTGTGAGGGACACAGTGACCGAGGCCATGGTTCACCTCTCAAGCTGTTTGTTAAGATCCGTCTGATTTAAGAGAGGTGTCCCTGTGTCACAGGACCAGAGCTTCCCTTGCCAGTAGAAAGGGAACTGGGAAAGATGATGAGATACCTAATGTCACAGCTAGCACAGTTACCTAGGTGGCATCCCCAGACTCATCCTGCAGCTTCAGCCTGGCTCCACCACAGTACCCCTTCCAAGACCTGCTTTCTTGGCAAATGCCCACACCTTAAGCTTTTACTCCTAGCGCTGTTCTTCATCAGTAGAAGTGACTGCTGCCCACCACAATGCCATGCTATTCTTTCCCAATTCAAATTTTCCACATGAGCCCTCCCTTCACTTTCAACTGCTGCCCTTTGGTGGTCCCCATCCCTTCCCCAAAGTCTCTACTCTACCTTTGCTCATACCCATGCAGTTGTCAGCTCCCATACTTAGTGTGTTAGGACAGTTGAGGCTTCTCCTAACAGTCCAGCTCACAGAGTCATATGCTTAGATGAGACTTGTTACTTTGATCTAAAACCAAATATAAGTGTCTGTCCCTTGCAGTGTCAGGAAAAAAATGAAAATGCATCCTCTATAGGTTTTGACACGAGAAAACAAACACAGGGGATTTAAAATCCCTTGATTTTGAAGAAAATATAATGATCCATGACTGTGAATGTCTCAGTGTTAGCAACATAAGACATATAAATCTGTCTTTCAGGATAATCTCTGTGAAACTTTCTGTAAAATCCATATGCACAGCTCATATTATTGCTCTGAAATTTGGGATTCCTGTGCCCCTCCATTATTAAGTCTGATACTACTGTAAGCTGTACAGACAAGGACCACTTTGAGGTAGCCTACAGGCCCTTCTCAAAAGTTTCTTTTGTAGATTTTAGAGTCTAGGTCATGGCAGAGTGCCTCACCCCCCACCCCATATCCAGAACTCCCACCTAAACCAAAGCATTATCTTTCTTACAGTTTTTCCACCTCTCCCTATTTGCCTGCTTTGATTTTTCTGATTTTGTATCCAACCCTATTCTTTCCCTTTCTCCTCCCTTCATTCTTTTCTTTCATTTCCCAGTCACTACACAGGTCCTTTCTTATCAGCTGGTCCTGAGTTTCCCAAATACACATACGCACTTTTGTGTGTGCACAGGCGTGCGTGCGCACACACACACACACACAGGCTGACACAAATAAATAAATAAATAAAAAGGTCAGTGAGCAGAGCAGCAATAACCCCTAAAACAGTACTATCAGAGGGACATGATTGATCAATTGAATTCCATAGCGGCTGAAAAATGTGGGATTAAGTAGTGTATTATACGCACAATGAGTTGAGGCATGATGTTCATTTCAAGTTCATTTCGCCAGCCCTCTGCCACCAGATCAGGCAATCAATAGGGGCAGCAGATATCATATATCACCTCTCTCCATGCTAGGGAGAGAGCACCATAATCTCTCGCAAATTTAGAGTGACAGATTTGTCAAGATCTGAAGGGCCCCTGAATAAATGAAGGAAAAGAGACTCCTACAGCGACTTGGGAAAGCTGTGGTTTCAGCTTCTTCACACAAAGGCATGGCCTGTGCGCACACAGGAGACACGCATGCACGGGGCTCTGCAGGCAGACGGGAATTGCAAATACATGCGTCTGTGTGCACTAGTCTGTGTAACCACCCAGGGCAACTCACAAAGAGTTTAATGACAGTTTCATGACAATCAGTGGAAGTTTTGCCATCTACGTGAACACCCGTCCACTCACAGCACATGCCACGCACAGTGTAGGGCTACCATCCTTGAAAATCAGATTTAGCCTAAACCACCCTCCACAGACAAGCAGCTGCTGATCCATGTACAGTGATGCAGAATCTAAAGAATGCCAGAATAATGCAAAAACTGCAAAAACACCCACATGCATTAGCATCATGGTGTGCACAGTTGTGCACATTGACTGACACATGTAGGAAAATACTCAAAGGCAAACAGCTTCACATGCTGCAGAGAGGTTGAGACAAGCACTGATGGAGAAACATACTTTTTTATTTTCTGAGTCTGGACCCAGGAGTTCTGTGACAGCTTTCTGCAGCAAGGACCAGAGAAAAGTGCCTACTGGAATTGTGAGCATGAGACTCGAGCTTCCCTAGTACTCCTGAAAGCCACTCCCTGCAGTAATAGTCCAGTCCCTCTAAAACATGAAGACTGCAACAACACACACAATGTCGTGCAGACCGTCAAGCCTTGTCTTTGCATTGTTTTTTCTTAGTCAAATCTGTCATGAGCTCCAGCTTTCAGGAACTTGAGCATTTTCCCTTATGCAAAAAAGGCGAAGGAGAGGAGAAAATGCCAGGGATCAGTGCCAGTGAACAGCCCTGCTCTGGCAATGGGTAGAAAAGAAAGAGAAAAGGGGCTGCTTGAGGGAAGGCTGCTGGCTGGGACAAATCAATATGTAATATTTTCTATGGTCTTGTGAGTGGTACTGTACTACGTTACTGTATATAATGTACTATTGATTATATCATATCATATAATCACCTATAAACGGATATATCTCATGGCCAGAAGGCAGCAAGCTCAGTTATAACTCTAGGCCACCAGCTGGGCATTAACTCTGCCAGGAAAATACCCATCTTGGCACCATCCATGAGCTAAAAGATGAAGCGGCAGAGTGGCATGGTTCTGGCTGTTGCACAGTGAATGCCACTCTAGGCTCCCAGGAGCATCATCTGCCCATGAGCACACTCCCAATCACACGGAGGAGGGAAAATGTCTATACAGATCCCCCCACTTTCTTGACAGCAGAGAGTTTCTGAGATTCACAGCCTGGAAGCCACTGAGAAAGGCTGAAGTATGAGAAACAATAGTGAAAAAGCAGGAAAGTAATTGCAGCAAAAGAGAAAGAACCTGATTTTAGGTTAGGCAAGGTGATAAGAGAGTCAGACTTGTGTCTGATGAAGCACAGTAGGCAGAGATTCAGCATGGAGGGTAAAGGAGGTATATCAGCATGGATGAGACAGGGGATTATAACCAGTCTCACCAAAGTTAGGCTGAGAGGTGACAGCAGAAAGATACTCAGCACAGTTGGAGAAGATTATAATGAGCAGACTTGCCTCAGATGAGATGAGGGATTATGACAAAGGAAGATTCACTTCAGCTGGGACAGGAGGTTATAACAGACAGACTCACCTTGGATGTGACAGATGCTAATAGCAGGAGACTCACTTCAGATAAAAAGGGGTGATAACCGAGATAAATGCACCTCATCTGAGTTGGGGGATAACAGGGGAAAAAACCAACCCCAACAGGTGGGTGATAAGATGGTTTATCACAGGGAAAGATTCACTTTGGATGGGGCAGAGCATTTATAATGGACTCACCTTGGAGGCAATGAGTGGGCTGTAAGAGACAGGGGATGACACAACAGATAGGGACACTTGAAACATGGCATTAGGCACTGCAGTGGGACTGGACTGTGTCAGAGGGCTGTTGAAGGGACAGAGACGCTCTTCGGGAGATGCTTCTACCAGAAAGAGGGTTTTTTTCCTAATAAGAACAATGGAATACCAGGACGGCCAATTCCCACTGAGTAGGACTAATCTTTGTAATAAAGTAATTCATTTTGGATAGGAAGGGGAACCGACTCATCTCATTTTGGAGGAAGCTTTATAACACAGATAGCAGTTGTGATAAATCATGAGCTGTATGTAGGAGAATGGGACAGAGATCATAACAGAAACCAGTGTATGTTGGATGGGACAGTCACTTCACAGGGAGAGATGTATCTGGTGAAACATGGAGTCAGTAACAGGATCATTTCTGTTATCTCAAGGGGATGAAAGACTCATCTAGAGTATGACAGGATAAGATTGGGTGAGAAAGAAATTGTAACAGAAATACAACTTCTATTGGGACCTGGGAGCTACAGCAGAGACTGACTACCTTCCAAACTGTAAGAGAGCCCTTTCTCCATTTCAGGCTTCCTCAGCCCTCTCCAGTACAGGTCCAATCTCAGCACTCTGGTTTCTCTGTGAGCTGCCTCTCCAGTAGCCTTCTAGCGATGCTAATTGCTGTGCTTTGCTCCCATTTTATGCTCAGCAATGGAGATTTGGCAATTTTTAACACTGAAAATCAGCGGAACCGAAACTCATCTCTGAGCCGAGCACCATTCTCCACACAGCCTTTCTCACCCTGGGCAGGAGAGTCCCATGGAGCCCATGGGAGCAGCCTGGCTGCTCCAGCAGAGAGAAGTGGGCTTCCCTCAGGTCCCCCAGCCTCCCCTTCCCACAGGAGCAGCACAGCTCCCTGGGTGGAGGCAGAGGGCCCTGCTCTTTCCCACTCCGTCCCTGTCCCGCATCCCTTGCTGATCCGAGCCAGGGCGGTGCTAATTCCCTGTTTTCTCTGTCTGTGCCCTGCAGATGTATCCGAGGGCTCAGTTCCCAATGGAGATTCCCAGAGCAGCGTGGACAGTTTGCGGAAGCACCTTCGTGGCGACACTTTCACCCAGCAGCAGCTGGAAGCTTTAGATCGAGTTTTTGAGCGTCCTTCTTACCCTGACGTCTTTCAAACATCAGAGCACATCAAATCCGAGCAGGTGAGGGCCCAGCCTGGTAATGGGGATCCACAGGCATCTGTAGGTTGATGGCAGGGAGAATCCCTCACAGAAATCACTCTTCCCCACCCTTCACCCGTTGTTCTCACACTGACCTGTTATTGCACGTATGTTACATTTACATTTTACTGCACTTCCTAGCTGTAAATAGATCACTGTGCTGATGCACATGCATACACAAGCTCTACCTCCTCTCATGAACTTCCTGTATACACAGGCGTGGTGCTCTCCCTGAATGCCCATGCCTGCTTTCCCTCTGCGCACACACCCACAGGTATGTGGCCCTGTTCTTGCCATGAGCACGCAAACTGCCACGCATGTCCACCAGCATGCAGCATGGCACGGACCCTCCTGCACTCTCAGATCATGCTGGTGACCAGTGAGCCACAGGTTCGGGCTTTAACAGAGCATTTTCTTCACAGCCTAAAGCTGAGACTTTTGACTCCCATTCTCCAACCTAGTTTTCCACACTTCTGCAGCTCTGCCCCCCTTTCCCTTACTCCCCTGCTTCCCATGCCTTTTATCCCCAAAGCTGTTTGTCTTAATAAAATTAAAATCAAAAGTCTTTTTAAACCGCCCCAAGCCATAAACCAACAAAGGAAGAGAAGGAGAGGCTGGCTGTGGACTCCCTTCATCCCAGAGTCCCTGGGTTTATTACAATGAATAACCTTTATTTACTTTCATTAGACTATTAAGCACCAGCACAGTCATTTTTCCCCCTGAAACTCTGAGCAGGGCCCATAAAGCAAATCCGAAGCCTAATTGAGTTCATTTTAATTTCTCTCCGATCACAGCGAATTACTCTGGTGATAAATCAGGGGGCAGGCTCACCCCCAGTAGAAGGCCTAATTTGCAGCTAATTACAAAACTGATTTCTACAGGAAGATCAATACGAGAAGGAATTGGAAATGACTAGGCAGTCCTAGCCAAGCAGGGACAGGGGCAGGGAGGGGGCAGCGTGCGGGGAGCCCACTGGAGGAGGGGGAGATGGGGGGGGAATGGGGAAGCGTATGGAAAAAAACGGAGCAGAAAGAGCAGAAAATCAGTTTTAATTTAACGTAATATTAATCAGAGCAACTTTTCCTGCTGTTTTGTAGCCTTCCCGGTTTCTCCAGCACCCGCGTCTGGTCCAGAGGCTGCCACAATAAAAAGGCAATTACCAGAGCCTTTCGGACAGGACACCCTTTCAGATTCAATGGCTCTCCCCCTCCCACCCTTCTGTTAGCCATGTGGCTCCCCCCTCCCCAATTTCATACCCCAATGAACAGTGACAGAGGCAGGGGATGAGGCTTCTTTGTTTGTTTTTAAAGAGCTAGGACAGAGGTAACAGCGGAGGAGAGGCAGACGAGTCAGTAGAGAGCCTGGCTACACTGGGCCAACACTGGCTGCTTCCTACAGCCCACCTGTCCCGGTCATGTCATCGCAGTCCTCTGTCCCAGCTGTCCTTGTCACCAGGGCAAACACCTCCTGCCTCCACTCAGTGAGAGGAGGGGATGTGGATTTTCCCTTTCTTCTCCCCTGGGCATCCCCAGCACATGCAAGACAGCCATCTCCATCCCTGCAACAGTGAATAAAAGCTCAGCCATGCCAGGGGTTACGGGCCAGACCCTTCACCCCTCTTCCCCTTCACAGCAGCCCACAGGCGGGTGGGACAGCTCATCCTAGGGAGCACCCTCCCCCCACCCCAAATCCCTTGTCACTTCATCTTCTCTGTTTCCTCCTCCTCCTCCTCTTCCATCTGTGCAGGGGTTTGCATCTCTCCTCTTCCTCCCCCCCATCTGTACACCCTTCCTTTTCTCCCGGCACATCAATAGCGAGCTGTCTTTCTCCTCTCTTCCCCAGGGTAATGAGTACTCCCTCCCAGCTCTGACCCCTGGTCTCGATGAAGTCAAATCAAGTCTATCCACCTCTGCTAACCCAGACCTGGGGACAAATGTGTCAGGACCCCAGACGTACCCTGTGGTGACCGGTAAGCTGCCTGACCAAACAGCAGAACCAAGCTTTTTTTTATTTCCCTCATCACCATTAGCTTCTGCTTTTTCTGCTAATGCAAGGTATCCCTCTGTGGCAAATGTGGAAAGAGACAGAAAGACTGTGAAGGATGTAAGGGCTCGAGAGAAGCTTGAAATTCAGAGTATTGGCAGATTTGGGTACACCTAGAGGTGCTCAGGTATGACTCAAGGACAGGCAAATCCAGGTGTGAATTGGGAATTTGTGTGCCCAGGTGGGACTTAGAGATCCGTGGTGGTGGTGGTGGAGGACAGATACGTCCAAATGCACACCGTGGTTTTCTTCCTTTGTGTCTGAGAACAAGAGGGTCATGGCTTACCCATGATCTGCACTTGGTTTTCTTAGGGAAAAATAAGTAAGTTTCATTCAGCCCTGGAATTTGGGAGAGGCATTACTAAATACTGACGTCTGCTGAACTGTGACTGCTAAACTCTCTCCTTAAGCCCATGAGTATCTAACAGCAGCTGGCGAAAGAAATCTGTTTGCAGGCTTCCCCCTTCCTCACATGTGGGCACATTGAACTTGGGCTGGTCTGGGAGAGTAGGAAATCAGAGCACATGCAAGATAGTAGAGGAATCAGAATGCACAGGAGGAAACTTCTGCAGCAGCTACTCCACAGAAACAGTTTCTTTGATGTTGGCACGTGCAGGTCCTGAGTGGCACAGGGTTGTCCTGGAGCCCCAGGGCATATCATCCTGATGCTAGTATAAGACTGATGGCCATAAGCCATAAGGACATGATATTACGGTGCCACAGATTCTCCAGGCTTTAGTTGCCACTAGTTCCTGCTTACACAGCTACTATAAATTTACGTATCTCCTCCTCGGTAGCTAAAGCAGTGACCCGAGTGACTTAATCTTGTTTGGTACATCCCCCTTTCCCTAAAACTGCTGTGGCCCCTCTAGAAACATGCTGGTCTAAGTTGAGAAATAACTCTTGTCAAAGAGGTGGAAGTCCCGTTAGCAAGGGAAGAAGCTGTTGCCTCTTGGCCAAAAAACTGTCATCTGATGGCACAGAATCAAGAGGACTGGAGTTTGTATCTTAACTTTTTCTTGCAGAAGCCCCACCTAATAGCCCCTGAGGTCAAAGCAGCTCATGGCTGAAGCAAGCAGACATTGCTTGTTTACCAACCACTGAGCAAAGGCATATTGTTACATGCAACTTTTGGCTACCAGGAACTTTGGCACCTGGCAGGATTACGAAGTTACCCCAAATACTGGGAAGACTGAGTGTGAGATCTTCAAACTGGCATGGAGAACCATGGGGAAGCAAACTGCATATTTAGGGAGTGTCTAAAAAAGCATGACATCCTCAGACTTATTTAATGGCTTTTACTGCTACCAGGATTCTTGTAGGTATGCAGTTTCTTAGCCAACCAGAAAATCGGCTGTGGCAATTTTTTCCACCTTTCTTTGTATTTGCATATGCAAGACAAAACTCAGCTGGTGTCCATCTAACATTTAGCAGATCTACATCTCTTGCAGGAAATACTTTCCTGTCTTTGGGGGGCAAAGCCAGTAGGAGAGCAGTACCATCCTTCCTTCAGGGAAGACAGATCCCCATAGCTGGATGTAAAGGTGAGGCACCTAAACCCAGAGCTTATAATTCAAAGGGGCCATTAAAATAATTCTTTGGAGTCCTTCTGCCTAAGTGGAGACGGTGCATTCCTGCCTGCTAATATGAGGGCAGAATTTGTGAAGGCTGGAGACACTACACAAGCTTTGGACAGGACTTTCACAAGGGGACAGCAGCAGACAGGTTTGGCCTCACAGAAGAGGTGGTGGGCTGAAGCAGAAAATCTTCACGCTCCTCCCACCCCTCCCTCCCCCGTGCCATCCCCACTCTGTTCTCTACAACACTCCCAGCTCAGCTCAAGAACATCCCCATCTGATCCATCTGGATCCAAGAGTGAGAAAAGTTCATTTCAGACCCAGCTTGACATTCCCAGGTGGCAACTTAGCACTAACATCTCAATCTGTATGCGACATTTCAATCAGTGCAGAGTAACAAAAGCAGAACTATTAGTGTTGGGAGCTGTTCACTGGTGGTAATGATGGGGAAATTCAGAAACTGGAAATGAAAAGAGAAAAAACAACCCTCAACACCCTGAAAGGCAGCAGGGAAAGATGGGCAGAGAATTTTTCCTCTACACTTAGGCCAGGATCCAATGTTTGGATTAATGGTGCCATTACCCAAGAAAGGACTTCAGATAATGCTCATTCTTAAAATGTTTTTGCTGGCAATTAAATGGTTGCAGTTATTGATCTTCATTGATCTGATGTCCTCAATTTGCATAATCTATTAAAGATGAATGATGCATGATATGTTTGCTGTGGGGCTGGGCAATGCTTTCAGGAAGGACCATAAGGGTGAGGAAGGAATTCAGTGCAGCCTCCTCATCTACCCTGGACAGGAAATTAAGAAAAAGGCTGAGAGCATACAGATTTCTTTGGTATCACCCCAATCCTTCTCTTAAGATGGGAGTTGGAGTAATAACTAGATGCCTGTTTTGGTCCTATAGTAATCTTCTGAATGCCTTTTTGCTCTTGTCCCAGGGGCAGCCTGTGAACCCGGGTGATACCTGAAACAAATCCACCCATGCAGGGAACAAACTGTGTGAAGTAATTACAGGATGTAAGATTTAGTTTCAGTCTACACGAAAGCCTCTCTAGCTCATTCTTCCCAGACAGAAAAAAGTATCACTAGATTCTTTCCAAACCAAAGCTGTCTGGCACTGGATTCTTGCCCTTTCTGAAGACTTCAGAGAAAGTCCTGCTCCTTTCTCTGCCTCACAACTAGCTTTCCTCAGCATGTTCTCTCAGTACACACCGTTCTGAGAAAACACTCCTCCAAAAGCAACCAAAACCTCAACAATATGTAACTAAAAACTTGGATTGTAGTGAGATAGCTAAGTGCAGATGTTGCTGAAGTCCTTTTATCTGTCTGTGAGCTTCCTAGAATTGAAGAGCTAGAAAGGCTACAAATCAGGCAGCCACCACCCCGAGATGCAGGGAGGCCTTCCCCAAAGTCCTGAGCATATATTCAAAGACACAGCTTAGCACCACAGTTACATACCGCACAGCCTTGCCCCGTACAGCCAATATCAAATGCCACCTTTCAGACAATTATTCTAACACATCTTATTACTTGCACCTCCTATGATTCTAGGATTTGTTTATTGTGGAGCAGAGGGGTCATTCTTATTTTTATCCATGAATCTATTTGTATTTCCATTAAAGAGCTCACACTTAGGGGCTAGCTGGGCACTAGGCTAGGAAACATGCTCCATATTCTATATGTCCTTCATATAGAATAAAGTAGAAATGTTCAACTTTCTTTTGAAGAGTAAGAGAAAGTGCCTAAGAGCTGCTTGAGAACACTACCTCAAACCTTTCTTCATACACAGGCCTGTGGGCCAGTTACATCTTGTCCTGATGTTGCATGGCCATCATAGCTCAATTGGCATATGTCCCCGACAGTTTCTTGGACTGTATCTTTGGACACCAGTCAGATTTCCTATAAGCAAAGATCCAAGCTTGAACATAACAAGATAAGGCAAAGTACATGCAGTTGAACACCAAGACAAGAGGCTGTTGTTCAGAGATGTTCTGCTTCAATTATTTCTATTGAAGGCAAACAGCCCAGGCAGATGAATATAAATTTGTACAGGATGAAGTAAGCACAGAAAACCTCAATAGCTGTCTTTTATTCAGTAGTTTCCATAGATCTTTGAGTTTGGAAGGTGCTGAGTAGCTAACACCCGAGAGGTAAGCCGAGGAGAACCTTGAGACTTTGTTACTAGCAACAGAAGCTGCTTAAAAGAGTAAGTTGTTCGAAGAAGCCTCATACCCTTTGAGAACAAAGGTTAAGTTCCTTCTTCAAGCACCATCAGAAGTCACATCTTTTGGAATAGGCATGCATGAAAATAGTGAGGTGTCTTTCAGAGCAGAGTCCTTTCAAACTCAATTACCTAACCCAGAAGTTACCTGACAGAGAGGCCGCACTGTGGGAAATGAAACACAATGGACTTTTCACATATGGCTTGAAACTTGCATATTAGCAGACTGCTAAAGGGAAGGATTTACCTACTAGATGGGTTGTAAAATTACAACAAAGGTAAAGAAAAACTTCCCTTGATTGAGTCCTGGACAGTTTTAACTAAGTAGACCTTGTTTCCCAGCCCTCTACAATCAGTGAGATTGACAAAGAAAAGTAAAAGACAAGCCCTCAAAAATGGGGCAAAACAAAAAAGCACTTCAGGAACTTGTACCATTAACTGAAATGGGAGAATGTGCCCCCTTGTTTTCCTGTGAGGAGGTCTCTGAGTACTTCTGTGCTATGGTTAGCATCTGGTAATATGAATAGGTAACTTTCAAAATCATTACCACCCACTAAAACAGCTACCATGTCCTGTTTAAAAAATGCTTCCTTCTCTCTGGAGAAAAAAAAATTTCCCTATAGCAGCAAGTGTCACCCAGGGTGAGAAACCCTGACAACTCATGATGTGTCAGACAAAGGCACCAAAATAGCACACACCCCTTCAATGTCACTTTCCTCCAGACCTCCCCTCTGTGGCAGAGGGTTTTTTTCACTTTAAGTTAATTTTTTAAATGAAAATGAAAATATAAAAAAGATTTACTGACATAAAGGCTACTTGCTATTTCAGAAAGGCATAAAGAAACAGTACTTCAACAGCATCTGATTTCTATGAAAGTTTTCAAGAAAGTTGTGATGCTAAGCATGGAGAAATCACTGGCTAGACACCTGGATCCAAAGTTTTTCTGAAATGATAAACTGTCTTTTGAGAACTTTAGCCTCCTGCAAGGCAAAAAGATTATTTCCTTCATTTCAGCTTAGTGAGTGAACTGAAGAAAATTTTGTTCAGTTCAATAACCAGGTCATTCAAAACTAAGAAACAAACTAGGATTTGAAAAAGCAGGAACATTTGTTTTCTTCTGTCAGTAAGTGAGTTAAGGTTGGTGTGAAAGGATGAGATCTAATAGTTCTAAAATCGGGTTCTGAAAACATTTCAATTTCCTTCTTTTATATATCCTTTCCTTCATTTAAAAGTCATTTTTAATGCAAAACCTGCTTAGAAAAGCTTGATTTTTCTGTTCCAGTATATTTAGGAAGTCAGGGAACTTGTGGTCATTTTATTTAATTAGCATGAATAATTACAAATACTGTTTTTAATTTAATTCTAATTTCCATCCAAATATGACTTGACACAGATCACAAGTAAGAAGTTAATAATCTAATAAAATAATAATATGGACTCATCGCTCTCTATTTCCTCATATAATAATATGTAAAGACAAATTATATTAAACAACATAATTGCTTAAATAAATGTGCACAGATGCAGTTCATCTAGTTAGCAAAAATTGAAATAACTACATTTAGTGTAAATTTTGTATTTGTCAAAATATTTGTTACCACCACTAAAAAGTTGACCTTTTGGAAAACAGCCTCATAGTGCAGATGTAAACCAAGTTGGCCAAGGTTGCTGTTTCAAATCGTGATGAAAACTGGCCATTACATTCACTTGGATTTATATCATTACACTCAGAGGGGGACCTTTTCCTTGTTTGTACTGCTGAAAATTTCCTGTCCAGTCTGCTTTAGCCTTTCACACCAGTGAACACCGGCCCTGGTCAGGGCTTGACCGAGCTGACTTAAGAAAAACTGCTAGGGGCCCCAAACTGGTGTTGGTGACAGCAAATCCTACAGATGCAGACCCGCACTGCGGCACAGTATCACAGCTGTGGCATCCAGTGGTCAGGCAGCCTGATGGGTGCATATCTGGATGCCCCAACGCCCTGAAAATGGAATACAATAACCATTCACATGGCTCCTACAACACTGTAACTATCCTGCCTCATCAAAACAAAGGAAGTGTTTTCTGTGAGCAAGCCGCTCCTCTCTTTAAGGTGAAGAATTGGCAAAAGTAGAAATCCACAGGACCTCCACATTTTGTCAACCATTTCCCATCCCTAAAAAGAGATAATATCTTCTTATCTAGTCAGGAAATTGGAAAGGCAAAAGGTGTTACTACTCTTCTGCAGTACCAAATGGCTGAGGGTAATAGATGGTCAGATGAATGATCCCTGGAACAGCCAGGAATACTGGGTGGGAAAGGAATCACATCAACTACTTCCATGCATGCAATGGAAGTTTCACTGACAATAACTTTATGATGCTGATGGCTGCGTCTTGTGGGCTTAAAAGGCATAGTGATGTGAGGAACCCAGAAATGGATGGGCCTGAAAGAAATAAGGTCGTCGTCTTCTTTAAATTAGTGTTTAAGTGAACAACAGCAGTGAATGACAAAAATGCCATGTAATGGCAATAACAGTGAATTGGCATCCCCAGTCTGATTTCCAGCAACAAGAAGATAGCATTGCCACACTCCATGCTGCTAGACAAGGAACTTTTTCAGAGCAAATAACAATATTGTTTTCCCAAAAATTCAGTTTGTGCCTTCTGATCAAAATGAAGGATCCAATAAGTGTGGCTGTGATTAAATTTTTTGTGATGTAGATACTTGCCCACTGACAGAAAAGACTGTGTCTTATATTCTGAGTTAAGCAACACCTGTCAGTAGGTGTTAATAACTTTTGATCTTCTTCAGCTACTGGATTTAACCAGGCCAGCTGCTTCTACAATTGAAGTTGTCCACTGCAGTCTTTTAGAAAAATGTAGAGTTTATGGTCCTTCTTTGTAGGTTTAGGATTGCTGTGGGCTACATGAAACATCTATCCTATCTTATGACCAGTAAAGATCATTGTGATGAAACCTATAATGAGGACTGTGTGAAAAAATGATGTGTTCTAATTACTTTTCCTAGCATATATTTCAAAAGCATCTTGTTTAAGAGGTAACATTCAAGTCCCAACCCACCAAGGAATAAGCATATATGCCTCACTTTAAGGAAGTAATTGCCCAACTTAACAGGCTGGGACTGAAGAAAGGGGACAACAATATGAACCCTCCTGAAGTTCTGTTTGCCACGTGCAAAAGTTGCACAACTTTCCCCCCTGCCCCATGACTTCAAAGCACATCTTCCTTCATCAGGTCCACCTCCACCATTATTTAGAGCCACATGAAGTTGACTTCAGTAGAGTTCACAAGTGATTAGCACTAACAGTACTCAGTTAGCTTCAAAGAGTAAGTCCAAATCACAGGTCTACTGAACCTCCATGTTTTACTCTGCACGAAGACTATAAAAGGTTTACTCTCCAAAGTAACACACAGAGTTAGCAGGTCAGTTTACCTGGACAGCACTGGTTAATTAGATCAGATGCAAAATCTAGATTTATAAAATCCAGTTTTATAGAAATGGTGCAAATAGATTTCAAAACTTGGCATCAGTTATGTCACAACAGTTTTGACTCTCAGGGGCAAGCAATCCAAGGTTGTTTCTTGACACATATTTCAACAACCCACAAGTAACATATTGGACTAAGAGCATAGGTGGATCTGTGCAGAAACAGAAAATAAACCTGAACACACAAGGCTCGTTCTCCAGTCAGCAGGAATACAAAGAGAATACAAGAAAAGTACAAGAAACAGATTAGTCATTGCACATTTTGCAGTTGTTCTAGCAAAGGCCTGTTACAATCAGAGAGAAAGGAAAAAAATAGTATAATCTTTATCTTCACAGAACTTGTGCAATAGTCTTGCAAAAGAAAATCTAGAAAACTAAGAAATGAAAGAAAATGTGGTTCTTCTGACATGGTGGAAAGCAAAAGTGAAAGATATGCTCTGACAATCCAGTTTGGTCTCTTGCATGACTTTGAGAATTTGAGGCAAGATTCTCACATGAGATGAAGTGATGTGACTCTATTGGATGCAGTGTAAACACACTGTTTTATGAATGCTGAGGACTCGGTCCCATTCTGTTTGCCACAATGAAACTTTTATAAGGAATGGAGAACACAAATACGAAACAAGATGTTTCAATGGTGGTTACAAGCATAGGATTCAAACCGGGATTCAAAACAACTGAGAGAACATTCAGCTTTGGCACTGGCTTCTTACACAAACTTGGGTATGCCTTCTCTGGGCTCAGTTCCACACAGACAAAACAGTGATCCCTAAGAGATGTTGTGAGGATTTGTGTTCTAAAGAGTAAGGCACCAGGGTCATATAAATATTCAATAGACACCCCAGGCTAAAATTAAGGACACTAAGCATTGTGAAGATGGTGAGCAGTGTTGTTATGTGGGTGTGTACAAGCCATCCCTTATGCAGGGATGTGCCATCTTGATATTCTTTGTTTACTGAAAAGGAGCACTGGATGCAGGTAGTTTATCCTCCAGGAAGCCAGCAATGAAAAACAAGCAGCTTATCTAGTCCTACAAACCCCCCTGCTTCCCTTTCCTTCAGCAGTAGAGAGCACAATAAAAGCTGAGATGAGTCTCTGTAGGAACCCAAAGCTGTGAATCTTTCTCTCACCCTGTCTGGGCAAAATCCCTTCACTCACAGGGAGAATTTAGGCCAAAGATCACCAGTTCTAGCTCTCCACAAGAATAACAGAGAGGGTTAGAAAGGAAGAAAAACAGCTGTAACTCAGTGAGTACAGTCAGAAAGCAAGGAACATGAGATGTAGAAAATATGTAGAGTCCTCTGCTATATTTCCAGCTATATCCCCACCTGCTGACCCTTTCAAATTTCCCCCATCATGACAATGGGATGGTATTTTTTTGTTGCTTATAAGCCAAGGATATTGCTTGTCACTTAGAACAAAGGAGCCTGGGACAGAAATAGGTTTCTACTGCTTTGGGGGTTTGAAAACTCATTCCAGCCCCCATTTGATTACAGGTCATATTCCAGCCTTAGGAATAAGACACCGACAGATACCTTGACATTCCCTGATTCAGATTACTGAGGGACATGCCCAAAGATGCAGACAAGCCAGTTTGGCACTGCTCCACAGCTTGCTGGAACTATCAGGACTTAGGATAAGAAGGAGCAAGTTCTCCATCACAAATACGAAAGAATGAGAGACTAAAGAAGAACAGAAGTGAAAACAAAAATGGTGCAGCTGAAGTTTGAGGTGGTTAAAATGAAAAACAGGACCGTGCCATTCACAGGTGGATAGATAGATATATCAATTGATCTCGTCTACACTGACACACTTTGGAGCTATAATTCACTGCTGGGGCAGTTATTCCAGCATAGCAGTGGCAGGAGTTTTATCAGAGACAGCATTCAGGTGCTTTTAGTCAGGGGAGAGTTGGACAACAAAGGAGTAAAAATTGGTAAATGCCAAGGACCAGTAAAGATACACCAAGTGTAAGTTATGCCTGTGTGGTTACAAAGTGTCAAGGGAAAGACAGGCAGATAGATAAATAGACACATAAAAGCCTGAGTTTTGGTTGTGCAATCATTCGCTGCCTGACCTTATCCTTGCCTCCCCTCCACTACTCAGAGAAGACTGTTTAGCATTATTGTGTCCCAGTCTCTTTGCCATGTTAGTTGACTTCTTTATCCCCCTGCACTGAGTAAATGGTGCTGCCTTTGGAAGGTGTGAAGAATTTTTCTTCATAAGCTTTGATATGTTCAAGAGAGGGCTGGGCTCATCTCTGCTGTGAGTCTGACAGGGGTTTTAACAGCCTCACAACACAGGGACAAATAGCTCCTGGTCCCTTAACCCTTCTCAGCTTTGCGAGGCAAGGCCTAGCACTGTTGTTCCCATTGCAAGGGCTTTAGCCAGTCTTTCAGGCTGAAATCCCCTCTGTGGTGGTTGGGCAGAGCGGAAATCCAGGGGCTGGATCAGATTGGCCTAATGCTACAGCAGCTTAAGCGGTCTGTTTTACCAGAGATTATGGTTTCACTTACACAGAGCGCCTGAAAAATGCTGTGGTTTAGGAAGGATTATAGCTGAAAATTCCATGCTTTAAAAGAGAAATAAAGCAGGGGAGGGACTAGGAAACCAACGTGCCTGGGGGCTGTGCAAACAGGATTAACCTCTGTCCACAGCACCTCTTGCTTCTGCCCACCCGCACTTCCTGTGTCCATCATCTTCTCAGCCCTTTTCTCACCAGCAGCTCCCCACACTTGCTCTCTCTTACACAGTACAGAGAGCTGAAAAAGCCAGGGCCAAAGTGTCCCTAGTTTACTTAGGTATGACTGTCAAATGGTTTCCTTGAAAAATAGTGCTTCACATGCAGCCTCTGAAAGCCAAGGGAATTTTTGGCCCTCTGCCTGCAGACAGACCTATTCATCCAGATTATCTAGTATCAACATTATTTGGCTAATAGGCTTCAGCACTCCCAGACTACTGGTGGTGACTCTGCCCGTCTGGTCTGAAGGTAGATCTATGCACTCCTTGCCACATGATGAGAGAGGAGGCAGGAGAAAAATAGCTTTGGGAGTTCTCCATCTACAGAGACAGTCTCTAGCACACAAAGGCTCACTGGTAGGATTGCAGGATAATATATAGTTGTAAAAAGCAGAAGCTGACTGCTTACTCAGGTGACTTTAATTAACTGCGCAACAAGAACCAGATTCTCCAGCTTCTATTCCCCATATCCTCCACAAAAGGTCCTCTCCAAAAGGAACTTCCATTAGTAAAAAGGGAGAAGAAATTATAATCCTCACATAGCATACCAGAGACTTCACATAAGTAAACTAAATGAAAAGGAACTATGCACCTTTCAGCCAGGACCAATCCTTCACAACCAAATAAACATATGCCTTTCCTGCAAGGGAGTCTCAGTGATCAAGACCTTTGCTGGCCATCCAAGTTAGAGGTACTTGGAGAAGAACACAGATGGCAAACTATCATTTTTGCCAGGAAGCAAACCTTTAGGAAACAAATGCCTCAGGATAAATAGCATTCACAGATAGAAACTGCCCAGCCCTTTATTGTCTAGGTGAGCATTGCAGCCTCACAATAAGGTGTGTAAAGTTAATTAAGCCAGTTCTACATTAATGAAGTCATATTTATGACCTAATTATGTGTCACATTTATATCTCTCTGCATAAATCAAAACCACCAGAACTAACTTATTTCATAGGCCATTGGCAACACTTGCCATCACAGTAGAGAGATGGCTTTCATTTATTGGCTTTAATTTGTTTACCTGAGGGTGGACGGTTTGCTAGATGATTTGGACTGGATCTGATCACATCATCCATACTTCTCTTTCAGGTGTTCAAATACAGGACTCTATTACTGCTGACCCAACAACAGTGGGTGTTCTGGAGTACCCATGCTTTAGGTTACAGAGTTCTCCAATTCCTAAACCTCTTACTTGGCAGCCAAGTTAGGAGCAGTTTCAAAACTCTATCTATTGTGACTATGCTAATCCACACATCAGAAATGGAGGTCCAATGCAAACAACAACGAAAATTAGACCCTTTTATAAGTCCTGCACATTTCCTCTCCTCCTTTATATCTCTCTGTCAAGGTATCTGTCTGGCAACTCTATACTCTGGAAACAACCAGACTCAGTACTGACTGCTTTTATGGTTAAAGCTCCAAAGTGTGCCACTGTAAGCGAAATCAATTGTTTGATTATCTCTGTATCCACCTATTAATTGCAAAGTCTTATTATAATTTTAACCACTACAGCTACACCTTTTTTGTCAAAGTTTTGACAGAGTTTGGCTTGAGAAACTTTAGCCATTACACTGAGCATCCATTGGAATAGATGCTTATATCTGTGCTGCTCTCCTGGGGAAGGTTACCTTGGGCTTGAAGAGACAAAAGGGTATAATTCCCTGGGCCAAACTGTCTTAAATGTAGCATCTAAATGCACCCTCAGCCAGTGAGACAAAGCAGCAGGAAAGGGAGCACAGAAGCTTCAGAGCATTCTTCTCCTTCCCAACCCTACGCTTCTTCCTGTCCTCCCTCTCCTGCATGTTCCCTCCCTCACCTCTCCCTTTCCTGCATCCCATTCCCCCCATCTGCCACTGCACTCCATTCTCCTCCTTCCCTGCTGCCCCTGCAGAGGCATCCCTGCAGTCAGAGCCTAGCCCCCGGGTGCATTTACTGCTGTTGTCTCAGCACTGGCTCCTCTGATCTACTCCTAACTTTTTATTTTTATTTTTGTTTTAAAATTAATTTCCCTGTAGATTTTAACCACTCCATTTTCATTTACCCATTTTGTTCTTCCTCTCCTCCCTTCCCCACCCTCCTCTTCCTCCCCCTGTTCCCTTTGTCTGTCTGTGTCCATCCCTTACCCTACCACAGAAAACCTCTCCTCTCCCCTCAGTATAAAGCAAGAGCCTCATGGAGCCTCTCTCACCCCTTTCACCCCCACCACGCCGGTCGGCTCTGGGCAGGCTGATCTTCAGCCCTTCCACATGGCCCTTTCAGACGATGCGTCCACGCCTTGCTACAGTGCCTTCCTTCATCATGGTGCCCACTTTGGGCAGTCCAGCAGCCAGCCTCTGATAGCAGGTAACTGGCCTTGGCCACAAACTCAGTGGGGATGCTGCAGGCAAGGGGCTCAGTTTCGTCTGACGGGGAAACCAGTAAATGCTGCAAGCTCTTTGAGTGCAAGTGGGAACCAGAGCAACCATGTTCCAGTTCTGCATATGCAGCATGTGTTCTCAGCTCCATGGAGAGTCGCAAAAGAGATTTCATGCCTGTCCTTCATTTTTTAGAACAAAATGGGAAAAGAAGCTGTAGCTACCTAGAAATGACTGGGGGTCCCAGCTGGATGGGTCTGGGGTTTAATATAGAAACACTTTACAGCAAAACCCTGTGTTGCCTCAATAGCCATAGAACCCCTGAGTACTGCTGGCCCAGCAAGGGCACTGTGCTGGCCTAAGGTAGATGACAGCAGCTTGAATAACCTCATCAGCTCCGGGACTGACAGGGTCATTCAGCATGGGTTGTGCAAAGTGCTAAGTTAGATAAATACATAGGCAGTTGGTGAGCAATGCTGGGAGCAATGTTTGAGTCACTTACTTTGTGAGTGTCAGTATGAGCCTGTGCCTTCACACAGCAGACCAAGTAATTAAGAAACAGGGCATCATGCCTGAATGTTGAGACCAGGAGGGTGGGTGAGATACTGTGATGCTTTACTGTAAAAGGAATACAGACCTGAGGTAGATGGCCTTGAAGAGAAGGATAGAAAGTGAAGAAATAGGTTACAGAAGTTGGCAGCACTTAGGAGCAGCATGCAGGAGGGGAGGAAGGAGAAATTTCAGGTAGGTACTAGAGGAAACTCCTGTGCAAGGTGACTGAAACAACATTGCTGCAGAAGCTCAGAGGTGGCTTGGATGAAATAGTGGGTATCATTTTAGGTGGCCACTGAGGCTATTGTCATTCCACTCTCAAAGAATGTAACTTGGGCTTTTTCAGAAGATAGTCTTAGTGCAGACCTAACACTCAAGAAACACGTCTTACCTCTGCCTCCTTCATGTTCCTATATTATTTTTCTCTTTTGGTCTAAAATCCTCTCTTTTACTTGTCAAGTGAGGTTTGCATTTATAAACCTCCCTGTAGGAAAGCATTAAGTAACAGCAGAGAAGACTTCTGTGTTCACGACACTGTCTTGGTTCAATCTTACTGCAGCCAATAAGGGCCGCTGAGCTCTGGGCACTTCCTAAACCAAGGAGTTGCCTGACAGACTCTCTCCAACAATACAGTTCTCTGGGGATGCAGTCATATATGACCACCCTCTAGCCTAGAAGGCACTGTGTTTCAGGAGAGGCAGCTGCTTTAGGACTCTTGTGGAGAAAGTGTTTAAAAGCTCAAAAATGTCAGAGAGATGAAGGTGCTGTTCTTCACTCAGAAAGCTCTTGGAGAAGGGAAAATGGCTGGAGTTGAAAGCATGTTACAAGCAGGATAAGTGCAAGCTTTGCCATTGCCCTGGAGTTCAAGAATTTAATAATCCTGCCTACCTGTTGGTAATGAGATGAGGTAATGGAAGGAGCCTGCTTGAATGTGACAGCATTTCAAGAGTCTCTCTGTGGGACCCTTATTCATGTTGCTGATACTGTACTTGTTTGTTAACTTCTTTGTCAAGACGGGATTTTGACAGATGATTACTTCCCAACGAATTTTCCACACTGAGTTTTGAACATCAGCTTCTGTGTGCTCATGTCTGAATAAAAACACAGGGGCGTGTGTGCATAGAGCGAGTAGCAGAGTGAGCGTGTATGTGTTCCCACCTGAATGGAAGTGTCAAAATATATTAATTTTGCCTGCTGCTACATAATGTTCTCTCAAACTTTTCAGTGACACTGTTTTCTCACTCATCACCTGTTGTTATTTCTCAGGCTAGTCAATAAATGAAACAATAAGAACATGAATTTTAAGCATAAAACTTTCTTGCCTTAAAAGAATGTGAGGGAAAAAACCCCGAACTACATCTAGCAGGTGTTAATCATACAGCTTAACACACAGCTACAAATCACTAAAGGAATGATGGAGATCAAAGGAGTATAGAATATAAATACCTGAGGCATTATATACTTATTTTTATCAGCATTGGGGTGTGGCTGGAAAATAGCTCAGCCTTTGTCTGGTAGTTCACCTCTATCTGAGGAAGCAAGCTAGGAACATCAGCCACTGATAAAGAACCTCTTCAGGGAGAAAGAATAAACTTGCATGTCTTTTTTTCTTGAGCAAATCACCTCAGTACTCTTTAGTCAAGACCAATGAAAGCAATGAACACTGGTTTAGCCAACCTCATCCCAAAGAAACTTCCTTCAGGTTATTGCTTCATGTTGATCAGTTTTTGCTTTGCTGTGTAACCATTACTTGTTTCTGATTCCCCAGCCAAGGTTCATGCTTGTTGCAGAGCCTGCTTTATCAATTACCATTCTGCCACTAGTATAGCTAAACCAACTCTTACTCTTCTTTCAATGGCATATCCCAGAAGCTCCTGTAACTCCAATAGTGTTAATGGGATATACTTAAACTGCTGCTTCTAAAGGTGAATCAGACTCCAGCCCTCCAGGTAGGACAGACAAGAAAGACAGAATTTAACAAAGGAACAACAAATGGCACAAACTTCTTGGTGAGCTACAGTTAACTGAGGGAATGTGAAAGGCTTTGAATACCTGGAACAGGCTGAGATCTTAGAAGGCAGCAAGGCAGCACTGGAGGTTGAGCTGTAAATCTCCCAGCAGCTGTGAGGGAAGATTATCTTATTTAGCATGTATCTTTTTTTTTTCCTTTTTTTTTTTTTTTTGGGGGGTGGGGGTGGGGGTTGTTTTTGTTTTGGCTTGAAACTCCCAGCAGCTTCTGAGATGATTTTAGTTCATTTAAATGCAATAAGCACTAACAGCAAATGCCCTTCTGGCTGGCCCATTTTCAGGCTAACCAGTCCAAATGAGGAAATGCCTCTGGCATCAACCAAGAAGCCTCCAGCTGCACTTCCTAAGAGATAAAAATAAACTACAATCATCCACCCAGTCCACACCCCTCTCTACTTCTTTGGTGGAGAAAAGATATCACAGCTCTAAGTATTACTAACAAAAGCTTATGACCATGATAAAAATGAAGTGGGAGTCAAATTAATTTGCACAAACCTATTATTATATATATTACACCAGCACCTGGAAGGAGTCCAAACAGTATTGATCCCATGCTAAGCACTGTGCAAATGTACTAAAAGCGCGCCCTTGCACCAAAGAGTTTGCAGCATAAAAAGAAGCACAGAGAGGTGAAGTGACTTGCCTAAAATCATCAGCAGGTAGAATGGTAGAGGTGGGAAGAAAGACAGGCACAGAAAACTCTTGGATCACTTTCCAGTGCCTTACACACTGATCATGCCCTAAAGCAACATCATCACCGTTTTGGAACTGCAGTCACTGCATATAGACAGGACCTCATCTACTCTGGCAATGAATATGCTGCCATTCTTTCTGCAGCTCAGGGCCATTTTGATTTAGTGAAAATAGATCCAAAATCTAAATGAAACAAAACAAATTCTTTTGAGCCTCACAAAGCTAAGTTTTAACATTCATCCTTATAGTGTGAGATCAAAAGTGCCACAATCTTCCCCCAAAATTTTCAGTGGATGGACAGCACTTAAGTATGAGAGGGCTGCACAGCACACACCTAACAAGCTGCTAGTCATGTGATGGTGGGACAAAAAGTGATATCAAATCAATATAGAAAGATCTTATCTGTATTGATCACCTGTCCTTATTCTTTCCCTTTGCAGGTCGTGACATGGCAAGCACCACCTTGCCTGGCTACCCACCCCATGTTCCCCCAACTGGACAAGGCAGCTATCCAACCTCAACTCTTGCAGGAATGGTTCCTGGTAAGTCAGCCTCCAGACTTCACTAATGGTACACATGTTTGAATGGTATACTAGCATTTTAAGAGCTTTCACAGGTGGCATTGCTGATATTAAGGCCTATTCCCATAAAGAAATCATCAGGTGCCTATAACCGATGTTGCTAGGAACCCTTTCTGTAAAGTATCTCTTTCTTCCTTGTAACTAATTCACTGCTGCTATGGGCAACTAGCTATCTATAACCTGTGGCAATTAATTGGTAATTAATTAACCTTTGTATTCATTAACTAATGTAATTATTTTCCAATGACCCGTGCAGATTATTATGTACTGTTCGTGGCTCGGGACATTCAGCTATCGTGTAACTTAGGATAACAACTTACCTTCTATCTAAAGCCAGGGCATCAAACTGGTAAAATCATCAATGGTAATTTAATAACCACAGTTTTTGGAGACCTACTGTCCATAGCCTAAACTAGCTAAGAACTCAGCAGTAATTAACAGCATTTCAGGAGAAATTAACTATTCGCTCTTAAAAAACCAACTACCTACCCATTCCCTGTTTGTAAGATAGTTTCTTGGACTGAAGGCACTCTCTACCTAATCCTACATCCAGAGGCAAACTGTTTCTTTGCTACCTAATACCTTTGGAGAAATACCTTCTCTTGGCAAATGGATTCTCCTGTTGTTTATGGAGAAGAGAGGACAGGGACAACGGAAGAGTTCATTTCCCCACTCCTCAGATAACCCTTATGCCTATTAGATAAACAAAGGGGCAGGATTTTAATTTCTCACCCACGGTATCTCAGAATTTCATCTGCCACTGATTTGTGTATGTTACTGCCCTGGGTTGTGAATCTTGATGCCTAAGAAGCAGGTACACAGTCCATTCTGCAACCCCTCTACTGGAGGGATGACGCCAGAACTGAAGCAGCAGAAAGCTGAGGACAGAAAGCTCTTAAATGACGAATTTAAGCCTAACCTAACCCTCATCCAAATCTCAGAACAGCAAGCTAAACTGCAGTGAGGACAATGAAAGTATCACTGACAGGAAATGTTTGCAGGTGAAAGTCCTAATATTTTTAAATGACAAATCACTGCTTATATACCATGAGGTGCTATCCTATGGTCACATTCCTGGCCTAACAAGCTACCTGCCACTTATCATCCTAAGGCACAACAAAACCACAGGCTATGCAATGAAGATGATGTGATTGACCTCCAGATCAGGGAAAGCAAATTGATTGGTCTCTTCCTTACCCCTACATTAGTCCCTTGACCAGCTTGCTGGGTGGTGTAGAGTTGGCAAATTTTAGGCTCTCTTTCTACACTAAATTTTTGAGGGAGATCGTTTGTCTCCAGACTCAGAGAAGCATTAAGACAATAGAAATAAATTTAAAACCCTCATACAGTAACAATAGGCAGGTTTGGTTATCAACATCTAACTCAGTTATAGGTCAAAACTCACAGAAAGTCATAGCATATAGAAATGACTAATAACATCAAAATAGCTGGCTCTTTGCATAGGTACTTCTAACAGTCTTTTCTCATCTCCTGTTTTCAACTTCTTAACTGTTCAGCAATTGCTATGTGAGTTTAACATCCTCATCACAAAGATGATGCTGACAAAAATTTTAAGACCAGTAATGACAGGAGTCACTTATCCAAGAATAGGGTATTTTGGGTAGGAACAGAAATGATAAAGTTGAGTTATGGTTCAAAGAAAAAAAAAATTCAAGTAAAATGGATATCAGTACATCAAGTCTGATGTCAACATTCAATTAGAGGAAGTTTTTCCGGTGGCCTACTTGGGCATCCAGCAGTAGTGACTGCATCTTCCCATAGAGTATTGCGTTCTGGCTGTTTCAGTCATACCCCACTCGTCAGAGCCAGCCTGACAGTCCTTCTTTTCCTGTTTTCTAATGTGACTGAAGCCAATGAGCTAAAGAGGCTTCCTGGGAAGGAACACAGGACTTTGTTTTAATGGGTCACACTACAGATCTCTGCAGCCACTACTCTCTGTCAGGGGCCAAAAGTGAATATCTGGCAAAGGGTCTAGGAATAGAGCAAGAACATATTGGTACTTTCTCAAAAGACCTCCCGGCCTCCAAGCTGCAGCTCAGAGACTTCCTAAGACAGACATAGCATCTTTCTACTAAACACCCCCAATAGGTTTTCCCTCCACAAACTCAAACAGTATCCCTTGAACCCATATAAGCCTTTAACATCTGTAGTAACCTATAGCAAGAAGTTCTGTAGCTCAACTACATATCGTGTGAAAACTACCTCCCTTACTTGTTCTGAACCTGCCACCTGCTAGGCTCACTTCATGCCTCATGGTTTCTGTATTAGAAGTCTAAACGTGCCAAGATTTAAATACAGATACCAAGAAATACTGTTAGTAAGGGTTCCCAGAGCACAGATTGCACAGAATATAGGCCTCATGAGATCGATCCTCTGTGCTTGCTTGCAACCTCTGTTAAGAGCCCAGGTTGAACAGAGAAAACAAAGGCAATGTCACCTCAGTCCAAGAAAGATCAGGAGCCAGTGCTTTAACTACATTGGAAACAGCCAGCAATATCACCACCCAGGGAGTATCTTTAAGAAACGTACTGACATGCAAATGAGTGTTGTTGTCCAGACGTGAATGAACAAAAGAAAGAGGTTCTGACTTATCTAAATAAAGGTGCAGAGCTAAAAATAGAACTGGTCAGAGAGCAGAATTTCCAGCCCATGCAAACCTCTGATTTTTTGACGTTTATTTTCATCTTACGTTGGGATGAGGATTCAGAATCTTGAAACAGTTCAATTTGCAAACATCAGGATGAAACATTTCAAGAACGTCAACATGTTCTAGATGTCAAGACATATTAAAATAATAAAAGAGTTGAAAGGAAATTAAATGAGATGAGAAAGGCAAAATGAAACAAAACAAGAAAGTTGAAACATAATACTTTGTTTCAATTTGCAATCATTTCAGAAGTTTTCTTTCCAAAACTCCATTGAAGCTGACAAACTGTGCAAAACATTTCCATTTGGATGAGACAGCATTTTCCAGTGGAAAACTGAGATTGTTTGACCAGTGCTAACCAAAGCTGCTCTGCTCTATCTGTGACAACCTTTCACTAAACTTCTATAGTCTAGAGAACTTGTCTCCAGCAGCAGTACATCCATGCAACATGGTCGGTCATGCATGCAAATATCTCTGAGGTTTATGCAGATGATGTGGTAAGATACATATCCTGCATTTGCCCTTGCGTGGTCTCAGGCTGTAGCAAAGGATAAAAGCCAGTAGTCTCTGAGCGCACACTTGAAAAAGCAGGGGTTCTTCACTCAAAGAAAGACAGATCAGGTGTTGTGCTACACTTAACCCGTGCATCTGAGAGATGTTTTCTGCACGGGTAACAGAGCACCTTTGATCCCAGTCTCAATTCTTCCTTTTTCCCAGAAAGGCCATCAAGTTTTCGCACTGTTTTGGTGCAGCGAGCATCCTCTGAAGGGAACAGAGAGACATAGAGCCTGCAGAGGCTGGTGATGGCAACGGCAGGGAGTCGTTAAACAGAATCCAATGTTGATGAGGAAATTACACTTGTTTCATTAGTGATCGGGGAAGGCAATAGCTCAGTTCCTCTTGGTCACAGTTGAGCTCAAAAGCTCATTATCCTGCTGCATGCATGCTTTCACTCCTCGTCAATAAACACTGTTTCCAGTGGCTGCCCTCCCTCCTCCCCAGCTCTCCGTAGCTGGGGCTCTTCTCTACTTAACCCGTGCTTTAGGAACACTATAAACAGTTTAGGGTGACAACTCAGAAGAGGGTGAGAGAGAAGCTTTGAAATAGCAGAACTGCTCTGTGTGCAGCGATGATGTTTATATGTGGCATTTCAAAGCAGAAACGCTCCTCTGGATAGGGGTTGGGTTTTTTTCTTGCTTGCTTTGGGAGGCAAATTCATTTCAGTATATTCCACAGATAAGTCACTTCAGTGGAGATAAATCTGGACTATGCATTGCTTTTTGCCTTTGTATCCTATTCCACAGTGTCATGGTCACCTTAGCAGGTTTCACCTATTCCTTTCCCAGCTAGCTGTCAGGATTTTCAGTGCAGCATGTTTCTAGATGTTGAAACACGCTGAGTTGTTATAATTAAAACAGTATTTAGCAAAGTCTTTCAGACAAAATGAGGTTTTATGGTGAAACTAAAAAAATAATGTGAATAAAATACCTTTAGAGGGTGATTGATTTTGATACACACACATTTTTGAACCGATATATTTGGTTATTACTCTGAATGTCTTTAAAGAAACTGGACGTAGTCTCCTCAAATTTAAACCAGTGCAAATCCCCTGACCAAACAGACTTCATTTCCACCATCTGAGAATCTGCAGGTTTGACTCCTCTCTGGTTAGGGGAGTTTAGTCAGATATTACAGTATAATTAATTGACATTTCTTTAGGAATTGCATCACAGGCATCCAGCATTCTTCCCTATTCCCCGGTATCTAGCAGGAACCCCAGGTGCTTTTAAAACACTTCTGCTCTAACAACTCCATCCCGGCCTCAGGGCAGACCAGAAGCTAATAGTCTCCCTGCTCTTTCACTGTCTTTTAAGTGCCTAATGCCTTTCAGATGGTGCTAATTGTTCCCAGCCTGTTGGTACTGCATTAAATTGAGCTTATGATCAGATAATGGCATGCTTTTACTTAACAGAATCACATATTTTTAAGTTTTGGGAGATTTATTTGTTTTGAATACAGCATCATAATTCCTCAGTTACCAAATATAATTCCTTTAGCACTGCACAGACTTCTATAAAACAAAGAGAGTCAGTTCCTTAAGGACAATAAAACTGAAGAAGACTCTACAATATTAAAATCTTGGCGACTTACTAAATGACAAAGATCACAGGTGTCTTGGTTTGGGCTGGATTTTACTGAATATGAAGAAGAGAGTTGTAGCCCAGCTTGTCTTTCAGATTCAGAATAGCACCTAATGGATTAGTCATTAAAAAATTACTTTCTGGAACTGGAATATAGAAATATTTCTCTATAACTCAATAACTAAGCATAAAGGTGGGGTTTATCATATATGAGTAACTTTTCTGAATAACATTATCATATATAGAGTGATTCACATGTTTTCCATTTTGGTCTATATTTAAGCCAAATTTACACTCAGAACATTTCCAATAACAAACAGTACTCTTCTCCACAAACACGTGATCACCTTCAGTACCTTATAAACAATACGTATTGCCATCAACAGCACTGCTGGCTTCAGTGAGTTTGCTGTGAGCTAGACCCATTAAGCTCCCATGCGTGCCATCTTGACACTACTGGAGAGCTTTAGATTGTAGTTAAAAGAAAGATGATAGTTAATTGCAGAAAAAGCTTGCACATGCAATCCTACTGCAACCTGGGAATCGGAAGTCAGGAGGCAATAAAAAACAAACCAGTTCATTTATATTATTGAATGTCATTATTTTAAACTAATTTCTTGATTCTGAAGGGGTCAATCTTATTATTTTTAATTCTATGTGTAAGCAACACATACATTACAGTGTCATGAAGGGCACAGTCCCATTTGGGCAGGGAATCTAGATACACTGGGTTTTGTGCTGACCTATGGATTCAACATGAACACCAGCTCGATGGATTAGCAGACATAACTCTTCATTCTTGACTGTATTTCATATCTTCCTTCCTTGCTTTCTTCCAGGGAGCGAGTTCTCAGGGAACCCCTACAGCCACCCTCAGTACACAACCTACAATGAGGCCTGGCGGTTCAGCAACCCTGCATTACTAAGTGAGTAACTCTTTCCCACAGCACACCCCCAGCCTCGCGCTCCTTCTGTTTGTCTCTTTGTTTTCTTTTCTTTGTTTTCTTTTTGTTGTTTTCTTTTCGTTGTTTGTTTGTTTGTTTCTGAAGAGAGCTTTCAAGTCTTTGGCCAGGTGAGCGGCTTTTTTCCTCACTCAGCCCAGAGTCTAGATAGGTGTATACCTCAATGTGTGCTTTACATCTGTTTCAAAGCCCATTACTCTTCCATGAGATAGTTAGGAATTTCAGTTCAGATCTGGCTTCTCCATGGGCTGTATTCACAGTTTATTTCAGAGTAGATCAGAAGTTAAATTCAGGTTCTACTACTCTCATAGGCTGCAATCAGTATCCATTCAAGGTCTGATTAAAATTTCCATATGAGGATTCACTGCTCTCCCAAGCTAAACCCAGAGTCAGTTCCTGGGGATCTGGAAATATCATAGAAGTTCTTTATATTGGACCGTTTGGAATAGTGTCTAGAATGAGAGACAGGCTGCATCACCAGGTTTATAATAGCCAGTAATATATTATTCTCCAATGATTCTAATATGCCCAGAAATAGCCAGGGTTTTTTCAGAGGGGAAAAAGCCTCCCAAAAGACCATCTTTTCTACTACAGTGTTTCTTTGCAAGGGTATAGGAAGAGATTTATTAGATGTAGAATAAATCAGCTGTGATTATTACCTATGTATTTATTGAGGTTTAACAACTGGATAATAGATGCACATTTTATTCCAGTGTTGTTAAACCTCAGTAAATGTGATCTTAATAATCAATCACTATTTATCACACATTCAATAACCATCCAGAGAGCTTTCATGCCAAATGTGACCAAAATCTCAAGCAATAAAACATGGTAATCTTGTTTCATTTCTCCCCTCCTGGTTTTAAAAGCGACCTGCTATACTTTCTCAGGCGTGTTCAGAACAACTGACCCTGGCACTTTCCTTGTGGCCATGGATAAGGTATGGCATATTTGTGCTGCAGTGCTTATGGGCTTCCCTCCTGGCAACTTATTGATGGTCAGGAGCAAAAGGATCTGCTTCCTACAGAGGGGCTTCAGGACCAGAGGTCTCCACTGAAAGGTGGCCCTCGGCTGGCTTTCACTGACTGCCTTTCCTTAAGCCATTAAGAGCCGAGTCCCCAAGTTCGTTCTTTTGGTTCCTTTCCTTTTCTTTCTTCCTTTCCTTTTCAGTTCTCCTTTATTTCTTTTCTTTGTTTGATTGGTTTATTTTATTATTTTATTTTATTTTTTTTTACTGTTTGTCCTTTCAACCAGTCCATTCTTCTCCTGTGTTAACTTTCAGGTTCCCCTTATTATTATAGTGCCACATCCCGGGGCTCCGCACCTCCCACTGCTGCCGCTGCCTATGACCGCCACTAGTTACCATGGAAACCACATGAAACTGCAGGGCGACAGCTTAGGCCTCCACATTGTACCTGTCTGATCACCTCCCTCCATCCCTGGGAAGGGTGAAGAGACCTTCTTCGTTCCTTCCCACAGTCCAGTTCCTTCCTCTTCACCACGAAGGTGCCGGACCAAGTGCTCACCACATGAGACTGAGACTCCCCGTCCTCCCCTTGCCCTCCGCCCTGACCGCTCCCCCCACATGAGGAAGAGCCTGTGGCTAAGTGGCTTTTCCTTTGGGAGCCCTCCACCACACCTGAGCAAAGCTCAGCCACGTGAAAGTCCCCTTGGCTGCCAGGACTTCAGGGGGACTGGGAAGCAATGCAGCTGGCAACCATTGCCTTACAGGACCCCCTTCTGGGAGTGGTAAGGGCTGAGGGACGCAGGGGAGAACGCTGCTCATGAAACACACTTCCCCAAAGATATGCTCTTCTGTGGTGGACTCTTCAACATGTCTAACCTGTGATGCTCACCCTGTTTCCCAGGACAGAGGGAACAGTGCGGCTAGAGCAGAGATGGCAGTACAGAGACCTGGCCCATCTGGCAATGGAGACAAGGACCAAGTAACTATCTGCACCCCATAAGGGGTTCTCTGTGCACCTCATCCCCACTCTCCAGCGTGGCTTCCCCCATAGTTGGCTGCACCTCACATGTAGTGACTTTGCAGGCCAGAGTTGGGAGGAACCTCACATTTACACCCACAATTTCTGTGACACACAATCAACTCAGACAGGAGGATGGAGCAACATTTACAAACCAACCACAAAATGAAGAAATATATAAATAGATATATAAATATAACTGTGTTTTTATGCTTTGTCATGAAGGTCTGTAAAAAGGAAAAAAAAGAACAAATCCCCAATTTTCTAAAAAACCCAAGCAAACAAAACCAACAAAAAACATAATAATAATTAAAAAAACCCTACAAAAATAAAACTCCAAGTCCCATCCCTCCCTGCCACCTGAATGGCAGATGAGTTCCTCTGACATTTGACGCTCCTCTTTCACTCTAGGGTTTTGTTTCCTTTCTGTTTTGCACTACAATGGGATGGTGGTATTGGAGAGGATTGGATGCCAGCTCCACCCCTGTCGTCTCCTCCTCCTCCCCCTTTTTCAAATCCTGTCTCTGGGGAGCAGTGTGGACAAGTCACATCTGACAAAGTTACCAAACACATCAGTCGACAAAAAAGCACTCTGAGTCAACAAACATTTTCCATATCACTGGTTGGCAAACAAAGAAAACAAGCCCAGCTGCGCTCTAACAGCGCTGTGTGGTGGAAAGGAAAGTGTGGGGCTTCATGTGGGCCCATCTGATTGCTCTCTGGACAGCTGAGACTGAGATGGACAAATTCAGGATTGGCTGGGATTATTGCTTGGTTCCCTAGCCCTTAGCCGCTGCTCCTGTTACCTTAACCCCTGTACCCGTGATGACTTCAGTTCACCCACATCCCAACTTTCACAATTTTAGATATGCCCAACACCCATCCCCACAGCTGGTGACAACAGCCTCACTATCTGTGCCCAACACCTGATTTCCTAACCACCGCTATATGGGCCCCCTTTGATTCCCAGTCCATCTGCTTATACATCTACTAACTTAAAGGCCTCCATTCAAATCCATGTGCCTGCATCTTACCAGCCAGTCCCAACATACAGCCCCATCTTTTCATCTTCAATCCTATATTGTGCACCCTAATATTTACCCTTTATCCCAAATACTCACCTGATGATTCTCTAGGGATTCTCTGCTATTTTTGGTTCCCAAGTGACTGGCAAACACTCTTCTGCAAAAGGCTAACTGTCAATAGAAATGCTTATTACTCCTGTATCGTCAGCTAACTCATAAACTGTTCCTTGCACTGACACTTCCTAACAAAAACACTCAAAACATGAAGGCAGCTATAGCCTGTCCCCAGGGCATCAAGTCTGCCAAAGTAGATCCTTGTTGTTTTAGAGAGGTTTCAGATAAAACTTGTGGGCTACTGTCCACTGACAAAGACAGGATTGAGAATCAAACCCCCAAAGGACATGAAAGTGAACAGCAGAGTAATTTGTACAGCCAACATTATGTACAAAATCCAAAGTTCTCAGCCTCAGAGGAGATGTGGTTGCGGACTCAGTATTCTGTCTCCAAGTTTAACTTGTATGTATGAAATCCATCATCAGTAAACAGCTGTGTTGATCCCAAAGGCCCCTCTCACCTAACACTTTTAGCCCTTGCATGGCTCTAGCTGATTATAGGTCTGTGTCTTCTTTAACGGGATGCCCAGATGTTAAGGGTATTGGGGGGGAGGGATGTTTACATAGAAGATATGGAGCTAAAATCTGTTTCTGTACAGAATAAAATCAAAGAGGTTACTCCTGATCTATTAAAAGTGTTATTCCACACATCTTACCTCTGAGTAACCTCCTGCAAATAGCAGAGTTGTTACACTGTCACCGAGACCAGAATTTGGCCCGTTATCTATTTCTATAATGGAAAAAATTCTGAGTAATTTCTAAAAATTTATTTTCACCACTCCTGTTTTCCTCCACAGACACTAGATAGATGCTGGATTCTGTTACTAAAGTCTACCTTTTAGTCTCTCAGTACAGCCTTTGCTCTCCTTGTGCACCACCCAGTTTCATTCAGCAGGTGGTCAGGACAGAGGCAGTAAATCCCAGGACCAGCAAGGAGAACCTCCTGAGGAGGTTAGAGGAAAGGAGACTGTCACGCCTCACACTTGGCTACCTGCAGTCCTGGGGCCACCTCAAGAGAAGCTCGGAAATGCTTATTTTTATAATGGTGTTTTGCTAAACTTGAGACATGAGCTAGGGTATGAAAGCAGGATTTGGTTGGCTCACTCATGGCTGGCTTGATTTGACCCTCGGAGGGCCAAATCCATTGTCGGTGTAACTCCGCTGATAAAGGAGGATTTCCACCAGACATTGGATTGGTCTGGAAAGTTCCAAAGTACAGCATGTATTTTGACCAGGAAAATTAAAAGGAAAGCAGAATTATGCAAAGGACTGGGCAGTCTAATCCTCTTCCACCACCATCTGTAGACCCCCATGCGAATGTACTGAATTACATTTGCCAAAGAGTTTCTTGTGTTGGTTGTTTTGATTTACAGTCGGTGGATGCATTGTAAAGCAGTATTATAGCTAAAGTCTAGTAGCTGACACAGGGATTTATGTGGTGATATTATGCAGAAGAAAACCATCAATATTCATATAGATTCCATTAGACTGGACTATGCAGGAAATGCAAAAATTCTACCAATTATTTAATATTATGTTATTTGCAAAAACAATTGCTGCTTTGTAGGAAGATAATGTGTGTAATGTGAAGGCAATTCCTCTTGTATATAAGTTCATCTCCATCTTCATCATAGTAGTTATTAAAACAACCTCGTCTCATCCTGTAGATAAGGAACACGCTGTCTGTACTGTGCAAGTCTTGTTGTGCTCACTGAAAACAAAACAATGTGTTCAATAAAGCACAGCACAAATCCAGAACCTGAGGGAACAGCCAAACCTTGGAAGGACCCCTTCCCCAACAGGCCAACAGTTGCTTTGTTATAAGTGGATTTTTTTTTCCCAGTTTTCTTTAAAAAGTTTTACAGGAACAAATGAAAAAGAATTGGAGGAAGAAGTCACTATGCAAAACCCAGTGAAGTCTATGACTCACATCTCTCCCCCATTCTGCTGTCTCTTCCCTTTCTCACATTTCTTTCTCACACCATCTTTCCATTCCATTTCTGTCTCTCTCTCTCTTACTACTCTTCATTCCCAATGCACTTTTCTATCTGGAGGGGGAACAGCATTACTGGTAGGAGAGCAGGTACCTGGGAACTCAAACTCCCCAATTCTCCTGGTGGCTCTAGAGAACCTTTGTCAAGTTCAATTTCCCTCCATGCCTCAATTCCAATCTTCTGTAAAATGGGGAAAACAATAATTCCTAGTTCACTGGGGGATTGAGCAGCTGAATTAATTAGCACCGGCTCAGTGCTTTGAGATCCTGGAAAGAAAATTCTATCAAAGTGTTAAGTATTATTCTGAATAATAATGAATGTTTCCATTACACTTCTCTCTCTTCCTTTTTCTCACCGATCATTCTTTGAATCTTTATTCTTCTTCTTTAGTTCTCCCTTCACTTAGTTCTGCTGCTACACTTGTTTTATCTAACAGACCAAGCAGAAGTACTGTGTGACTGGATCTCCTTCTGTCACCAGTTTTTCATGGGGGAGGAGATCTGGTGAGTCCTCAAATACCAGGCTTTACTGGAAGTGACAGGGACCATAGAATTTAAAAGTGGGCAGCACTTTGCAGGGCTGTGCTCTGAAGCTTCCACACCCTTTTGACCCAGTGGGATGTGGGGCAAGGAGGGAGGCTCGGGCAGCGTGGATGCATTAAAGCTGACACCCTTGTGACCTGTAAATCTGTTGGGGAAGGTTGGTGACAATGAGCCCCACTGTGGAAACAGGAGAAATCTGCATGCTTTCTGACCCATTGGTAGCAATGGTTGAAAATCACAGTAAAACTTCATAATTAATCACAAGATGTATGCGAGGATGTTAAACCACAAAAGGAAAACAAAAACCGCTGCACCTCTTTCTCCTCAAGTGTAAAATGATATATGCACATAAACATTTTCCTAAAGGAATTTTTGGTTTGCTGAACTGTTGGAAACCCCCCTACTCTTTTGTCCCTAGGGAAAATCACCCCACTGTGGAAAGAAATAAGAATCACAGCTGCCCCTTTGGCACTGACAGATTGAGGGCTTCTGAGGGACCCCACAAACACCCTAGTATGCTCCTTGGCTGGGTCCAGGATGGTGGCAAATTTGCAAAGCAGGAAAGAGGGACCAAACAGCGACAATTACAGAACCGATGACAAATCCAACTGTAAGCGGCTCTGCTGATGCTCTCCAGGCTAAGCTAGGCATGAGACTGTGGAGGGGAGGGGGCCAGTGCCAGGTGCAGGGTCATATCCATTCTAGGCTGCTGCAACCACTCTTGGCTTTTCCTCATTGCTTCAGTTCCGTTTGATTCTTTTCTCTTTTTGTGCACATGAGAAATAAAAACAATTTTTTTTTGTATGTCATTTTTGTGGCTTCTGGCTTGTTTCTGTTTCCTTCTCCTCTATCTCTCTCTCTCTCCCTTAGCACTTCCCTCTCCAGTGGATTCCCCTTGAGGTCTCCAGGATGTTACATTTCTAGCACCTAGCACCCTTTGGGCACCATGTAAACAACATGATGATTGCTAACAACCACCACACTGTGTGATGGAAGGCATCACATATGCTTGTAACACCCTGCAGCACAATTCAGCCTCTGAGTCCCCACCAGCCACCACCCCACTCCCATTCACTGCCGGCAGGACTCCCTCATCTATTGACCTCACTCAATTGACTCCCAATGATCCAGAACACATCAGGTATCCCCAGGTAGTTCAGAAAATCAAAACGCTCTTGGGTAGTGTCAGAAAGACATGGGGTTACCCAGAGTCCGTTCCCCCTCTACGCCTGTTTTCTCATAGCCCCATCAGGGGAGGATTAAGTGTTCCCTGATCAGCCCTGATGCTCCATCAGGGTGCTGTGGGGGCTGTGTGCGAGGTCTCAGTAAGGGGAAGGTAGCTGACAGCTCTCAGGTCCCACCCCCCACTTCTCTGCTACCCTGGTTTTAGTTTCCTGAGAGGAATTCTGTTAGCCTGATGTTTTATTATAGCTTGCTCTCTCTTAATCTCTATCTGTCTTGGTCAACCGGGGGGCAAAACCAAATGCAAAGTCATTAATAACCCATTCTCCAAGCTATTCATCGTCCGCCTAACAAAGAGCTAGGCATTATATTAAGGTATGCTATAAACATACCAAATACCGAGGTATTCACTCAATTTTTCCTCAGCCAAGCATTAATTCTCCAGGAAGTCAAATGCAGTTTAAGGTCACAGAGGCAGAGTGAAAATGTAGCAAGAAGTCAGGCTAGGAGAAATCAATTTTACTCCTACAATTTTTAGTCATTTAAAAATATTTTCACAACAGTTCATGAAAACCAGTGGGCTACACTTTCTGCTAGTGCACGTGTATCTTAAGAAAAGCCTGTGCAGAAGCACTGTCATGAAATGAAATGCTTTCATGAAGCTTTTCCTCATCAGAGGAAACATTCAAAACATTTCCTTTTGTTTCAGTTTCTATTTTTCCCTTGCAGTATTAATAGAATAGGCTGAAAATCCTCCAACAGAGCATTTTCCGTAAGTGAAAGTCAATTAGTTGAAATCCAAACAATCTGTAAAACCAATTCAATTTTCACAACACTGCAGTAAAACTGCCTGGCAACTCTTTTGGAGTTGGAAACCCTGGGTTTCCAGGATTGGTGACCGGCTAGACAGACAGGCCTGGGATGTGATGCAGGAATAGGCATGTACTTGAAATCAGAGCAAAACCAGATTCTGAAGTCTTATGTGTCAAGATTACCTTTCTCTACTGAAGTTTAAGTGATAAGAATCAAACAGTGAATTAACAGATGAGTTCCTGGGTGTTAAACTGACCAGAAAAAAAGGAAATTACTAACGTGCATTTGCTGTCAGGGGTGAAAGACGGACTAAGAATCAACAGATAGATGCACATGAAGAGAGCAGAGTGGATTTTCAAAAATCATCCTGGTAAAATAACATCAGAAGAAAGATTTAATAGCTAGCATGATCATCTCATTTATATCACACAATGCAGCCCAGAGAACTGCACCCTGACATTCCTGCATAAGTCTCCATAACTGATAGTTGAACTATAGCAAAATTTTTGCAACTTCCAAGAACTTATATATCTTGCAAAAAGAAATACTTGCATGAAAGAGCTATTTCTACCATTCCAAGTAGTATTATGTTCCTTTAATAATCCTGGATAATCAATGGGAGTTCTTAGTGTGAAAATGTTGTGTGATAAAACTAAAAAGAGCATCACGGTCTGTCTCCTAATGAGGAAAATGATATTGTAAGAGATTATGCAACATTAAGTAAAGAAATCCTCTTTATAATTACTCTAACAAGAAAAATAAAGCAAGCTTTGAATGTTCTGAGATGATGACAACCTTCTTTAAAAATAAATACATTTCTAATGAGTTGTAGGCAAGGAAAGATAATATACATCTGAAGGTATTAATCGAGCTAGTAAAAGAATTTACTGGACACACAATCAGTGCTGAAAAACTATAAGGACCTGGGGAATGGCAAAAATGGAAGAACAGAAAACATGGCATCAATGCTTTAAAGGGAAAGACTGATCCTGAAAAATATTGTTTAGTAAATCTACACAATGATGTTTGCATGCAAAGGAAAATACTTTTAAAATATTAAGAGAAGGATCAACTCCAGAAATAAGTAGCGTTTAATGAAGATATGCATAGTAAACAACCTGTTCTTGCCTGCTTTAGAAAAAAAGCTGGGAATCTCCTCAGAACAGATAACTTACATGATGCAGGAGCTGTCTGCACTGAAGCATAGGAGGTTTGTTAGAGCCTGTATTGCCAGCCCCTTGTACTTGAAAGTCACAAAACAAGTACACACAAAAATCACAGGATTGACTATAACTCATGTAATTTGTACATAACACCAGATACCATTTTGTATATATGTATATTTACATACATGTATATAAAATAAAAAAAAAGAACTTTTATTTGACTTCTCATTCTAGTGTTCTCAAGATGCCCACTGCTATATTATTGTGCCTTTTCCACTACAAGAGTGAGAAATTCACCTTTTTTAGTGAAAAGCAAGCATTTCACTGCATCACAGGGACCCTGTGGTCTACTACTTTAGGAAGCAACTGTAATGTCACCAGACCTGGAAATGGCCCTGTAACCCCTGGCAAGGCTACCAGAGGTGGTCCGATACCAAAGCTTTTTGACTTAGGTTTTTTCCTGCCTTCTGCTGTGTGACACTTTGATGGAAGCTGCCCATCCAAAGCATGTTTAATCATTTCAAGTTCAAAACTCAAAATCAGCAATTCCAACCCAGAGAAGATGCGCAGAGAGGGCCTTTTTCCACTGTTCTTTATCCCTACAGCAGAACTCCTCTTGTCAACCCTGGCTGCTTCTTGCAACCCCTGCACCTCCTGCCCTTCTTTTCCACCCTTTCATTCAAGGTCCATTTCAGTGCCTTGCCAGATCTCCTGCCTCAGGTATATTGTCCCTAGCCATTGTCCCTCATGGAGAAAACATTCTCTGTAATCCCCCTTCCTCACTGTCTGCTTACCCTCTCAGGCATAAACCCTCCCATGTTCCTTGTCATATACTCTGGGGAGACCATCCTGCACCCCACACTCCCTGCTCAGACTCTGCTGGCTCCTCCACACACCCCTTCCCCCCCCACATTCACATTCAGCGGACTTTCTCTATCCTTACAGTTTTCTGCCACTCTCCACTGTCCCCTTTACCACCCTGACAGGAACATGAGGTTTTAGGACAGAGACAACACCCATCTTCACTGCGGGCAGACTAACTTTATGCTGCCAGAGGCTGTAAGTAAACACTGACCAGCTGAAACTGATGCTGCCTGTGGCTTCCGTCCCTGAGAGAAAACCCGCAAGGGACTGTCTTGACGCCGTGCAACGCATGGCTGTGGTTTCACCAAGAGCTATGCGCTACTCTTTGCTGAAGGATAAGCCTTCCGTTATGAAACATAACAAAAATGGCTTCTCTCCTAAATTGTCTCCTTTCAAAACACATTATTTGCATCAGAATTACGCTGGCTTTGCCCCTGTGCCTGTTCAGAATGAGACAAATCATTCTGCTTTAAAGAGGCACACTGACAATGAAATATTACAAACATAATGACTTTCAGCCTGAGACCAATTTCAAACACACCCTGTTGAACACTCATGAAAGGAAGACAAACAGAAAACCCAAAGGGTGTAAGACTGAACAGTGTGAAATTTCACAGATATAGTACCTCTGTGTACAGAAGAAAGAAGCTTTTTTCCTCCATGCCAGCCTCCATCAGAATCCTGTTTTAACTACAGATCAGCATTTGGCACCTCCTTAATATGCCAGCAATGGTTAGCTATAGTGCCTAGCTAATATGGCAGCTTCCACAAATATACTTTTCAGACCTGTATATGAAAATTAAATCATCACTAACAAGCAAAGCTATCCAAAGGCCCTTATTTTCATGCCCCTTACTCTAACATCAGGACCAGTAGTAGTTTTTAACTTATGTATTTAAAATCGCTTATTTGTAAGGAAACTGCTCTTAACATAAGTGGGAAAAGTGAGCTTATGGATCTAGCTGTACTATAGCTATTCTTCTACTTACTGTTTTTCATTCTTACTGTTTGCTAATTGGAAAAGATTGAAAATCACTTCTCTAGATACGCTTCAAATCTCAGAGAATGACATCAAACCCTGGAATCCAAATTTTTACCAAGTTATGTCTAGCTAACAAACAGTTAGCTGTCTAACCCACTGGGAAAGTTTATGTATCCTATCCCTCTGTTAAAGCTGAATAGAAATAGGATAATAGCTTGCTAACGCTATCAGCTGAGACAACCTTTTATCTCAAACAGACACGGTCCACACCCAGAAGTCCCAGACAGAATCATTCTTCTTAAGTGTCATGGATTGCCTGTTTTAATGAAAAGTCCTAGAGAGTAAAAGAATTGAGCCAAGGCTGAAAATGTAGGTACCCAAAAGTTAGCAAGTGCCAGTATACAGGGAGATCGGAGAGAACTCTGCAGGCAAGGTGTCACAGGGAACAGGACAGAAATTAAATAAACTTGTCCTACTTTTTGCTCTCTAACTTTGTAGAGTCTATTAGTAACACAGCTTAAGGTTACCACAAGAGATTTACATCATCGCGAACAGAAGCCCCTCATACATTCTCATGCTCTGTGCATGGGTCTCCCCTACCACTGACCTTTGTCCAGTGATCCATTTATATCATGTAAGTGTAATACTCTAGTAGGTTAAATTTGTTAATAAACCAGGATGTGAGCATGTTATACCTACTTAGTATTCAGTTTGCTCTTTTATAAGTGATCTGGTAGAGAATCAGGCCCTCCTCTCCCTCTCTAGCTGACTCTGATCTGATTCTAATTCAATTTCTCTGCCTATTGTTTATTTCACCGCTCCCCTGTGAAGTGTCAAATGCTGATGTTCCGTCAGCCCAGAACTGTCGTTTATATTTGTCATTCAGTCCTTGTTAAAAAATAAAACAGGACTGCGCCTGCCTTGGCGCGCTCTGCCTGGGAATTCCCTGTGGTAAAATTAGTCCATTTAGATGGAAAGTTTTGTGTCACTCCCCTGTCTAAATTGGCAGATCTGGCTCTTTTGCAAAAACCAATAAACTGTGAACCTTGATGCATCTGTCAATCAAACTCATCTTTCGTGAGCAAAGCCAGATGACAACAAAAGCTGGGCAGGTTCCTCCGATTGGTTCTTCTCATTTAGGCATATCAGGAGGCACCTGTCACTCCTCTGGCTCAGCATCATGCTCAGAGGGACTCCATTCACGTAGAGATGAAGCCTTATTGGGGGCTGGGTTGGGGCTGGGATGGGAAAGGAAGAAGGGGGAGTTTACCCTACTCACTTTCACCACAGTCTACAGCTTGGCTCTTTCCTCACAGCTCGGGTGAGAGGCAAGGAATTGGCATCACCTTTTGTTCTGGGCATGTTTTTTTCACATCTTAAGTGAAAGCTTTGATTTCTTAAACTATGCAGGGTTTCTGCTGGCAAAAAGGATGTAGCAGGAGTGGCAAATGTGACATGGGGCTCTGGGGACTGAGACATGATAGCACAGGGGAGAGAGAGGACGTAATCCAAACCCCTTTCCAAAACTGCTGCGTGCACCCCGTCTATCTGGTGTGTTGTCTGTCCCCCATCCTCCCCTGAGGAGAAACAGGGAGGGTATTTCTACCTCTCTGCTAGGAAAGGGGTGGGGGGGCAGATTGCAGACTGATTGAACGAGGCCTTGCGTGTCAAGGGAAGCAGTTTTTATAATGGCATAAAAGAGGAAGAAAAATGGCTGCAAAGAGCAATAGCTCACACCATGGTGCTTGAGAGGAGCTGGGGCATTTAGGAGCTGATGATACCTGTGGGAATGATCCCCAGAAAGATCAGACTTCAGGGGACATCTCAACTTGCTCAGTTTTCACTGGATAATTCTGATCATTGCTGTGTGCTCCAAAAAAGGGTGCAATTTTTTAATTAATTGCTTCTTCTGCATTCAAAAATAGACGTTAACCTTATTTTTCAAAGTGTAATAATTTGCATATTTGCATTAGGTTGCCACTGAACCATTCAAAAAACTTGTTCTTTCACAGAGCTGCTGTTTGATGATGGATTTCTGTTGCTGCTTAAGCACCCCATCACAAACCTCATCTCAGGCACCTGTTTCTTCTCTTTCTACTTTATTTTGCTCAGAACAGGTCTGCCATCGGGTCACTTATATTGTTTGCAGGTATCAAGATAATTGTCTTGGCAGTGCAGTTGCCAACCAGTTCTTCTCTCAAAAGCAGAATATGCTACATTAGTAATTCTCACAGCTGCATTGCAATTCTCAGGAAAGTTTCGCGCTTTTGCTGCAGTTACAGGATATATGATATAAGATGAAAACCCCAGCCTTCCTAAAACAGTCGTGAGTCCATGTGGTTCCAGTGTCCTGCTTCAGTTACAAACTTAAGACAAGACAAAGAGCTTGAAAACAGAAAAAAAATGGTCTATATGACATTTTAGCTCATGTCATTATTCTTGCAGGTGGAGGAAAGCAATTCTTGCTTACTGAGTGTTTGAGACTAGCCAAACTGGGCACACAAAGTACTGATTTTGAGAGATGAATCTGGTAAAACACTGACCAGATGATCCTAGTTAGCATTCATATACATGTTTGCTGGGCTACATGTATACGGTCACAATACAATCTGTACATCTTTGTTAGGGGGCTTAAAAAGACTGCTAAATAAATGCTTATAGCAGACAGCATAAGGAGTACTGAAAGAGTACACAAAGCAATACAGCCACAGGCTACAGTCACAGAAAGAAACATCACAGTACCTATGTATTGTTATTACGAACTGTATTTCAATAGTACCTAGAGATACTGAGACATGACTCTGTGCATTATGTACTGTACAAAGTAACACATCACTCCTGTCCTGACCAACCTACTTCTCGTTAGACAAAACAGCAAGAAGAAATCAGTCATTCAGTGCTGCTCACCTGATCACTGGCAGAAAAGGAACAATACACAAGTCTCACCAGCCACGTCAGCACACTGGATACTCCCACCCTTTGTGCAGGTATGAATAAAAGCAAAGGGGGCTATCATCAATTAGTCCAGCAATTAGATGCTGGGAAGCAATCATGTTCCGGGAAGGGACAAGAGGTGGCTGCTCAGACCACTTCACTGATGTACTTTGAAGGGTTTGCCAGATTCTTGAGGAAGCGAATGCAAGAAAAGATAACAAATCTTCAGCACAAGTTTTCTACCTGCTGTATCGTTTTCTGACAGGGGAATACATACATGCAATGTAAAGCAAGTAAGCAAATCAGATGGGAAAACAGAAACTTTAGGATGTGAGTGGAAAGAAAGCACTAACAGATAGCTCACACTGGTCATCCAAACAATGGTCATAATGCTATTAATTCAGGGAGACGCTAGGCCAAGGTTCCCAAAAGCAGCTCTAAAGTGTAACCCATGTTCAGAGACCTTAGCAAGCATCACAACTTTCCTAAATCACCAACAGCCCAGCACTTTCCCAGTTCATCAGCCATCTGTGCTTATGGCAGATGCACTCAGGAGTGGAGTGAGGTTTTCTGCCATGATTTGTTTACATCCCAGTACTCTACTTTGGGGATTCACTGACCAGTAACCATAAGAAACTGGCCAATATTCTGAACTGCATAATCTTCTGTTACCCGGCTTCACCTTTGTCAGAATATTCAAAATATTCTGATATATCTACAGTTGTGACCAGTTCATCAAAAGGACCCAAATGTGTGCTAGGCATGTAAATATGTACAGATCAGTATTTTTACTAGGAGACTTTGAGGATAGTTCAGGACACTTAGCTGTACATTAAAAATGGAGGGGGTTTGGAATTTTTTTGTAACATCATTTGCTAAAGATCCTTGAAATACTATCCATCAGACCTAACAAATTTATTTTTAATTTACCCTTCTTTGAAAATTCTTTTCTCTAAGTTCACTGGAAAAGTCTTTCCCAGTTCTTCTACCAGCTAAGATACATATTCACCATTTACCATTGTTTAAATTTTACTGTAAATCAGAGGGGGTTCAAATTATACCCTCTGGACCAACCATTTCATTGTGCTCCCCTTTCGGTCTATATCAGCTGATCACTCTTGCCAGATTAAGGTTATTACTGTCTGTAACAGGAATTGTCATACTGCTCTGTATTTGCACAGCTGGTAACAGTGGCTCCTGGCCCACACCATAGGTCTCAAAGACCTACCACAAAATATTTTTTGGGGAAAAGCCACAAAGTACCAGTTCTAGGAAACATCCTGGCGATCTCAAATATTTCTTCTCCTTGGAGGCAACTTCTCTGCCATTACTGAGTTCTCAGAAAATCCTGCTCTAGGTCAAGGTGCCACATGAGAAATTCACACCAAAAGGAGAGGGGAGAGTGGAAACAAAACTAAAGGGAACTCAGAACAGTCCTTGATTCTGGAAACCTGTCACAGCCTTTACGGATACCTCCAATATTGTCCTTTCTATTTTGATCTTTGAGAATGGACTGCTTATTTTGATCCATTACTGTTTATTCATATGTTTTACCTCTTCATATGTCTTTTGCTTGGCTGATACAGCAAAAGCAAAAAATCAATAATGCTTTGATTTGCTCTGAGACCAAGCACAGATATCAGCTGTTCTCTCAGAAGAGAGGGAAACACAGAGTATTTGGGACCTATGATGAAGGATGAGTCAGGGGAAGGCAGATGCTTATGTGACTACATCACAGGGCTGGGCTTCATCATATTTGCGTTCCTGTCAAAGGCAACTGGGAGGAAAGGAGGGAAGCCTTTTTGGAGCCCTTTCTTCTGAGTCATTCCTCAGTAAAGGTACTAGATTTGTATCACCTCTGGACTACAAGGGCTTTAATACAGGAAAAGCAAAAGCTTTGATGCATCTTTTCCCTTGCACAGCCACTCAGAATACAGAGAAGTCAAGCCTGGATTATTTGGTTTCATACACACGTGTGGTTTTGTGCAATACATATCTGTGTGCTATAAGAGTGAGCAACAGACCTTGCATTAAATGGTCAACCAAAAGCCTCAAATGGCTGCTGGAATCTTAATACCGAGTTTGGTTTACACTCCAGAACAGCAGAGGGTTCTCATGCTCTTAGTTTGCTGAAACAGACACTTCTTAGTTTGAAATTCTGCATGCTGCTAACAGAGGAGATTTGCACTGAATCATACAGCAACAAAACTTCCTTATGCTCCTTCTCATGATGTGTAAGTGCTATGATTGCAGGACCTCTCACTCGGTCGCATTAACCCAATTTCAAAGCAACAGAGGTGTGGTGAGTCTGTAAGCCACGGATTTGCTTAGTAAAAATATTTTTTCTGACACTGTTTCTCCCCTGACATCCAAAACTAGCCAGTGTTCTAACATGGCTTGCTCCTAAACTCCTCAACCTTGGAGAAAAAAAAATAAGTAAGTAGGATTCTAGTTTTGGTTAGCAGGGCCAAAATCACAACTACTGTTTCTGCCATCTATCTCCATTGTATTATGTAACCTGTCCTCCCCCCTCAAATGAGATTTCTCAGCCATCTCTTCATATGCTGAACAAGTCACGTAAGATACAGCCCAGACTGAGAAGGCCAAAGAGTGAAGAAAATGGTCATTAGAAGGAGAGGCATAAACAATCTGAAAACAAAAGCACTTAGTCATCACCTTTCTGCAAATGTGACCCATACCTCCTCCATGGAGGACTTCATGTCCCTGGAATAAACATGGATGCAGACAAGCTCCTTCATGCTACTCTTTGAGCGGCCAAAGTAGTAGACTACTTCTCATGGTGGTTTCTGCTGTGAATTCCAGCATGACTCCAGTCTTTGAAAACACACAAAGCTGATAGCCACCAACTTCTTTATATGATCAATTATGTGATTGCCAGTCCTCTCATTAGGTTGCATTAATTCAATTTCAATGCAACAAAGTGTGGTGAGTCCCTTCTCAGCCCTACAGCCAGATGGATGATTATCTGCGGTGATTTAAGCTTCTCAGACTCATTGGAGAGTTCTTATCTAGCTCAGTTCATGCTACAGCATTAGTACAACATGTTACTTGGGCTGTGCTAAAGACAGACTACAAATCTCAGTGAGAATCCCTCAGTTCCTCTCGTGACTATATCCACTTGACTAGGAGGTTAGTCTCCTGAATTCCTTTGCCAGCCATAGTTGGAGCTGGCTAAAGACAAATTGCTCTGCAGACTAGTGTCATCTCTAGCAACATATCAAGGACTCCTGCTTCTCTCCCAACATCAGGCATCAATGTTGTGTCTCAGAAAACCTGTTTGGATCTTTAGGAGCCACAGACTTCCCACAGCTTCAACCGGAATCACAGGCATACAGAAAGCATGCTTAGATCTCTTATATTCGAGCAACCACAGTAATTCTTCCTTACAAGTCTCACATGATTACAAAAAACTCTTGTTTCTGATTAGACCATCTATAACATTCTGTGAACTTACATTCCAGATTAATCACTACATAAAGAGGCAAAGCATTATTATTGCTGTTATTTTCTCCACCAAGTATACAAGAATCTTTATCAAGTTCTTCTGGGCTCCAGGCAGAAATCTTAGCTGAACTGTTCACTCAAAAATCCTTCCACATTCAAATCCCTTTCATATTTTCAGGAATTTTCTGTTGTTTTCTGATTAAGCCATTTTCTTACCTTTCTCTATGCCCCACATGATCTGATGCTGTGCTGCTCAGGGCATTCTTTGACCTCTGCATCCTCTGGTGTCAGAAAGACTTTTAATTGGAGTTCATAAAAATGGCTCCTGAACACTCTCAAGAAGGCAAGCTAAAGGCTTCCTTAGCAGAACCAGACCCTGCAGGTCACAAGAACACAAGAAAAAGATGACACTTGATTACATTACAAAGCAGTGAATCCATAGGTGATTAAAGTTTTCCCCAACAGTTTGAGTTTTGACCAACTTAATTTGTAACCATGGGAAACTATTGAGATTCCACAAAAGACTGGACAGTTTTATAGCTTAAAAAAGGCCAACAAAACAGAGTTATGAGAATTCAACAAGCATTAAGTAACAATACGAACATTTCTGGGATTAAGCCAACCTGCAGACTACCAACAAACTGCAGATGCTTCCTATGTCTGCCTATTGCACAGCTCTTCTGCCTTCCTCTTAAGAATCGGTTGCAACTACTTCTAGAGATGGTAGACCAGACAAAAGACGAGCCTGGCCCAGTTTTACAAATCCTATATTCTCAAATCCACAGATTTAGCATTAAAATCAAGGAAATGCAGCCTGCAACTCTGGCCTACATTTCTAATCCTAGCCACTGCTGCAGGAGCTTCATATTGAATAATTTTTAGTCATCTGTCTCACCATCTTAGGTAGTTACCTATTGTATCCTGGTTAGTTCTAAATGCAACCTGCTTAGAGCTTATTTTAGTCCACTTTGTCTTCACTGTTTTATGCAGACTTCAGTTTTGAATCATTGCCTTTTCAACCACAAGAATTTTTTCATCTCCATTTCACAATACAAAAAGATTTGTCCTGTTTCTGGTTTTACTCTCTCTTTTCAACTTTTAGGGATATTTTTTAAATAAAAATATTTGTGTTTCAGTCCCAAAGGTTCAGAGATATAAGTGAAAATACACTCATCTACTCCATTAATGTGTTCTACGTCACGTTCACCTGTCTGACTCAGGACAGCCTGACCATAACCATTTTTCTCTCAAGTTTGACAGTGGTGGATACAGAAGGCAAATCAATCAGAAGTCTGAAGTCAAAAGAGTTACACTCACGTAAACAGTGTGTAAGTGAAACCGGAATCAGGCATTGACTTTTAAGATAGCTGTTTTCAAGTTCATTGCCACGGCTACCCCAGAGGAGACTCCTAGTGCACTGTGATCATCTTGTCTAGACTCTGATATGAGATGCCCATAGGGCTGCTTTGAATTAATTCCTGCTGTGGGTCCAATGGCTGGGGTTGAGCTAGGGGAATGTTTCTGAGGAACATTTGCTACCAAGTATAAAGGTTTGAGTGCTGGAAAATACAGTGAACCCTAGCTAAAATACTTTGACAGGTGATTACCTGCACTGTTGGAAATACACACATTATTTCTGGTTGGATTTACCTACTATCAACTTACAGCTGCTGGAGCTTGTCAGATTTTTTGTATACTATGCTGCAGAGCCTTTGCTACACAACTACATGGTTTTAATTTTTATTCATATTTGTAAATTGTTATACTGCTAGTCTTGGGTTTTTAAATGAAGAAAAACCCCAAACCTTAATAAGTAACTTGGATTTGGGCTTCACATTTCTGTGTGGGGGTTGTTTTTATAGAAAGGCATTCAACTCCTATACAAGCACCATCTCATTAGCAATCAACAATGTTTTTGTTCTGTGGCATTGTAACCAACCTTGTTCTCCCTTCACAGATACCCCCAATTTATACTGATCTTTTTTTCCAAGCACCACATGCATCTTCCAAGCTTGTTGACCAGCCTCTACCTGCTTGCTTGATTTCTAGGCAGAAAAATCACCACCCAGTTATTATTGCCACCTGTCAATCTGTGTATTTTAGTTCCTCTATTTGTTTCTTGCTGTAAACTACAGTGAAGACCATGTCCTCATCCCAAACAACTTACACTTTTTACATGTAAAAAACTGCTGCACTCATGTATTTCCTCCTTAAACCTGCTATTTCATGTCGTAAATATTATTTTGGATCCACTCATCTCTGATAGGAGTAGTTCTAGGTTTGATTCCCTGTGCTACATATGAACCTCAGCTTCATTTACTTGAGTAACTACCATGGAAAAACTCTTACAAAAGCCTTGAGAAGGAACTGCCTGCACCATTTTCTAGGAGTCATCATGCCAAAAGATGGAAAATAAAAGCATTTTAAAATAACTCTTCCCTCTACCCAGGATGCCTTTGCATGGCAGTCTTTTTCTATATATTTGCTCTTATGCAGTAACTTTAACTGGATTTCTAATTAGCAGGAAACGTGGGGGCCCTACAAAAAGTCTCAAATCCTCTGCAGTTTGACTGTGCCAGCTCCTTGCTTCCTACATGTCCTCACCTGACCTGCTCCATTTCAGCACTTTAGAAGATCTGGTGCTCAGATATTGTCAGGTAGGATACAGGCTGGAAGAATGACCCAACCCAGGGTAAAAGCAACCATAAACAAGCGGTTGGTCTCCTAGATGTTCAGTCACACAATTTTTACCAGGTAAGAATTATATTTGCATTTGTGTTATATTTGACTGAACACAATAAGAGACCACACCACTCATGTTTCTCTACCTCCCTCTCCCTGTTTGAGGCTTGCCACTCAAACTTGGTTCTGTCTCCAGGCTATTAATGATATGGGCATTCATTTTGTCAGCTGGATTGATGAAACCTTTGGTCCCAAGACAAAGATGATGTCTGAATGATGGTAAACTGAGCCACAGTGCTCTGAGAAACAAAGCCAGGTCCCACTAACTTGCAGCTAAGGGCTCCAGATAGTAACTTCAGCTTTGACTTCTTGCTGCTTCCAGTGAGAGCAGCAGGAAAACTACTGATCACTCTTCCACTGATCTCAGCATTGATTATTTTGGACCATACCACTTTCAGTGTAGGGAAGGCCTGGGAGGAGACAGAGGGAAAAATAACACTAATGGAACCTATCCTCTGCACATGCGTGGAACCAACATTTCACAGACATACCTCCCTTGGATTGAGTCTTTAAGCATACATCTTTAGGTCATGCAAAGGTTCACAGTAAAGACATAACTTAAAAATGTATATAATATTTATTCAATTTTTTTTTCCATCCAGTTTTAATTTCTTTCTGGCTTTGGTTAGTTTTAACATTACCCATGCTGTAGCACACATACCCATTTCTGCATTCAGAAGCTGTGAAGCCAGAAGGACCAAAATGATCTCACCTGTATTGTGCTGACTAAAAACTGAAACCATAAGCCAGAGTCATGACATTTTAATGACAAAGTAATTACAATGTAATTTTAATTATATTGGGAAGTTCCTCATTGTTCCTGTCTTGGACAATGTGAAATAATGTAACCTGACATTGTCAAAGGCACATATGGGGGCAGGCACCCCTTTCTGAAACATATTAAGGGGAAACTGGGACCTCAAATCCTGATGATGTTTTGTAAGATGCAATTCCTGCTTGGATTTCCCTGACTAGCAGACACAAAGGCATATACCAATGTACTGTGCTGGACACCACTCGGTACCTACTGAACCAGCAGTTAGATATGTGTCGGCATTTTGAGGGTTAAATATATTTTTCCGTAGCTTCCCACTCACTTTGGTATAAGGGAAAAGTAGAGACACAGACATTTAGGTATTGAGGCTTCTGTCTGAGCCCCAGAGAAACCACACAACAAGTACTAGTTTTTATTGTTGATTTCCCCCCCTCCACCCCCTTTTTTTTTAAAATCCCCCAGCCATGGTGCAAACTGTGCAAAACCAGCATCCTGACTCCTGTCATGAGACAAGTGGCACTTCCTTCCTCCCCCTTCTCCCCATCCCTCTTCTGCATTATCTATCATACTGAGTTGAACTGCAGGGAGCCAAAGAGGAATTTTTCCTCTCTCTTTCATTTTATTTTAAAAAAATAAAAATCTTTTACTCCACCTCTCCTTTCTTCTCCTCCTCCTCTTCTTCATCCTCCCACCCACCCCCACCCTGTCCATCTCCCCTCATCCCACTCACACACCACTCTCCCCCTTTACTGGTATCCAACACTGTCAACCCAAACACATGATAAATTGCCCTGTCAACAGAATTCATTCAGGGACCAATTAATTCCACAGAAATGAACCAGGAGCCATCAGTTGCTGAAAAACTCCAAGTGCAGGGAGCGAGGAAGCTAGCTTTGTGAGTGAGAGAGAGAGAGAGAGAGAGGCTTGGGAAGTTAGTCTGACAGAAATTGGTCATTTAATGCTTAAGTGCACCGTAGACAGCCCTGTCATAGCAGCCGGCATGGCAAAAACTCCCCCAGTGCTTTATTTATTAATTATGTGGAGCAGCACGGGGGTCACTTCACTGTCTCGATACAGACTCATCAACTTTACTTCTTGTCACTGGAAGAGATCCCACAGCATGTGGGATAGAGGGCCAGGCCTTATCCTGGCGCTGTCTCCTGCCATCCTGCCACAATACAGGCTAGAAGCACGTTTGCAAGAGCACCACCTGTGCCCTCGGCAAGTGGGCAGCGGTGGGCAAGGACAGGAGAACCGCCAGAAGTGGGAGGCACACTATCATCCTACTGCTACCCAGCTCTGGAGCAGAGGTGGTGGGAGCCTGGAGATTTCATTTGCAAAGCTTCCTCATTATCCTCCTTCAAACTCTCCTTAGCCATGATGCCTGCAAAAAATCTGACAGCAGTTAGGCTGCTGATGTATTATGAGTACTGCCTATCCTGCTGATCAATAGCGTCTCATTGCTCCTCACTGTATTCCCTCAGCTGTCCACGCTATCCGTTGCTTCTTGACTCGTACTTGTAAGCTCTCTGAGGGCAGCACCATCTTCCACTAGTATGTGAGTACAGCACCAAGCAATGCCAGATTCTGATCTCGAAGAAGTACTCCTTGAATGGTAGCAACAGAAATAATAATAATCAATAATAGCAACAGCAATAACAATAACAATATCCCACCGCAAACACCCTTCTATAGAACCACAGAAAATAGGGCTGGCATTGATCTTAGGAGATCATCAAGATCACAGCTCTGACAATTGTTGAAGTACTTCTAAACCTTTTTTCCTAGACTGTTTTTTAAGAACAACAATGAAGGTTACACGATTTCCCTAAGCAATCCACCCCAGTGCTCCAGTACTCCGTTCCCTTCCCTACCCTGCTATGGTTTTAAGATTAGAAAATACTCATTTCTCGCACAGAAAACATCAAGCCAGGCCCTGAGACATGCCTCCACCTTTAAACAAGAGAGAAAAATACATATTACCATCTGGCAGAGATCTACAAATGATGCATGGGCTGCTTTTCAGAGTCTCTTGTCTGATTGAAATCCAGTAGGATGTGTTCTGGTTTAATCCAATATAACATGTATTTTCCAAATGGTTCAAGCAGAACCAAATCTTCAACCTCCATAAAAAAGCTGAAGAATTAAAAGAAGTCCTGTGAGTGGTGATATCCTACTGGTACTGCAGAGTTTATGCCTCCTACTAGCAACTCTGCTTATTCAAGTGGCCTGCTGAAGAAGAAACACCTCTTCCTCTGCACATGATTACTGGTGTTCAGAGAAGAAATGCAGTGTTTGGAACCTGCAGACACAGAGCTGTATTTGGATTCCTGGTCTGGATTTTCCCAGTCTTTAACAGTGCTCAAAGATGGGGCTTAAGTATGTTTCTTCTGCAGATGTCTCTCTAAATACAAGCCTGTCTTTCTACACTTATTAGTGCAACACAAACTACAGCAGAAACCTGAGCAGGTGAATCACAGCAGTTCTATCTTAGCAAAAAGCTGTTGCCTTTATACGTCCCAGCCTCACCACAGTTCTCTTTAAAGAGGCAAGAAATCCTTGCCATGGTATACAGAGTGGAGAACAGACCTAGCAGTTGAGATAGTAGCTCCAGCACATCAGATGGCACATTAGATTTAGTTTAACATCACACGCTACAAAATATATCCTCCTGATATGGAGCTACGAGTCAGATCTTTTTGAAGCCTGGAGCACAGCTTGGGGAATATCTTAGGCTGTTCCTTGGCACCCATCCCTATTTCAGAAGTGACCTTCCAAGATCACGACTCCACAGCCACCTTATAACACCACAGGCCAGCTGACAAACTGAAACTGTGCTAGTTTCCTTAAAAGAGAGATGCCTGGGGGAGATATCTATTCTGTCCTCAAGACCCAGCAATATCTCTGAAGAGCATATCTTGAACACCAAAGCCAGGAATTGAACATCTGATCCAATAACAATCTGTATTTATGTATTTATCTATACCTCTATGTCTCTACTCTCTATGTACTTAATGCTATGGATAAATATTAGTGTGTTATGAAAAATACAGCCTGGTCAGGAAACTCAGTTGACAAAGACCATTTAAGTCACCAGGGATCCTTACAAATTCCTTCCTAAATCAACAGTAGCGGTATCTCTCAGTCAGGCTTTTAGTGTGCTTTTTAGCATTCATTTCTTGATAGCAACCAGTATTTCATAGAGAAATTTACATTAAAAGAAGTTTTCTGTTCCTTAGTTTCACATGAGAAGAGGAAGAGGGTGTTTTATTTCAACTAATGAGTAACATACACAGGCAAAGGTGATTTTAGCTGAACTGAGGACGTACACTCTGCAGTAGTCTTCACCACTGACTTTTCAGGAGTTGCCTGCCATGTGAGTATTAGCATGCATGCAAAACCAGTAGCCATTCTCTTTGCTTTTTGTAATTGTTACAGTAAAAAACCCCAAAACAGTCATTTTCCCACTGAAAAGAAACAAACAAACCCAAACCAAAAAAAACCACCAGACTCAATAACCTCTGCAGTGCCTGCCAGTTCTGTTCATTTCATCCCTGTGCTTCATCTGAAATGCAATGGGGAAAACAATGAATTTTAAAAGCAAAACTTAGGTATGCTGTTGCCATTTGTTGGCCTTTAAAGGCTTGTATTTCAGATACTCAGAAATGGGGATCATATCACAATGTAATTCTCCCAAGTTACAGCTAATAATTAGAATGGAACATTTGATTAACATTTTCACTAGATTGTAAATTTGTACCAGGAACCACTAGAGCCTAGAAACCACAAGTAATGCAGAGGCCCCTCATATACTGCAGTGATACTATAAATAACCAAAACAACAGATAAAAAAATATTTTAAAGTATTCCTACTTGCTGCCAGAAATAAACTACATGTTAACAGAGCCAGCATGACAGCAGAAGCTAGATACAAAATGGTTTTGATAGTGGAAGACCTAATAACAATCAAGTCAGAAAACTTAGTTTCATCTCAGGACAGACTTCCTTGGGGAGATGCTGCCCACCTTTATTGTTTAAAATAACAGCCAATAAAGATAAGACTCACTCTTCAGAATGAAAGAATATTTTGGGCTTCCATTTGGTTACTCCAAGAGACTCCCCAATTACAAGGGCACCCTGCATTCTTCTGTTACAGGCTTGTTCAACACTTTGTCCTCAAGGAACTCACTCTGTAGGCCAAAGAACTCAGTCAGCAGGTCCCTGCATGGCAGCTCTACTATGGACATTGTTCTATATAATCCCTTCATGATGAGGCATGAGAGCATCAAGCAGGAAAAAATGTCATGTAGTTGTAAGAGATCAGTGTGGTCAATCATGAGCACTACTGTTGCTGGTACCTTTCCTTGCAAGAACAGCCTAACTGTAAATCTGTAGGCTAGTCAACAGCAGGTGAAAGGTGGGATTTGACTCATGAACCTTCCTGTAATCAAGCCTCCTAGCTGCAAGTGTTCAGCAATTGAGGAGATAGCCTTAAAATCTCAGAGGCAAAAAACGTTTGGGATGAGCAAGGGTTTCCTCCTTTTTTTTCAATCCTTTAACCTTCTCAGCCACATGGCTAGTTAAAGGACATATAGCTGCTCTAGAAATGAAACTTACTTTTTTTAATGTAATAATTTGTCTCCCTGCACAGGCATTAAGAAGAAAACATGCAGCTAAAATATTAAAGACCTCACAGTTGATAACGCTGGACTGAGTAATCCAAGCTTTGGACATGCTGAGGTCTTAATATGCAGCAAGGGTTACAAATATTGCACATAATAAAACAGCTGCAACTGCCCATGAAGACAGAAAAACAGGTCTTCTAACATGGGGATAGCTGGAGTCACTCTCCAGAAGAAGCAGCTATTGGTAGCTTAAAAGACAACAGAGAGCTCTAGCCCTGCCTCAACCTTTCCCAGGCCAATTTTTCTTTCAAGCTGCTGTGTGTTGCTGCTGTCAGTGTGGAGGTCAGTGTTGGGGCCCTATCACTTTAACAGTGGGGTTGGAATTCAGAGTGGTTAGAGCATCATGACACAACTTCCCTCACCCTCCTGGAAATCTCAACTTTGTGCTACTTTACTTGATTCTTCTAGGCTGAACCATCCAGATGGGTTGGCCAGTAGCTGTTCTTAAGTGCACCAGTTTCCACATGCCCAAACCACTAGGGAAGACAGCATCAATGCATCAGCTCAGCACTGCAAGGATGGGCCCAATTAGATGCAAAGTACCAGAGAACCACACATTTGATGCCTGTATTGTGAGACCCTGATGTAACAAGAAAAGAACTCCTGCCATGAAGGTGGCAGGAGCCACTGTCCTCGTGTGAGCAGAGGAACCCTGGTTTGGCCCTGGAGCTTACAATGAGTGCTTGTTTTCCAGCAGTGAAGCCAACCTGCCTTCACTTTCTGCATGATGAGAGTTTTCAAAGAGCACCTGAATAATTCAGTGAGGCTTTGATCTGAGTGCAGACTGACACAGGCATAAACTGTTTCCAGAGCCAGCTGGGAAGCAGCATTCCTGGCACTTCTCACCTCCTGCCACTTCTCCTTGACATCTGATCCTAGGCCAGCAGTTCTCCCTGCTCTCATTGAATTGGCAGCTCAGTGATGTGTTTGGTGTCAGTGGAGAGACCACAGTGTGCTTAGCCCCCACAGTCTCTCTCAGCATATGATACTCTTACCTGTTGAGAGGCATGGTGAGGCAAGAGAGCACACACTACTCCACAGGTCTCAAGGATGGATGAGATTGTTTTTTAGGGGGAAAAGTTCAGTACCCCCACATCACTGCTTGGCTGTGATGTGGGCAAAGGGCATCTACAAGGGCCACTTGGGGTACATTTTTGAGTTGAGACAAAGTAGGGGTAGACCTTTTGTATGCAAACACAAGGGAAAATAAGACATTTTACTAAGGTCCTGTGGTCTCCCTGGTGTACCCTTCCTTTTTCAGGCAAATCTACATCTTCAGTCAGGCCTTATTCAGTTTGTCAGGGTTTACTCTGACCTGGAAAGGGTCATCTGCAATTTACATCATCACAACCAGGAAAAGAATCTGTTCCTTTAAAGCCACAAGGTATATGCCTATACAGCATATGCATTTACAGCTTCTGGTATAACGATCACTTGATGCTACACCAATGACTTGATTCTGTCCAAGCACATGGAGAACATATGTTGAAAATTAATTTATGTTGATCTTAAATTCTGGATTTACACTACCACAAGGAAAGTTTGTGTGAGCAGGTGCATTCAGCAAGACAACTTATTTTTTACAGACACTGTCTTTTAAGTATGCTTTTCTCTCTCTCTCTCTCTAAAATATAAACCACTATACAGGCCATGAAAAATGTTTCTGATGTCAGTATCTCTCCCTAAATCGATTTGTATCCCTGGACCTTCATTGTGCTAAGAAGACAATCTGCAGTTGTACCTTTCACTGGACTGTGTACATGTTCTGATGCAAAGGGATGGGGATGCACATAAAAAAAAGAACTAGAGGGTCCCTAGGAAGTTCCTGTGTCATGTAAAAGCATGGATCTGTCAACACAAACAGGACACAATACGATTTTTCCCCACGCACACGAACTGCTTTCTATCAGCTAAGGACATGTTTGAACAAATCCCACCACCAAAGCTTCTCAGCTCTATGCAGGCACTGCTCCCTTTTGGCCTCAGAGTACTGCAGGACTTCCAGGAACTCAGGACCATGCCCATTTCACAGCTGGGGAGCTGAGGCATAGGAATTAATTACTGTGTGCATGGTCACACAGCAACTCATAGCTCAGCAGAGAATCGAAGTATTGTCATTTAGATGCCATTTAATGTCACTTAGTATTTGATCCGCTAGACTGTTCTTACCGCAGCTGATCACTCTTTTGTATGTAAATCAGCCAGCAGAGCAGGAGGAAAGGCACTGTAAACTTAGATATTGAGAGAAGGAAAGAATCTGCTGGGAAAAAAAAGAAAAAATCTAACAAAGAGAGCATCACATCTGTGAGTCCAGAAATGGGCCCTTTGTCCCAAGATGAAGCGAATGTCCGTCAGGGCCAGGCCTGTGTTTTTGTTGTGCATTGCTTGTGCAGAGAGGCTCTAGTCCTTGCTTTTTCAGGAATACCAGAAGAGATAATGTAGAATGGGGGTGGACGGCTTGGATACATCCAGTCCCGCAATTCCCAAGCCTTTTTTCTGCTCCATGATTTACCCATCGTGGAATGACAAGCTGCATAGCAGGGCAAGAATTAGACTATGTGCCCCTAGGAGAAGAGAAAAGGTTATGCGTAGGAGTTAAGGGATTGCATTAAAGCAGTGAAACATAGTCCTAGAGTGCAAAGATGCAGGAAAGCAATGTTATCTGAACGTGTTGTCCCAATCAAGCTCAAAAGTCTGTTCAAAGGAGTACCATTACATACACAGTGTTTGCAAACTCAGGCCATGATTAAACAGCAATGACACGTAGCAGACTATGAAGGAAAGCAGCGGGTGCTAAAATGCTTAGCTGTTTTTCTTTTGAGAAATCAAGTGTGCTTCAAAGATAACAGGCCATGAAGATTAAGCTGCTACTGCACCAAAGGAGAAAAGCAGATGGAGCCACCAGCACTGCCACAGACGAGTACACAGAGATGTGTAAAGGCTGGAGATTTTATCAGCCCCTGCTCAAGGAGGACTGTAGGTTTCAGCTGTGGAAGGTGAAGAGAGGCAAAGAGGAAAAGAAGGGGAGGAACATGAGGCAGAAGGATTTCATTAATTAAAAGAGATTAATTAGCACCATAAAAGCAGAGACCATGGATTACAGCAACTGTCAGCAAAGAGCAGTGACAGGTGCAGCAGAGCTGGCCGGCCACTGCTGTCCCTCACCACTGGCCATCACCCCACCTCAAGCTGCTCTGGCAGTAAAGCAGACCAACTTAGATATCACAGAGGGCTCCCAAAATGAGGGGTAACTTGGAAGGTGGGTCTAATCTGGACAGTGGAATGAGCTGGTACTGGGTTTTTTTTATACATTCCATGTCACCTTGAGCAAATCACTGATCTTGCTCTGCTCCAGTTCCTGAAATAGGGAGATATTTCTTCTGAACTGCCAATTTAAATTGTAAGACCTTTGGGGCAGAGAGTAGACCATACCTTCTATTATATTTATAAGGGATCAGTAAGCATTAAAGAAGTGCTGCAGCAAAGAGATGGTCAGCTGGTAACCAGAGTCCAGATGCATATAGCTAAAGTTAGGAAAAAACGCTCACACACTCCCTCAAACCAACAATGTACCTTGATTGATATCAAAGTACATTGTAATTTCACTGTGTCAGAGGCATTTATAAACTAGAAAATCTGGAAGCAAATCTTTTCAGTTTATTTTCTGGTAAGTGTATTCTATTGAAAACATTTTCATGTCAACATTTTCTCCTATTTGTAAAAGACAAATACAGAAAGGCTCTAAAATCACATCATCCTGATTTTGCCTTAAACTACTTCATTCTATTTAAACTTCCCAAAAACTATTCTTTTTCTGGATCATAGCACACTTCTTGATGTATTAAGAGTCCTAGAAGCTCTGTGTTTACAACCATCATTATAGCCACCTCCAGCATATTCCACTGCAGCACCACCAGTAACATATAGTGTTCACATGTGAAGCATCTTTGTACTTGCTATTCAGCATCTATTAATCCTGTAAAAACACATTTATTTGGAAGCCAAATAAAAAGGTGTGTTACAGGATGCAGTTCAAATACACATATGCACAGTGCTGGAAGATCTGATCTCCACCAAAGGTCCCATTTGATCCTTTAAACCACAGCAGGTATTTCCATTGTGTCAGAAACAGAGACTAGAAAATCTCAGGGGAGCTCGCTCTGAAGACACTCCTGCTCTCAGCTTTCTAGTTCTCCAGGACACAAACACATCCTTGCAGAAATTTCTTAGCGTCTCATTGCCTCAGTTTCTCCCCATACAAACTGAAGATAATCTCTAATCCAGCTTCATAGTACGTTATAGGGCAAATGTGTGTGGTCAGGGAGGGGCTTGGGAGGCAGAAAGCAACTGAAATAGGGTTGGGTACCTCCTAGTCTGGAAATAAACACAGTTCCTCTTCAAAAACCTGACTGTCCCAGGCAGACTTTCAGAATCTTCAAAGACAGAAAACTCAAACCCATCAATGAGCTGTCTGCTTCATTTTGGTGGTGTCCTCCTGTGCCACTACAAGTCACATACATCATCTGGACTCCAACACGGCATAAAGAAAATATGAAAATTGCTGGTCTGCTGCTGTTCACCCTGCCATTTAGGTTGTAACTTTCAGGGGACCTGTTCTTGGTTCCAAGCACAGGGTGCAGAACTAGGAAATTAAACTGTAGGTTTACAACGTGACATTGCACGAGTCACTTCTCTTTCCTCTTGTCTCAGTTTCCCCAACAGCAAGAAGGAGACGGAGGGAGGTAAATGACCCACCCCCTGGGACCACTGGAAGAGAAGGAGTTCACCCTCATCCCAAGCACACAGTGTCTGCCACAAAGATGTATCATAAGCATCTTCTGACCCAGGCACCCTACTGTCTGAGAGAGCTCACGCCTCTTTTAAAGTGCTGGAGCCAGCAGCCCTGTAAGGCTCTGTACCTGCCTGCTATGCTCACAGCAGCCACCTCAGTCAGACTCTGGGCTGCTCCAGTCTATTTTATCACAATTTACTCGGTAACAGGTTACAAATGTGGCATCTGATGAAAATAATGAGCCTTGATGTCACTTAGTGCACGAGGCTCCCTGCGTGTGTGCAGGGAATAGCAAACAGGAGCCAGCCTGGCCTCTTCGCAGGTGCCAGCACAATTGGTCCCACGGCAGCATCCTCCCGCTGCACGCTGCCTCAGCAAGCCTCACCCACCAGCCACATTCAGACGCCATCAAACTCACCTCGGCATCAAGGTCAAGGCAACCCACTCCAGGGCCACTCTTTACTGTGATGGGGCAATGTCCCTTGGAAAGTCACCCAGCAGCTCACAGACCATGTCTCAAGGACCCTAGGTTTGTCCCCAAGTGCATCTGTCCCACTACAAGGCACAGGTCTGCCAAGGGCAGGGTCCAGCCCACTGTGAGGAAATGGTCACTCATCTCATCTCAGCACCGTTACCATGAGGAGAAATACTTTAAATAAATAAAAAAATCCCACTGAAAATAGAATCATAGAATGGCAAGGGTTGGAAGGGACCCCAAGGATCACAGAGCTCCAACCCCCCTGCCACAGGCAGGGCCACCAACCTCAGGCCTGGAGCTACACAAGGTTGCCCAGGGCCCCATCCAACCTGGCCTTGAACACTTCCAGGGATGGGGTATCCACTACTTCTCTGGGCAGCCTGTTCCAGCACCTCACCACTCTTTCTGTAAAAAACTTCCCCCTAATATCCAATCTAGAAAATCTAGAGGAAGGTTACCCAGCTCTTAAGTGATTAAGAACTCCTGGTTTTTAGGGCTGGCCAACTCAAGCTGTACCAAGGACTTGCCCTGGCCAGCATCCTTTTCCTCTTCTGAGTTTTGTTTTTTTTGCTGCTGAACAGAGATAAAAGCACTCCTATGCTCCATCAACAGCCATAAGGGGAAACCTGATAAAGACAGCCTGAGGCTATGGACAAAGGTAGAGGACCTAGGGGCTGGTGGGTAGGGGCACAAGCAGATGGGATACAGAGCAAAGAGAGTAGGGTCAGAGAAGATTGGATAACCATGGAAAAGAGGATGAGATGAAGGCTAAAGCAGATACAGGAATGGGAAGGAAAAAATGAAAAGCCAAGTGCTGTGGAACAGAGCCAGGACATAGCTCTTCATTCCTATTCCAAAGCTTTGCCTTTTTTTTTTTAAAAGTTTGGATCTACCAGATACATTTCTACTTAAAGCCACCAACTCCCCTACCCCCCAAAAAACCCCCCAAAAATCCCATGGCTTTAGATGGAGAAGTAGGACAAGAAACCATCCTCTTGGAGTCAGTATTTTTGGATGCTTTGGCTAAACAGCCTGACCAAATGCCTGACCTGATACTGTGCTTGAAAATCCCCTTAGAGGAGTTACTTGCTCAGAGGAAAGGAGCACTGTAGCCCCTAACATTTACTATTATTACTATTTAAATTTTATTTCAATATATAGAAATGCACTGCTGCTATATGCAGACTCCTAATGTCTTGGGAATAGAGAACAGTATACTAAAAGTAAAATAAATTACTATTTCACTCTTTTCCTGCACAGCAATACCAATTTTAAAAGTTACTTAAAATGCAGGAGGCTCTTGCAGTACCAGTGCTGGACCAAGGGGGAAGACAGACAAGTGTTGCAGTCCTCATTTAGCTCCTTTCTGTGGACACTAAATCCAGATCTTGATACTCCATTTGTGACAGGATACAGTATTCCCAAATTCCAGACCATGTGGATTATAAAGCCTCTGGGATATAATCTAATTTTTATTTAAAACAAAAACCAAACAACATAAAACAAAAACCCCCAAACACCACCACCACACAAAAGCTATCATGACAAGGGCTCTGATCTCGTGAGAGCCTCTCATTACTACTGTAATATAAACACTAACCCAAATCCTCTCATTAAAATCTCATCCTCTTCCACAGAGCTTCAACACTGCTCATAGCCAGGTCACTGCACATAGCCCATGTGTAAAGGGAAACGGCAGCAGGACAAGAGAGGGTGGATGAGGACATGCCGGGCACTTCTGTTCGTTGAGCTGGTCACAGTGACACCTAGCTTTTTTTTCCCGAGTTGACAGCATAAAACATACAAGCAATGCAAATCGCAGCTTTTGGTGTGCATTATCTTGCACCACGTCTCACACAGAAGTATCTGAACAGGGAGAAAAGGTGTAAAACCACTTTTTAATTTAACAGAGGAAAAGTTAACAAGAAGCAGCAGCCTGGAAGTTAGAATACAGACAAATTCAGATGAAAAATACATCCCACAGTTTTAATTGACAGTTATTAGCTATTGGAACAAAGTGCCACTCAGCAGGGCAAAATAGATGATTTCAGGATTCATTCTATGTGCAAATCTACTCTTTCTGTCACCTAATCATCCACTGCTGTCAGGTTCCTCATAAATTGTCATCTTTCCCAATCTCAATCAGCATAGCTGCAAGTTCCTCTTCCCTTTGTTCACTCCTTTTTCAGGTTATTAGCAAGCATATTAACCAATGCTGGCATTGGTACAGATTGCCTGTGTTGCCTGAATACTTCTTTCAGCGATACAAGAGTTCTCACTGCACCCCATGCCAGTCTCCTTCCAAATGGATTCTTGTATGTGGAGAAATTTTTTTCCTACTACCACTTCAGTGTATGGGAGTCTGTGGGAGATGGCAGGCAAGGCACTTTCTCTAAATCTCTGTCCACAGTCATTTGAGAGCTCCCCATCTGTAAGTAAGTCTGAGCATTCCTAATTTGCAGATGCAAAAGCATGCCACAAGAAACCAACGTCCAGATGCACAGAGCCTTTAAATGCCTAATTCTCACTGATGGCAGTGCTGAGTTACCCTGATGGATAACAGCTCAAATGACGTTGTGGGGAGAGCACTCTACTTGCACATGCTGTGTCTTAGCCAAAGTGCTTTGGAAGCACAAAACCAGGCGCCCAGCCCCAGAGAGCATTCATGCTCACCCACACACGATATTGTACAGTCAGGAGACAGACACACCAAGGCAAACACATGAAGTAGTCACAATCCTTCTCCACAAAACACCTGCATAACCAAGGCTAGCTCAACCCTGCACCCAGAGAACAGCCTGCTCTGTGTCCACATACTACAGCCCCTAGCCCCTGGGGCCTGCTGACTGCGACAGATAGGAAAGCTCTCTGCAGCAGAGTGTCTGCTGAAATGTTTTTTAATTATCTCTGGAAAGTATGGACTGTGTATCATCATTAACTGGACTAAACACTGACGGTCAGTGAGTCAGGTACCAGTAAACGGTGCAATTAACAGCCAGAGGAGAGAAGTGTATTCAATCTGAAAGCTTTCTTTCTCAATCCATCTCCACTCATCACCCAAAGTGCTGAGCAGTGGACTTTTACTTTCAATTACATTAATCAGGTTAATTCCAAGTTAAAGTCAACATTTTAATCAAGAGGCAGCAAACTCGTGCAGGGAAGTAGAGGGCTGAGGAAAAGAAAGGAGGCAAAAGAAGGGCAAGAGGAAGAATGAAGGAAAGAGGGAAGGATCAAAGATGCAGGGAAAGAAAGCAGAATATTGCAGTGACAGGCACCAGTGAAAAAATTAGCTGTGATAAATAAGGAACAAGGTTTTATGTTGCACATCTAAGCCAAAGGGGGTTAATGTTTACCTCCACTGTAACTTTGGGATGCTAGGCTATTGTAGGGGCAAATCTGGAAGGTAAAGATGAACAGACTTGGGAGTGCTGCATTTTATGGCAAGGACTGTCCATAGGAATCTCTTTTCTAAAGAACCTGTAACAACCCGAGTCACAGACCCATCCCACTATGACTTCCCGTTTGTCCAGGCTTAACTGTCCTGCATGTCCTGTGATGCATAAAAACACCGTGTGCCTAAAAACCCTACCAAGTGTCCCAGCACACTGAACAGAAATTCCAGCTGTACCTGCAGCTGAATCAATCACGTTAGCACCGCTGGGGCATCCAGTAGTGCACAGATCAGATACTAATGACTGAAGAAATCTGGCATGAAGCGTTTCAAAGAAGCCTGCTCTGATGAGTCCATTGTACATCACAGCTACAGGTTTTTAAACTAAGTGAATGGTGAGAGATGCCCATCTTCCATTGGATTTCAAAAAGACCTGAGAGCCTAATTTAATCTAACTCATTTGCAGATCAAGCAATCCAGACCTGCAAAGGAAACCACAGAAAGGATGCTGATATGTTCACCTATTCTGAAGGTCCTCACTCTTGCCAGGGGAAACATACTGTGTGTAGGGTAAGACGCAGAGACTCGACAGTTTTTGTTCTGGTCCATCACACCCTTTCTTTCCCCCCTTGACTCTTGCACTGACTTCTCCCATCATCTTGTGTGAACCATTTCTCCCAGCCATGATTCATCCATGCTTTGGGGACTGTGCTGCATCATCTTGCCAAAGCACAGCACACTGACAGAAGAGCTGTAGTTTAGCTTTTTTTTTAAAAAAAAAGAAGAAACTGTGGACATGTAAAAGTATTTTTTAATTAAATTCTGTCCAGGACTGCATTGTACTTTTGAGCCATCTGAATAGTATCTTTAACACCTCCAGCAACATACAGAATGATTACATGTTAGGAATCTGACACCACAGAACAGCGCAAAAGGCTTGAGACACACACAAGGAGAAGATAGATGTAAACCAAGAAAAGCCTACAATGGGAAAATGCATTGCCTACTAAAATGCAAGCTTAGGGGTCTTTCAAATAGCAGCAGGCATTGCGGTTCCATTCCCACGCTTGTGAAGTTTGATAACATAATGAGACCCACGTGCCCCAACAGCACAGAATGGTACCTGCCCGTGGAAGGGAACGAAAAACAATGAAACATCACCATCTACTCCCAAAAGCCACCAGGAGCAGAGCTGCAGGACTTTCTCCCCAGCAGGAGCTCAGTTCCAGCACTTCTGAATTTAAATTTTAAAAAGTTCCTTGCTGTTTCGCTCGAACAGGGAAACAAATGATGCAAAAATAGAAAGATTGGAGTAAATAAAATAAGAGCAAGCAGTTAATTAGTGCATCTGATCAAGAATGCCCTGCCGTGCTCATTCTTCCTCCAGCATTCCCCGCTCCCCCTCGGTGCTTGGCACTCTGCTCAGACCCGCGCCGCAGCAGCAGAGGCGTGCCCCTGCAGTGCCTTCTCCCCTCACCTCTGCTCACCAGTTCACAACTACTCTGCAGCAGAGAAATACACCCACACCCCGTGCCATCTTAAACAGCACTCCCAAATACAAGTCTCCCTAGGAACACATCATTCTTTTCCCTCCCTCCTCTCCCATTGAGGCCAGGAAGCCTGACAGGATTCAGCAGTGACAAGAAATACCCTTTTCCCTTAAGAGCAGCAAAGAAGGTGGGAACGTGATGACTTGCACAAATTGACTGGTATCCCAACAGAATATGAACTGATAAGATTCTGCCAGGCCAGTGGAAACAGCAAATTCCCTTTTCTTGCAGGCAACCTCTCACATCTGAGAACCATTGCTCAAGTCAACCAAGGCCAGGAGAAGCTGGAATTTTGGCACAGGGCAGGGGGGCGTGTGCTAGAGCTCTGGGCACACATTTCTGCTCCTGGTTGCTCTACTGAGCTGTTTGTAACTGTCTCAGTCATTCTGCCACAGTTACTGTTGGTCTAACAACTTCCATAGACCTTTTCTGGGCTGCACACTTCTCAGAGAAACTTGGATAGCTTGGATTTAAACTTGGTTCAACAGCTTGTTGGCAAAAGCACACCTGAAGATGCTGTAATAATGGCAGACCCTGAGTTATAGCTGTAGTTTGTTTCACTTGGATTCAGTAGGAAAGTACACAGCTCAGTTTTGCAACCACAGTGGAAATGCTTCACTGGTACATTTTACTGGTATTTCTACACCATTAAAATCTCTGCATGTACATATGCTTTACCATATGGCTGTAGATAGCCCAGCTCTTCACGGCCAGTTCTAGGGGCTACTAGTGGAATGTTACTAAGAAGGTACCTTTCTAACACAAATCCAACTAACTCACACCCTGAGTGCTGAGGACCTCTCATATCCATGTCCATATGGCAGGGCAATGCCATCACACCCTAGTACAGCTAAGGAAAACAAAACACAGACCAGGAAAGACTGATTTTCAAAACGAAACTTAACAATCCTGACCTCTTTATGCTCAGCATTCCTACTCTTCAGCATCCTCAAAACAGGGTTAGGCTGCTGTGTTCACTAACCTAATTCACTGCCAATTGTGTTGATTTTCACATCCCACTCTATGGCATTCCGGGGTCTTAAAACCTTCTTCTTCAGCCCTGTACATACATATCGTGACTTACACACCTGGCTATCTTACTGTGTGCTTTGAAATTGGATCCACATTGCCATGATGCCTGCTGATTCTTCTCATCCTGAGGCTCTGGGAAGTGATGTGGAGTGGAAAGCAGAGTTAGTGGTCCTGAACCCATTGGCAGAGCTCCCATTTCAATGCAGTCCAAGCAAAAAAAACCCATAAATCATAGCTCCTAGGGATGGAAAGTGTCTGGGAAGTTGCATTCTCCTCTGAACACATTGTGCTTTGACGGGGGTTTCAAAGTCCCCAAAACCTTGCACTCCTCAGTGGCATGGGAGGTTCATGGGAACAGAAAGGAGAGCCTTCTTTTCCATTCCCCTTTCCCCGCCAAGAGGTTCTCATCGAAGGACAAGCTATTGATTTCTCTCCCTCCAGCATCTCCAGCAGCAAGAGATCTGAGCCGGGTGGAGCCAGACTCAATCATAATTGCATTTGCATAATACATTTTACCTTTCTCTCCTCCGCTGTAGTTTTCTGAACTTGCCAAGTTGCAAGCTGACCCTGCGAGCCAAGGCATGATTAACTGAGAAATTCACAGCAGCGCCACTTTAATCAAAGGGGACAGAGGTTACAACAGCTCAATATTAGTGATAACCAGCCTTTGATCCACAGAGCTAGGCCAAGCCTAGCAGGCAAGCCGTGAGGAAATGCACCGTCAGGGCTTTTGTGGGGAAATAATACCTTATTAACCCCTTCATCTAACCTGCTGTGGGTGAGCAGAGACAATCATCAGAAAAAAGTCCCTTCCAGAGTCTTAATTACAGCCCGTAATGCTGCTCCTTTTAAAGTCTGTACCAGCAACGAGCCAATTCCATCTCACAAAACCTACAGACTGACTTCTAAGAGTGATGCTCCTGTTCCTGCTCTGGACTGACCATCCAGTACCAAGCCCAGGCTGCTGGCTTTGCACTGTCCAGCATGTCCAGAGACATGGGCTGTGTTCCCAAGTCCACTCCCCATCGCTGGGCAGCCCCAGCTGAGTCACTCAACTTCTGTTCCTTTCCCTTCCCTGGCTTGTGCACATCTTCCCACTTTTGCCTGAGGGAAAGCCATTTCTTGACAAGTGGTTCCAGTAGTACCTAAAATAATATAGCTAATCTGGATCAAACCCTAATGTGGTCTTCTACAAATAAAGGTCATTCTCATAGTCAGGTTGTGCCAAGATAATGTGAAATCAAAACACTGGGAAAAGTACTATTAGAGAATAAATTTGTTCAAATTCAACGTGTAGACCTGAAACAGAAAACAGACTCCTGGTTGTGGTATATAGGAAGACATTGAAAATTCCAATTTCTTTTGAAAACTTTCAATTTTTAAATTTGTTTAAACTAGGATTGGAAATAATCCACACAAAAAGAAATCTGTCATAGAATAAGTTTCCTGACAGAAACAAGTTTGGGTCAAAATGTTTTCTTCCAATAAAGTTTTAAAAATATGTAACGTTCTTGTTTAAAGAACCATTGATTGCTATAAAATAAAAAACTTTTGTTTTCAAATAAAAGTTATTTTGAAGTAAAAAAACCCCTTCCGTTTTCAAAGGAGAGAAATGGAAGGAGTCAATCATACCATGAGGCTTCCATCAAGAACTTTTGTGAAACAAAATCTCAATGAAACTGATGTTTCAGCAGTAAGTTTCTGTTTCCAGTTAGTCTTCTCTGGTGGAAAACAATCTCTTAAGACCAAACAATTCTCCTGATTGGTTTTTTATTCTTTTTTTTTTTTTTGGTGGGGACACAACTAAAATAAAATGCTATCCTCCTGAGTGCACAATTAACATCTTCCCTCGAATGAAGTTTTGTCTGCAGACCTAGGAGAAAATCTCACCTTTGCTTCCTGGACAAAAAAAAGACACAAAGTTTCCCAACTGGGACCTGTGTCCAACATTGCTTAAGTGAGGGAACAGCCCTCCTCAAACTGGGGGCCAGGTGAAGAAATCTGCTCACGCACTCCCAAAGCAACATGATGTGGAAACCAAGTGCCCTCCCATTGAAAATCAGGCTGACAGTCATGTGATAATTTTGGGTCATGATTTTAACAAATGACTTGGGTCCATTTTTGAAGGGTTGTCTCCAGACACCTTCAGGAGTCCTCGAGGGGTTGAGAACCAGACAACTTTCCCAGAGTGCTATTGTGGCTACTGACAAACAGCCATTTTGTTTAGCAGACTAAAACCCATCAGGCCCTCTGCAAAGCCACCACTTAGCTGGAGGAAGTCAGCTCCCATCATGTTGATCCCAGTTCTACAGTTCTCAGCTCCCTGCCTTGCCATTTTCTCCTTGCCACTTCTTCACGGACCATCCTCTGCTATTCCCATCACTTCTGATTTCTCCTCAGCACATCGTTTTTGTGCCTTACCTCCGCATTACATGCCTCTAAGAACATGGAAGGGAGCAATAGCAAATCTCATTCTGACAGAAGGAAAAGCATTTCAGCAAAGACATGCTACCTGCCAAAAGCCCACAGTGCAGTTCCAAACCTCTCCCCTGCACCTCATCAACCCAAACAGACCATCAGTTACTAATAACATGAACCAAGCCTCCCCCCAACAAGCGCAGGATACAGCCCACTGGTAGGGGATTAACAATGGATACCAGACCAAACCCACTCAGCACATTGACCTCTGCCTGTTTACATGCTAGCATGAGACTTTGGCCGCTTCCCTCCCCCTTTCTTCTCTACACCCCTCCCCCCACATATCCATTCATTAATTGATCCCTGATCATCTCACGAATATATTTCCCTCTTTCCCCAGGGCAGGTCCACCCCCTTTTCCCTGTTCTCTGCCATTAAGATGGGTCTCACATCACCATGCACAGCGGCACACGCACAGCTCCAAACACCTCAGGGCAGGCACATCATTTCCAATTGTGAGCAAATGCTGTTGGTTTTCATTAATCTGCAGACACTATATTTGCCAATTTCTCCAACTTTTCTTTCTCACTCTCTCTTTCTGCTCCAAGGCAGGTGAGTGCATCAATTTTCTTCTCATCTGTGGCAGTTAAATTAAATGGAATCGGCCTGATTGCTGAAAATCAAAGAGAAGGCTGATAAAGCAATTAAATCCCTCTAATTCCTCCTCTTGAAAAGGTGCAGCTTGGCTCAGAAGCTAATTAACTTCATAATGAAAATCCTTCTTCACCCTTTTAGGCTTTCTTTCCTTCCTGTTTTTGGTAGAGATGGTAGGTTGCCTGTAGAAGTAAGGGGATGCTATAGCAATAAACATGGCTTCCTTGGACATGGCAGACAATTGGGTATATGCATCACGTCCAAGTCTCTCCAAGGGCTTAGTGCGAGCAAATTTTGTTACGTAGGACAGAACGTGCCACAGTGTTTGCTCTGCAGTTATACAGAAGCTCTCAGGATAACCTTCTTGTCACTAGCTTTCAGGTTTATCCTGAGTCCAGCCCATGAAGATTATCAAAGCCAAATCCATTTGTAACAGCTTCAGCTACTGAAATCTCAATTTTTAGCTCAGGGATTCATTTGGCAATTTTCTGATATACAAACAAAACAGCAGCTTCACATTAGACACTTAATTCATCTTAATTGTTACAGTCATAGAAAGTAACAGATCTTTAGAGTCACGCACTCCATCTCCATAACCCCCTCTGACTTAGCACTCAGCATCTGGATATCTGCTCCTTGCGGCTTCCCTTCTGTTGGAGATCTAAGCATGTACCTTTCAGTTCCCTTACTCTTCCAAGCATCAGCTGACACTAGACTATTTTCTGCTTTCCTCTGAGCATGCTCGTCTTGGTCCAAGTACCAAACAACCCCAGGTTATCCTACATCCAATCACAGTACAGTGTGCAAGTGAGATCATCCTCCCCCTGCTGCAGGGCAATACACCCTAGGCACAAATCTGAGTGTTCTATTTCAAGATGGGTCTCCCAGGCCCTGTACAAGGAGAGATGGTTGCATCAGTACCCTGTGGCATGCTGTTTCTCTAGGCACAGCCTGGTCCTGCACCAAGCTTTATTCCCTTTAATTTGTCAATGTGGGAATCAGTAACTCCAATGAAAATTAAGTCGAAAAACCTTCTTCAATGTTGTGCCACTTTAACTATATATGAAATATTACAGATCTGCAAGGGGAGGACAACTGGTGCACTGGCTTCTTCAGTTCAGGGTACATCTCAGTACACACTAGGATCTAATTTCTCAACAGAAAAATTTCTATGTATGTTTCTACTTTCCAGGATTATTACCATTAAAAATCAGTGCTTCAGGTTAAATGCACATCCCCTTTTCTCGTAAAATCAGCTTCAATTTTCCAGGTTAAGTAAGTCTTTACTAATTTTTATCACACACGTGATCACTGTATTCTGTATACTGCCATTCACCAAAATTAGGCCAACTATCAAAGGAAGTATATTCTAGTAATATTAACAGCAACACCCTACCACCCCCAGGAAAAGATAGTTTTCCTGTTACTTTTTCTGTAGAGGGGAAGATATACCAAATTTCTTCAGAACTGACAAGGAATTTTACTTCCTAAAAATAATTAACTGACCTGTAACCTGTCCCTGATGAAACTTGCCATGGGGTTTTTTATTACCACAAATGATCTGATCAGTGTGGCTGAGAACAATACTCATATAAAATAGTGTAGAATGCCCAGCAAAGCCTTGAGACCATCTTTCGTGTGTACTGAAGTCTTCTTTTGGCATTGTAATTGGGAGCATCTGATTTACAAGGTAGAAAAACTTTAAAGCATAGAGCTTAGCCTCTTTTACATAGTCTAGTATTTGACAGGACCTGTTAACATTGTGTAAAAAAATATTCTGTGCATCCCCATTGACTGCCCAGCACTTTCCTCTGCAGCCCTAAAGGTAGTGTTTCTGAACAGACTCCATGCCAAACCCCAATGCAACTTCAGTCTCATCCCGCTTGGTTTGCAAGCTCTAACCAGATCACATCCCAAGGTGGCGTGGCCTCAAGCTGTTGGCGTCCCTGTGTTATCCTCTCTTTGACAAATGGTTTGTTTTTGCTGCAGCAGTAAATCTGGCGGCCGTTGTTTACTCCTCTGTCTATGCACTCGTCAGCAGGAATGTACCCAGCTCTGCAAACCCCAAGCCCTTGGCTAACAAATGGCTGCGCACTCCATTAGTGCTCACTCTCCACGTGGAGACCCCTGCTCACGGGCATCCGAGGATATGCAGAGGGAGCCTCTGACCCCATGCTAAACAAATGGGGACAGAGGCTGGGGTTCAGAAAGCCAGGCAGGGCAGCACCTGGTGCCTAGTGTCGCAGAAGGCCTTTTCAGGCAGATCCTACTGTTCGATCCCATGCTTTACTGCCAGCCCGTGTTTTGCTTTTAACACCCCCAGAGACACTCTATTACCTAAAGGAAATCCATCATATGCTTAAGGATGAGTTGCAGGCTTAGTTATAAGCAATGTTGACATTGCTAAAGAAACAATATTTGTGATTGGCAGTGCCATGTTAATCCAGGGATCTCAAAACACGTTGGCAACACCAGCCCCTTTGGAATCTCTGAAAGGTAACCCACTATCAGTTGCCCTTCCTGCTAATGAGGGAGTAGAGGCATAAACACACAACAGTTTGTCAAGGTCACACAGGAAACCAGTGGCAAAGTGAAGGTCCAAGCATCCTGATTCTAAGTACTTGTGCTAATGAGAAGATTCAGTTACACATTTGGTCCAGCACACATTAAAGAGGGTATGGAAGACAGAAGATCCCGAAAAAGGTACTGTGCAGCAAGGCTGCTGAAAGGGAGAATGACAGGTATATGTGTGCATCTCTGTCTGATGCACAGTCACTTTTGTTCTACATATCTGATTCCGCACTCATTTTCCCTGAAAAAGCTATCACTGACTTCAGCCCCTTTTCAGTGGTCAGTGGGGACAGGACTAGGGGCAATGGCTGTAAGCTGGAGCACAGGAAGTTCCGCACCAACATGCGGAAGAACTTTTTCACAGTGAGGGTGACAGAGCAGTGGAATAGGCTGCCCAGGGAGGTGGTGGAGTCTCCTTCTCTGGAGATATTCAAGTCTCGTCTGGATGCCTATCTATGTAATATGAGATAGGGAGCCTGCTTTGGCAGGGGGGTTGGACCCGAAGATCTCTTGAGGTCCCTTCCAACCCCTAAGATTCTGTGATTCTGTGATTCTGTGATTCTGTGACTTTGACAGTGGAGGATCAGATCCTCTGTTAATCGTTTGGAATAAACATATGGTGTGCTTTGGAAAGAGCTCTGTGTCATCAGGTATATGTACTGGATGTGTATTTTCCCTCCCTTGTAATTTTTTCCTTCCTTATTAACAAGGCACCCTTTAGGTCCTCCTGAAACTTCAGGGCTCCCTCTTGGGCCGCTCTACTCGGAGTGGTGTAGAAGAAAAACCAATCACCTGCCTGTGAACTGCAGGAACACGTCACACCAAGGAGAAATGTGCAACGCAAGGTGACATTTGCACACCCTTCAACACTGGTAAGCGAGACTTGTATGAAATCGTGCTGACTGGAACACACACACACCTGAGAGGCCTAAACACTCACCATCATTGGCTATGTAACAACAGGCACACACAGAAGCATACTTAAAATCCAACATGAAATTCACATCCAGTTCCACTATCTGGGAATAAGGGTCTTCTCCCATCACTCGTTCTTCCTCCACTGTAGGGAGCAGTACATGGGATGCCGGACCCAGGACTACGATGGAGGAAGAAGAGCCACATGATTCAGTTTGGGCAGCCTTTTCCAGGGCACGGGGAGCTGAGGGCATCGTAGCATAGGTTAAGCATTAGGGGACTTGCCTGGGATGGCTGAGCAGGCGAAGGTTTGTATTTCAATAAACCAGGGGCTGTAACACTCTCTGAACTGAACAGCTTAAAGCCTTGTTAAAAGCAATGGTGCAGCATTCTAACCGGAGGGGCCGTGTTGTCATACAAATGAGATGAGTTTATTTTCTGAGCCGTACCATTTGTTCTGACAGGCAGGGCGGCTGTAAAAGCTGGCGAGGGCGCAGCAGGGGGCCCGGCTCTGCGCACAGCGAGACACCGAGCAGAGGAGAGGCAGAGATGCACCAGAGTTTGGACCCAGCCCAAGTCCCTGCCTCTACCTTCTGTAAGCAACAGCCTCGCAAAGAAAGAGACCGAACCAGCCGGCTGTAATATTGTGGAACAAATGCATCCTAATGAGAGGTGCCTGGCAGCCCCACAGGCGCTCTGCGTGCGCCCATCTCCTCCTGCCCTCACCACCTCCCGCCTGTCTGCTTGATGCTGCCCAGATCTATTTTCTAACAGCCAAAGGTGCTGCACGGGGGTCTTGGGCACACACAGCAGGGCAAACGCTCAAGTCAAGTGCTCTCCTGTGTTGCCCCTTGCCAAGTTGCTGTGAAATGCTTACCAAGGTGCCTGCCACCTGTGTCTCCCTGCTGGAATGAGCCAGGGAAGTGTCCTGGATGCTGCCCATGTCATCTGGGCTGTTGGTGACCCCATGGTGTGTTTTCTGAATCCAGTGCCTGCCTCTCAGAAGTATGTGTGACTTAGAAGAGCCCTTCCACCACAAAATGAGAAAAAGCTCTGCAAAGCTTGCAAAGAACTTTGGCCCTGCTTCTCCAGTAAGGAAAATAAACTGCCTAAAACAAGGCAACTACCTTGAAATCTGACAGCTATCCCTTAGTAAAACTACTACAGAACACATCCTTATTCTGGGAGTACACCAATGGAGCGGGTGAAGAGTATGCTACAGACACTGACTGCCAGCAGAGACCTAGAAAACACAGGCACCAGCATTCCGAGCAGTGGCTGTCACACAGAAATCAACAGCAGGCATATGGCATCACAGTTTCACTTGCAGGGTCCCATTTGTATTTGGGAGACTACTGACATTAATCCCATGGTACATACCAGGGATTTGTATCGCTTCCCTCCAACCAGGTTGCCAAGTTTCTAGACCAAAGCTTTTCTTTGCAGTGGCAAAAGGATGCCATTTTCTTTCAGCTACTGGGACAGCTGTTGTGCCACTCTGTCCCTGTCACCAACAACAGATACATGGAAAAGCAGGGAAGCCAGCCACTGTGGAGGGTTTTTTTTTGTGACTGAAGCAACAGTTTGCAGTTTGAGAAGAGAGAATACAGTCCCTACCAGGTCTGGAAAGCAACAGAGACCCTCAGTCTCACTGTGTCATTGATATTTCAGTCTGTCTTCTATGGCTCTTAATAAAAGCATTAGTTTTATCATGTTACAGGTAACAAACTACACTCATCTTCCAGCTGTATTTCTTGCATTTCAACAATTATGTCGCAGAAAGCAGGAATTTTTGTTCACTGGCATTAGCTGGTAGTGTCAAGAAGCAAAATATTTCTTATCCTCTCCAGGAGGCATTTAGCCACCAACAGTGAGAAGCAGACAACAGGAGATTAGAGGTGATAGTTTCCCTTCAATATCTAACGTTTTCTCTGAACTCTTAAATGGATGGAGAACCTCACAAGGAAACAGTTTTTAAGTTCTGGCTGCAAAAAATGATCCAAATCTTTTCTATACTGACAGCAAAGAGGGCACTAAGAACTAGCTCAGCACTATGAAGATAGCCTGCCTACCGGTTATAAGTGCCGTGGTAGGGATAGCAGCCTGGAGAATAACCAGGAGGTGGGAACACTTCATTGAAACCGTGCTGGATGTCTGTGGTCAGACTGGGAATATCCATGAATCCAAAGGTAGGTTGGCCTGCAGATCCCTTTTAGATTCCTGGGGATATCTCATATCTAACTTTCAAAGTCCACAGTTAATATCCTATTAAATGGCTACAAATAGATATTCTTGCTTTAACCCTTTTCACTAACCACTTACCTATTAATATTAGGTACTAAGAATGTGAATTAGAGTAAGCAAAACAAATGTAAAATTGTCTTCTTGCCCCTATTTGTATCAATTTCCTATGCATCTTCTACAGCACAGAGCAGACTTCCCAGTCCTGTTACTAATGAGGAGTTAATACAGCCCTGGAGCTATGTTCTTTGTGCAGTGATAGACACATAATCCTCATCAGTGGTTTGAATCAGGCCTGCTTCATGGGGGAATAAGTGAACAGTCTATTTTGTTTGCACTCAGTTGAGTTCAAAGGAGAAGCTGGTTTTGGATCATCTCCCCAGTATCAGTCACTGTCTGCTCCACCCCCTCTTCACATCATGTGCCAACCCAACTTATTCCAAGGCTTATTGGGGTGGGGGATAGAAAGGGAGAAGAAGGCAGACAGCCAGAGGGTGGTCTCAGTCCAAAGGTGTCAGAGTGTGACAGCCCTGATTGGCCAACACCATAGAAAATTAATTCAAGACCTTTAGGGCTAAAAGAAGCCAGTTCAACTTTGATGTACAAACTTGTACATCAGGTATGGAGGGGAACACACAGCATGCACTCATCTCCTGCATGCACATGCAGACAGTACCTGTGATTCCTGCTCAACAGAGGCCAAGAGTCTTATGTGCTTCAGGTCTTAAATCTCTGGCTGAGCTGGGAGAGAACTAGAGCTCACAGCTAATGTTTTACATATCTCTGCTACTAAGATACAGCTCCTAACAGCCCTGTTGGCTTTGAACACCTGCTACATCAAGCAGGAGAGCAGCTTATTTCCAGGAGCACCCCCACCAATCCCCACGTACTCCTGGGGTCTATTTTCAAAGAGAGATAAATAGTGCTTTTAATTAGCACCTTCCATTTTCATTTGAGCCTCGGGGTTTTTGGAGCTGGTCCCAAGAGGGAGACCAGGAATCCCAGGAAAATCAATCTTAATTCAAACCAGTAATAAAAAGCAGAACACTTGCTTCAGAGGGCTTGCAAAGAATCTTTTCAGTGTCAACTCCCCTTGCATAACCTTCGGCCTCTTAATGCAATGAGGAAGAGCCTCTTAGAAGTGTTTGCATTCTTGTTTCATTCTTTTTTTTTTTTTAAACATTTCCCATTGAACAGGTGAAAAAACAGAACAGAAGCCAGAACAGTTATATCTGGGCAATGAAAACTTCAGGAGACCTGAAAAAGTGAAAACAGCAGCTGAGCTATTGATGATGCTGTTTCTCAAAGTGATGATGGAAACACTTCATTCTTCCTTGTCTAGCAACATCCTGTCCATCATTCAGGAAAAGCCATCAGATAGCTGGGAATAATGTAGTTTAAGCAGCATAAACTTGGCTTTATAATAAAATAACGTTTAAAAGATTTTTGAAACTTATCAGAATAATCTAAACACCTTTCCACCTGTGTACGGCCAGATACCAGATGAGCTCAGCACACTGGCAGGAAAACTACTCCATAGATACCTCCCATTGCTCTTCTGTCTCTTCCACAAATACAGAATCTTCATACACTATGCCCTTCACTGTATAACCCTGCAATCATTCCACAACACAACGCTGCTTTATATAAGAAAAACTGAGACTCAGAGGGACTCATATAATCAGATTCCTGCCACATAAAAACTAGCCATAGTCTCATCTATACAGACTCCTTCTATAGGATCATGGAAAGCATAAACACACCCAGACGGTAACTTAATGTATCTATTGTAGGGAAGTATCCTAGAATGAGATGACTCCCAGGCATCCAAAGCAAGGTGAGACAAACTCTGCCTTACGTTGGTGTTCTCATAATCATGTAGGAAGTCTGTGGTCAAGTAGAGAATTTCTTCTCCTTACCTGAAGGCAGCATCCTGGCCACAGCTAACCTGTGTTGAGGTGCCAGGGGTTACACAGTTTTAGTCCCTGTGTTCTGATTCCATCTTTCTGGATGTCAGAGCTAGGCAGACCTGCCTGATGCTCTCAGGAATGCTTTCCTCAGCCAAACTACTCAAGCCTGTGCAGATGTACTACTCCACATTCCTTTGTCATCTATTCCACAGCACCTTTCAAATGCAGCAAGAAGTCAGAGCTGAGCCCTCTGTACGCCCAGACGTCTTCATTCTTGATACCAAGGGAAGCAAATAAACTAACAGTGCCATTTCAGAGTAAAGCCCCTACTTAGCCATCTCAAATTAATTTTAATATACAAAGAGTACAAGATGAAAGCCATCAGAAGAGACTGACAGGACTCCTGGAAGCCCACTAGTCAACGACTGCTTGTTAAACTAAATGCCTCCATTAGGGTCAATACAGCAAATGCCATCAAGTTACAAACCTCAAAAGGAATATTTACTCTCAGATGCAGAACTGGCATCAACATAGCAGAAAACCAAACCAGAGGACAAGAAATACTACTAATGAAAACGCACACAGAAGTTTCCAGCCTGACAGCTGATTCCCAGCTGTGTAGCTGGGAAGCAGTGGCTCAGACAACAGACAAGGCTGCAGATCTGATTCCTTGCAGGCAAGGAGAGAGGATGGGGTTGGTGTCATTACTCAGGCTGAAAATGCAAAAGGTTTCTGAGAGACAGAGGAGTTCAGATACAAGAACAGACCTTCTGAGCTTATTGATCAAGAATCTGAAAAAAATAGGATGCCACTAAGTCCTCATTCTGGAGCCCTTCCCAAGTGCTAGCCAGGAGCTGCAACAAATTCCAAGACTGCTGGCTCCAGAACCCACTTAGGATGCCAGAATCCTGTTTGTGCAGCCTGCCACATGCTTGCAGAAACCTGATTCCCTAATTTAATGCAAGCTCGTTGAGTTTTGTTTCTGAACCCATCCTGAGCTGCAGCCAGGAACTGCAGCAGGGCCAGGCTCTCTAACAGCATTGTCTCACTCCATGTTCTAGCATGGCCACACACCAGCAGCATCCTGGTTCTCGAGCCCACTGTGGATGCAGAATGCAGTCTCTTGGGGAATGTAAAAAGGCTGAACAAATTTTACTCATGAAGTTCTGTATCAGTAAATCCCTTCAGATCTACATAGGACACCCACAGTCAGTAAAAACATTATTTTGGAACCCCTCTGCAGACATTTCCAAGAATTTTTAGGACACTGCAATGCACAGCAGTATTCTTCCCCCCCCCCGCCCCCCCCCCCAACCTTGAAATTAAGGCACAAAACCTAGAGGTCCAGAGACTTTCTTTAGTGAAGAGTTCCAGCTGAGTCCAGAGGGCGGATCTACACAGACCTATCTGCATCTGCCCCTTTAAATCTGCTTGAAGAGGCAAAAGAGACAGGCCTGGCATGTACCCGGCTGACCAGCCCTTGGGGCCTCTTCAATAGGCTTTAGAGTCCAAATGAGGTGTAAGTCTATTAAAAAAGAGCCCGTGCATAGATCAGAAATCCTCAGAGGGCTGTGGCCTGTCACTCTGGGGCAGTTGGTTTCTCACTGATATGTGCACTGGGAAAAAGAAGCATCATAAGAAAGGCAGGACAAAAGGGAAAAAAAGAGAGAACAACAGAAACAAAAATTTACTGCTTAATGTCTTTGCTTAGGTCTCATTGTATCTGTATGTCAGGACTACAGATGCTCTTTCTTTTCCTGCACACCCTGCCAGTCCAATACCAGTTGTAACAGGTTCTACATCCCATGCACATACTCTTCCCCATCAAGTAATACGCTGTCTGGGCCTGGGGACCACAACAGATGGAGATGGCTTCCAAGCTTTTGTCACCAGATCTTCCTGATAAGCTGATACAGTACCCACCATTGCTGCTTGTGCCTACTTAGACTTCCACCAATTCTTTTATTTGAGGGAAGCAAAGACTATTACAGATGGAGCTACACTATGGCACGTAACCTGGGCCTGGCTATGGAGAGCTGCAACAGCTGCAAAGTACAAGCAATGCCAACTTTGCAGGCACAGGGAAGATTCCCAAGGAAAATGAGGATGGCCCAGGAGGTAGACAGTCACTATTGCAGCTCCAGTGTGGTCACCTATTCTCACCAGCAGCACAAAGAACCTCACCAGGCCAGGAGACACGCGAGGAGGGCACTGCTGAGCACCACCACCCGGGGACATAAATCAAGCTGTCTAAAGAATATTTTTCTGACAGCTTTCAAGGTCTCAAAATTTGTGTTTCTTCCACACAGAAATAAAATATTTTTAAAAAACCCAAGCCTTTGAATGTAACTTTTGGGGCTCCCCCCCATTGAAACATCTGGCTGTCACTGGGGGGAGGAGAAGAAATGAGTCATGTTTTCATTTAGGTATATTTTCCCTAGTCAGAGGGGACGTGGCACTCCACCTGAACTAGGACCAGGGTGAAAGCTGGACTGAAAACGGTGTATCGCTACAAAATATTTCCACTTCATCTTATTTCAATGAAGTTACATAGACTCAAAATTGCCCAGACCATGTCTAGGCAGAGGAAGCCTGGACAGAGCCACAGCAACCCCAAGGCTGCTCCGGTTGATTGACCCAGAATCTGGGTGGTGGGCTGCAACCAGAGAGGTTCACAGCAACCTCTGCACTCCCAACCCGAGATGCAGCTAAGGCAGCGTGGATGCAGCCCAGGATCAGCGCCTGTTCTCTCCGTGTCTCTCCTCTGTTCCCCTCCCTTTCCCTTTCTCTCTCAGTAAATCCCAGAGGGCACATTTCCATGCCAGAATCAGCCTCTTTGTGAGGAGCGAAGGGAAAGCACACAGCCGCTAATGAGAACAAAACTGGAAAGCGAAACCCGGGGCTAGGGAGAGCCTTCCTCCTCCTCCTCCTCCGCCGCGCCGGGAGCCGAGCGGCGGGCGGCTGGCGCGGCACCCTCGGTCGCTCACCCGGGGGAGGAGGGCTCGGTGCTGGATGCCTTAACCCCTCCGGCTCTCCTGCCCGCTCCAACTTCTCTGCTTTTCTAAGGCAGGCTGCAGAAAAGGCAGCAGAACTGCCTTTATCATGCAAATAACAAGAGTAAATGGGCAAATTCCCCGGTGGGCACTTGAGTGAAATGCAGAGCTTCTGGCAGCGGGGAGGGGGGCCAGGGGAGGGGGTGCTTTATTTGCAGGTCTCTGTTCTAATTTAACTGCAATGGCAGCTAAAGGAGACACCAGGGACCTGCTCTCATCCTCGGCGCTTCCCGCCGCCTGCCAGGGCCACGGGCAGGAGCGGGGAAGGGGGAAGGATGGGGAGCGGTGCCGCGGCCGGGACCGCGGGCAGGCTTCCGCGGCCGCGGGCCGAAGCGCTCCGCAGCCGGGCTGGCGCCGCCTTTGCCGGGCACCTCCTCCGCGCTCCCGGTGTAATCCTGGAGGAAGGGCAGGGAGAGCGGGGGCTACAGGGGGGATGCCTGTGATCGGCTCTCTCTCAAGTCCGCAGGGAGAGCCGGCTTCACCCCAGCTCCGGGAGACACCCCCGCCCCTCACGCTGCCCACCCGAACATCCCAGCCAGCACTACCCAGGCTGCGAGCAGCCACCGCTCCAGCCCCGCAGGGAGCAACGGATCAGGAGCCACCTCCGCGGAGCAATAGAGAACGTGAAGCCAGGGCCTGCTGCCTGCACGATGCCCTTGCGACGCAGGTCGGGGTTAGGCATCCAACCCCGCCAAGCAACCAGCCCAAAAACACAGGATGACAGAGGAAAATGTCCTGGCACCCAGGTGCCATACAGCTGATAACCGACCTGTCCGTGCTGGTAACACCACAGTGGAGCTTCTGGCTTCACTGGAGTGGGAGCTCCATATGAAGTCACTTCTTTAGTCCCAGCCCAGGGGAGACTGAGGGCCCCAGACCACTTCTACAAATGGGAGTAACAGCCCTTACACAGACGTACAGGGTTTCATGAGCTGGGTGGACAGTGAAACCTGCGGTGGTTATGCTTAAAAATAATTTTGGGAGCACACGACAGTCTTCAGAGAAGAGTGGAGACAACTACACTGCAGGAAACGACAGTCAAAGATAAGGGACAGCAGATGAATGCAAACCCCGTGCAAATCAAGAGGAACAGATGCAGTCAGAGCAAGAGAAGGGAGAGTGTGCATTAGGGAAAACCCACCACAACTTTCCAAACTTTTCCTGCCGCTTAGGAACAGGCCCAACAATGACCAAAGTCAAACCCTGCATCACCCTCAGCTGCTTCCAGAGGATGTTTGAGAGATATTTACCCCATCATCTGCAAAGCTCAGAGCCTGAGAAGCGTCCCCACTTTTCCAAAGGCTGGAATTGGCGATCCCTTTTCCCATCCCAGTTGTCATCAAAGTCTATTCTGCTCAAACTAAGGATCTCAAAACATTTTGCACCAATTCTCAGTGTGAACCTTGCAGCTGGATGAGGATGGTGGGGAAGCCTTTCTCTCCTTCAGACAAAGTATGAAGCTAAGTGACTGAGCCATGAGTGTGGCACATCAGTGGCAGAGCCAAAATTAAAAGGCAAATTTCCCTGCATGAAACCATTCCTTATGATGCAAGCTACAAAACTCCCTTCTCTTAAGGTCTGGAACCTAACCATCTCCCTCCTGTCACTATATCCAAAAGCCAAAACAGGGGAGCCACCTGTCCTGCACACAGCACCTTCCAGTTCCAGTGGCGTGCCAGAGCTCTCACACACAGGAGCGGGTGAGGATACCCAGCTGGCTCCCTCCAAGCATCCCCAGCCAAGACCAAGGGTCCCGCTTGCTGGCCTCGGGGAGCGCAGGGGACAAGGCGGCAGCCACGACTCATTTGGCATTCTGAGAGGCTGGTGCGCAGCATCCCCATGCCAGCAGGGGGTAAATGAGAGCTCAGACATGAGTTATTGGAGCACTTACGTTCCCAGATTCTCCCAAACGTTAGGAAAAGGACAAACTGTTTAGTTGTAAAGAGCCTGGGGGGCGTGAACGGGGGAGGAAAAGGAGGAGGGAGCTGTGTCAAACTAGTTTCATGAAGCAGAGACTTTGAAATTGAACTATAGAGCGGGAGGATGGGTGGGGGGACCAACTCTCAAGGTTTACATTGGAAGCCCATAAGCCTCCAGCGTGGATTCTAGCAGCAAACTGGGAACCTGCCTGACACCCCCTCACCACCAGCCAGTGGGATCACAAGGCCAAGAACATCATGGTCCACAGTCAACTTTTACCACTTGGTTGCCTGCTGGGCTGCGTTATTTGTGAGGCAGCTTCAGTTGTTCAGGAGCAGGAAGGAAAGTTGGGAAGAAGGGGTAGCAGACATTTTTGTCAGAAAGGGGCTGTTCATAGGTACCACAAATATTGGAGACACATCAAACCTTTGATAGACCTGAGCCACAACTAGACTGAACTACAATATACCTCAATCAAACAAGAAGTCTAACTAAGCAGTACTGGTCACAAACTAATTACCTGCACAGAGGGGAGTGTCTAAGCCACAGCTGCATGTAGTAATGCTCAGGAGAAACACAGTGAAATTGAGGGCTCAGTATGGCAAGACTTGCATCCTGGTGGAAGCTTGGACCTAGTTTGTTTTCCATAGCTGAATCTTCCAGTAATTAGAGATATACAATGGTGGGTCTGGGTGATCCAGGTTAGAGGGATCCAACTTCCCTGCTAAAGAGCTATAAAATCCTCAACTGCTAGCACTCTTCATGTCAATCTTCACCATCCTGAGTAGGGGGCAAATCAGATTCACATCAACTGTTGGATTGATCAGCAATACAAGAGGAGCCAGCCTGGCATTCCACCAGTGAACAGTGTGAATAGAGTATTAAAAGAGCAGAGCCTGAAGGGGAAGAGGTGTTGGAGAGAGCTTGCCTAAATTATGACAAATTTCTTTGTGATGTTCTGACTTTTGCTTAGTATCATTATGCTGAGACAGCACAGTTTGTCATGATGAAATTTCACTAGCTGCATACTTCACAAAATCCCACAAAACAGATTTACTCCAGCCTGACTGACCAATTCTTTGTACCCCCTGAGGATTTTGGTGGGTGATTTTTGATTATTTCCAAACTATCAATGACACTGTGTTAGGAAAAACATCTTGTCAAAAAGCATTTTCAGCTCCTTCTGACTTCTCCTAACTTCTCAGTCTTGCCAGGTATTCATGGCTTCAGCATGGCACTACCATATTGTATCACCTCCATCCTATCGAGAACGATGTCCAAGTCACTCAGCATCTTCCAGAGGCTGCATCTTCTATGCTCCCCTTGACATGTGCAAGGGAAAATCCCCACCACAAAGCCCATGGAGGTACACTGGATGTGCCTGTGGGAACTGCCTTGCTCACCAACTGCCAGGCAAACATAGGGTCCTTTACATTTCCCAAGATCACATCTTAGCTGAAAAACACATCTGAAGAAAAGGTCCAACCTTCTCCCAGCTTTAGGAAAAGCTAGGTTGTAGAATACAGTTTCACAGCCAGGATGTCCTGCCAGATGCTACCATCATTTTGGTGACAAAGTCATCTGCCATAGGAACTTGACCATGACCTTCGTGTTGCACTTAAGATACTCCTTAAGATACCACCGCATTGGTAACAGCACAGGAGGAACCCAGCTTCAGTCTGTACATTTCCCATTATTTTGTTGATGGGCCCTTTGAAGAATCTGATAAAATAACCTGTTCTTTTGGTTTTACACCTTTCCCCCACCTATGTTTGTAGATTCAATTTGAACATACTTCCTCAAATCTGCTACTATCTCCAACTTGCCTACTGGTGGCATCCCTTCTCTCCCTTCCCCTTCACACCATTCTCCTTACTATTTAATATATTTTCTCTCCACAGTTTTTCTCTCAAATTCTCCCTGCAAAGAAATTCCCTGTTTCATCTTTTAGATGCTCACAAAAACAGCAGCTCCTGATTTCTCTTGTCCCAGTCCTCCCTTCCCCCATTTCACATTCCCCCCCAATTTTGTCTCCCAAGAACACTCCCCTGGCCGCACCTTCAAATCCTCCTCATCCCACTCAAACACCCCACCCTGCTTGCTCATTCATTTTCCATCTGCATCGCTCTCCTCCCGGATTCTTCCCTAAGTCTCGGTGATAAAAGTGCCAGATTGGAGTTGCTGTGTAAAGAGGGTTCATTTGCCATTTGCCACCATATGGGCCCAAAAGCAAAATCGTCAGCTAAGCGATTAAATCAAGTATGTCGAACAAAATGTTATGAACTGACATTATGGGTATATAATTTTATGCCATTTGTTGCCATCTGTTTATCTAAACAGCCCCCGTTCCACACAAACACACAGAAGTCTCTGCCACGCTCACAAGGCTTTGGCGCAGGGGTCACAGTGCCTCCCTTTTCCTCCTTTCCTCTTTCTCTCCTGTCCTTCCATTCTCTCTGTCCGTCTGCATTCACCAGGGACTTAATCGTGGAGACTGGCCACAGACAGATCTTCCACTGCACTCCAGCACAGATTTAAAGCCAACCGACCCCACAATAATCAAGGAGGATGCCTCAGAGAATGAGGTGTGCTTTCTTGCCTTCAGACTGTCTCCAAGTTCATTTCTATATGAGAAAATTAAGCAAGTATTGGACTAGAAGAGAGGGAAGGAGAGAAAGAAATGGATGAGCAAGTGGTGGTCAGCAGATGGGTGTTACCTGCTTGCCCTCAGCTGGGACAGAGGAAGGGCAAGAGCAGAACAGGCAATGCCAGGTCTTTGCTCAGCCAAGCTTTCTCTCTGCTTCATTTTATTTTCTCCCGTGTCACCAAGTGGATCACTGTTTATTTCAAGGTTAGGTAGATGTGATAACTGTGACAGACTGCAGATTGACCCAGTGACCCCTTAGCCATGCTGCTCTCTGTAGGAATGTGAAGCCACTGATTAAAGTTCCTACCTACCTCTCTAGCAAATGCCTAGCAAGTATAGCGCAGGAGGAAACCGTAAGAAGCTCCCTGTCCTGTGGGCTGAATTTATTCCTCAGTTTTAAGGATATCAAAGAGATTACGTGTAGGCAAAGTTTAGCACTTCCTTTCAAAAGTGAAGAAGCTACTGGCTGTACTGAATCAGCCAGAACAGACAGAAGACCCAACATGATCATTTATCTCAAGCCTTTGGAAAGAAAATCCCCCCATTTGCACCACTTTTTGAAACGAAGTTTCCCTCCATCCACATCACTGGTCATGCAGGTGATGCGCTGGGCCTTCATGGTGGTCACTGGGAAGACAAGACAGTAACTGTGCCTGAGCCAAGAATAAATAGATCAATATAACAAGGTTATTCTTAAGGGCTACCTGGTGAGTTTAGGAGGCTGTTGGCAGCCAAGCAAGAAAAAGATCTTCAATGACTTACCAGTGTGTTTGGCTAATGGTTTTAAAGAACTTAAGAGCTACCTTTTAATAAGCTGATATAACAGGGTGCCCTTCCCTTCCAGATATCCTTAGTCTTTGGGGGAAATAGTGTGTCAGCAATTGTCCCTGTAGTTTTGAATGTGGTGGGTGGGGACATTTAGCTTTCCTCCTCATCAACTAAAATCCAGTTCACATTATAGCCTGTAAAGAAAACCAGCTCCTTCTCTGTGAATCCCTTTTTCCCTTCACACAGTTTGAGTTTGAGGGTGCTTTGGAGAAGCATTAGAAAAGGAAAATACAAATCTGTCCTCATCCTTTTAATCTCCCATCCTCATTCACAGGGCTACTGAACTGAGCATATGTCTCTCAGCATGGTGTAAATGGGAAGGGATTATGCCTCCATTACTAATGAAAAACAGGGTCCAGGCATTTTTTTCAAGCATCTGGAGCACAGGTTTTGCTCAGAAGCCAGCGCTTGGCCTCAAAGGTTTATGTGTTTTCTAGGCAGTGGGTAGGTTTAGCTACAAAGTGATTTGGCCATGAGGTATCCCTTTATCTTGGTTGCATTCACCACTGATAGTGCTCCATTTAACACCTCCAGGAGATCTGACTACTGTACACTGGAGCTACCCCAGCATATAGCAGGGGTCAGGTCTGCAGCCATGCATGGGAACACGGAAAACCACCGCTGCTTCACCAGGGAAGCTTCACATGCGCAAGGAAAACTAAAAACTGACTTTAAAATGCTCAAGAGATTCCTACAGATCTAGTGGATTTTGGATAAAGGCCCAAATGCTGGCGGTTCCCAAGTAATAATACAGCAAGCCTGTGCCAATAAACAGGAGCTCCTCCCTTTCCAGGCTGTTGCTGGTCTTGTCTTACTTCACCAAGGAAGTACAGATACACAGCACTACTAAGGAGGTCCTCAGCACTTGGCAGCATCAAGTCCTCCATGACCAGCTGCTCTGCTGGAAGCAGAGTACACTTCAACCTAGAGCTGGCCTGAACATAGAACAGGGGCAGCTGTCTGCCTCGCTGCTAATGCAGCTTTGCACTGTGTGTCCATGGCTGTGTCTCCTTCCTGCTAAGAGAGAAATAGTGGAACACCTCAAAGACCCCCAGAGCACTTCAGCTAGTGCAGAGACAACAATTCATCTACTTAGAAAAGCAAGCTGGCATAGGTACAGCCCACCTGTGCTCCGGGTACTGCACCAGCTTCCCATCTGCTCCCAAGTGCATCTGAAGGTGGTAATTTTAATCTAATAAACATTTGATTACTTTTTTCTAAGAGGCCACCTCTCTGGCAGCACATCCCCAGCTACTGCCCTCATCAGACAGGCCCCTTTCTACAGCTTTTACCTCTACCAGGTACAGCTGTCAGCAGAGGTATAGCAGTCAGCTAATACAGGCATCTATACTGCTCTCTGCCCAAAGGGCTGATTTTCAGTGAGGGCTAGAAGGAGAAAGAAGAGTGAATGGCAGAGCAGTGGTCACCATCACTTCCCAGTACAAGCAGCAAGAGTGTTGCTACGCTGTGTCAGACAGTGGTGATCGCTCTGCTGCTGCAATGAACTCTATCAGCCCTGCTTTCCTGCAAGTGATGCCCAGACTCCTATGCAAAGCCCACACTAACCAGGACAGTGGTTAGATTTCAGGCTACCTCTAGTAGTGCAGAACCGCCATATGCTTCTGGAACAGTCCTTGCAGGAGAGAAAGTAGCCACTGGCAAAGGGCAGGGAAAGAAGAGCACCTCCAGAGCAAAGTGCTCCAAGAGGTATGGACCCCATGGCATTTAAGATGAATGCATTACCAGCTTGAGAACAATTGAGACATTTAATAGTCTTCAGTTGGATATCTGGGCATAAGCCAGTATCTTGTCAAAACCAGCATAAATTACTCCTTTTAAAAGATGGGAAAAGGTGTGGGGGCAGGATCAAACAGGAAAATCACAAATGGGAAGGGATAAAATTCTCAATACTGACTGTAATAATATCAGGGTAAAGAGCACCTGATGCTGGACAAAAAGTGTGTCCTGGATAACACAACACAAACGCATTTTTTGGAGGGCCAGGAAACCAAAACTACCGAAGATTCATCAAATATGTGTTACAAGGAATCAGAATGAAGACAGTAAGAAATAGAAGTGGAAAAAGCCAAGCTGTCTCAGATTCCACAACTGCTAAATCAAAAGCTAAAACTGGGAATCATAGTGTAAACAGAAGAATCATCAAAATGAGGAAACTACTTGACTACCATAGGAAAAGGATGAAAAGTCTGTTACTGACATACAGAGCTAAAAGGTAACTAACAAAGTAAAAAGGAACATATTTTATTGTCTACAAGAAGAAAAATATTGGAGAAAGACTGCCAAATCTTTTTCTACAGTAGATACATCAGCAGGATTTAAAAAAAAAAAAAGAACAAAACAAAACCTCACCAAAACAACAGTGCTCTCATTTGTGCAGACTGCACACTCCTTTAGAGAAATGCTGTTTCTGCAGACTCCCATTTGGGTTGTTACTAGAACAACAAACTGTTGATGGTATGGATACAGATGGCATTTTAAGCTGGGGTAAAACAGCAGAAGAAAATGATCAAAGGCTCAAGGCAATTGTGAAGAGAGCAAAAGCTGCTGGGCTGAATGGGCATGAAATATGTAAATCCCATTTGAGAGAGATAACATACCCTCCAGCAAAAGCAGAAAAGCATGCAGGTAGATCATGATAAAGCTGAAATCACCATCAATATCCATCCTTCAGCATACAAAGGGGTAGCAGCATACTTTGAAGGGGTAAGCTGTGCAATACATGCCCAAACTAGCTGTGTTAACCAGCAGCCCTACAGCACAACTGCAGAAATGTCCATAGAACACAGGATGAAAATCTCAATAAAACCAGTGAGAAACTGAAAGAGCTAAAGGAAAAGTCCCTGTAGGCATTAGGACACTAAGCACAGAATTAATCTGTCAGTGGACATTTCAAGGGGGATAATGACATCATAATTTTACAGCATAACACTGAATATCAAAAGGAGCAGCATATGCCTCTTCAGCACTAACAGAAACTAGATGCAAGCAGGAGACAATGGGACAGGGTGCACTTTTGCTTCTTTTCACCCTTTTTTTTTTTTTATAACTAGGTGTTCTCTGAAGTAACCAATAATTCTATTTAGTCACTGTCCAGACAAACCTTTAAAAATAAAGGCATTCAAATGAAAGCAGTGGGAAGTCCTGATGACCACTGACCCAATCTCCAAGGCATTTAAAGTAAGTCCAGGAAAGAAAAGTCCCAAGCTTTAATTGTGTGTGTATCAGTCTCATTTTAAAATTAAGACCTTTGTTTCAAATTTTGGACAACAGTTTCCAGGAGGAAAGGATACAATTTGACTGAGATGATTAACATGGAGTTTGATAAAGCATGCATCCAACCTCTAGCACAGTTTAAGGTGGAACACTTCTAGCACTAGAGGAGATTGTGATAAAATGGCAATTCCCAAGATACTTTGCTGTCTTTACAATGTCAGGATTGTATTGGTCATTTGGGAACTGAAAAATCTTAAAAGCATCTCAGAATTCCTTTATACCAGCCACAAGTGAGCAGAATTCCAGGGGAAGAAAAAAAAAAAAAAAAAAAGAAAAAAGAAAATAGGAAAAGCTATGACAAGCAGGAGAGCTCACATGGATAATGTGGAATAACATAACTATCTTGAAAAAGTAGTATGTGTTTGAAGCCAAACATTTCCACTTCCTCAGCTTAGCTTTATAAGAATGTACTAAAGCTAAACACACACGTCACAAGTAATTTTTCTAATCCTAATGTACCTGACATAGTAACATATGACAGTTAACTGGCACTCACTGAGGAAGGATTACAAGAATTCAAGCTCTGTGCAGTGAAGTACCAGGCAAATTACACAATGTATAGTCTTCCTCAAACCCAGTCCATTCCTGGGATGCTGGAAAACAACACCAAGCTAACGAAGTACCTATTGAAAAAGAGCAAAGAGCCAGACACCAGCCTGTATTTAACTTTGCTTTGTTACTGGATAACCCTAGTAAACACTCACATTTTACCTCCTGACAGTTTATGCAGAAGAAAGCCTTAAGAAAAGGAATGATGAAATTGATACTACAGGACCTCAGAATCACAGATGTGTGAAATACATATATAATTAATCTAAACCCCAGTATGATTTCCAGGGAGATGGTTTTCATTAAATGAAAATTTTTATAATTTCAAAGCAATTGCTATAATAATTTCAGTCAAAGTGTGAACAACAGCTCCCACAAAAATGCTGATAGTATTGGCAACGCATTGTGAGATGCATTGGTTTTGTTAAGCAAGCAGTTAAAAAAAAATAAATCAATAAACAGGAAGTTTGACTGACATTATCAGATGTCTTCTTCAGACAAAGAGCAGATCATAGCAAATATCAGCTCATACCAAGTCGGTTTAGGATTCTACCCTAGGTAGACAAATAAGGACAACTTCTGTTCGGCATTAGCTGCTTTGGAGAAAGCCCAGTTAACAGTGAAGAACTGATCATATGCTTAAAGGAAATTTTCTCCAGAGAAGGCATTTTGCCTATAAGCTCTCTGGAGGAAGGCTATCTTTTATTTTGCTTTTATACATTACTAGTGCTATGGAATCCATGATCATGGCTCTACACTTAGCCTTTCATGGCAGTGTGAGAATGTATTTGAAGACTTAGAGTGCTCTCTACTCTACACAGCATCCAAATGACTCCAGTTGACTTGTAAAGTCCCAAATTCCTTTCTCCAATTTTCTCATCTTCTCCCTGACATGAAGCGACTGATACGCCTCCACTTCTACTGGTCATGACCAGTGGGACTACCAAAGTCCCACAGTCACTCTGTATGCAAGCAAACTGCCAATCACCTCCTACAACCAGTGTAAGATATAAACAACTTATGTGCTCTGGTATGCTACACAGATGGAATGGTGAGCAGACAATCCCCTTCTGCAATATACATCAGGGATCTGATAAAATATTCAGATGCATCAAGTGTCCCAGTACATCCCACCTTTACCAGGAAATTCAGGTGGAATCCTTTGGCTCTGATACTGTGGACCATCTACACCTGGCACGTGCAGTGGACAGATACCTAGGCTAGACTCTTACAAACCTTTCAAAACTAAGCAAACAGCTGGTAGCTGTCAAAGCCTTGCTTCTTCAAGCCTAACTGTAATTGTAGGGACTAAAACTCAGATACTGGATTGAAATTTGGCATCAATCAGAATGAAATGAGATGAAGCTAGAACCTAAGCTTAGGAACCAGGGTACAAATCACCTGCCACTCTGTGACAGACAAGCTGTTAGATGTCTTCATAAAACAAGCTTGGAGTGGTGTCTGCCCATTGCAGAGATGAATGGAGTCCAGAAAAATTGACCCTCTTGGAAATGAGAAAGAATGAGAAGTGAATCTAGATCCTTTTTATTCTTTGTAAAACAATGCAGGACACATACCACACCAAGACTGCTGAGCATTTGATTTCACTGCAGCACACCTTTTAGTCTGCTTTCTGCATAGTGGACCACAGTTCCATCACTCAAACCACCCCTGATTTCAGCAAGAATTGATTCTGGCCCTATTCTTCCTTCCATAGCAATGGCTGACACTGGGAAAATGAACCATGCTGAAAAGGACCCTTCCCACCAATGCCACGGGGTTAGCCCATAGAGCCTGGATTGACATCTCATGGAAAGCAGGGGTCATCTGTTCACACTGCAGCAGCTCAAAAATACTTGCTGCATGCAGACACAATAGAATAAGGGAAATTAAGTCTGTATGCAGATAGTGCTTAGCATCTACTACTTATAGGATTAGGCCTTAATACAGCAGGAGTAAACAAATCTAGAATGAAAGTTGCTTACATACACAAAGTCTAGAGATGTGAGTTGCAAGCAAGGCAACCCTCCAAAGAGGAAACCTTGCTCCTTCAGCTCAGCAGAAGAAAGAATCCTACTCCTTCGCCTTCCCCCAGGTAGGGAAGCACGTCCACTGTTGCTCTACATATGCCAAATCAACGCCTCATGTGCTTATCCCTCTTTCTGGCAGGAAGAGAATTGCATCCTAGCATGATAGGAACCCTAAGCGGAAGGAGAAAGGACTTAGTGGGACAGATGGATGAGCAGAGATGTAATTCCAGAGGAAAGCTGCTGTCATCCCATTAAAGATGAGGTTAAAGGTAGCAGCAATGAAAGAGTGGGAGATATTTCACTGGGGGAAATGGAGTGGCACCGAGCTTTGAAATTGCACTGCGTGAGAATATTAATAAAAAAGTTAATGACGCAATGTGCTTTTTGCTCCACATTAATTACACTTTTACATTCCAGTTTTTAATGCATTTTGCACTAGACTTTATTTTACATTCCAGGAAGGGGAAAATATAATTGCAGCTTTAATTTCTATAGCCAAACCCTGATAAGATCACAGCTGTGAAAATCTCATAAAAAGCTTTAAATTAAGTTAAAAAAACAGTTCCTTTCCCTCCTCCCCTTGCTTCTCTTCCTGCATGAGGTGCCATCAGCAGAGATGGTGAAAGTGTTGGTTCAATTTAGCACTGTTCCCTGGCATGGAGACCTTTTCCAAAGACAGCCTCGGTTACAAGATCTGGACCAAGTATCATTCCCAGGGCTCATCTACCTCTCTGTGCCATCAGTGGGAATAAAGCCCCTGCCAGTGACCGTGCAGGTGTGCAGGACCCCAGCTGTAATACACATAGGTCTGGTTATTACCAAAGACACAGACTTTGTGCTGGGGCACAGGCAAGTCTGAAAAGATCACACTGAAGAAGGGCCACATCACCATTGTGCCTACAGCCCTTAGCGCAGGTAAAGCAGCACAGCCACTCTGAGCATGCACAGCACTCTTATTGTGTTGGTAGAGACACACAAATCCGTACATGCTCAGAGCAGGCTGCTGGCATAGTGCGTCTTCAATCTCCTTCCAGGAAATCGCTTTGGTTATGTAGAGGAGTTGAGACCTTGCTTACACCTGGACAAAACTAAAGGGGAACGAGACCCTCATCTGTTCCCAATGCTGGTCGCCAACAGCTTGAAACCATGGAGAAGCCCTTTCTATAACATTTCCTCTTGCTATTCATGCTGTGGATCCTGCTCCATCACTTTGATCCTCTACATCCTCAGCCCAGGAACTCCAGGACAAAGCACTAACTTGGTCATGTACAAAAAGGTATCTCTTCCAATGTAATGTCAATGTTCCTAAATTTGTGGATCCCTGTCTCAAGATGCTTAATGTAAGATACAGTATCATAAAAGTGAGAGATCAAATAATCCATCCTTCTGCCCTTGAAAGGGTCACTTATAGAAGCATTTTCCTTGGGAGGCATTACTGCGTGGACCCAAGTTGCGTTTTGGTTGGAAGCCCGTGACCTTGCTGGACCACTTCGCCTTGGACTCTGACCTCTTTCCCTCTAAACTGTCCAGACTGGATATCTGCAATTTTTCTTTCCAGATCTCAAACCTGGTCCTCCAGTTAGACTGGTCTCCGTATTCTTGTCCACCGCCATCTATGCCTGTTCTTGTAACTGTATTGGCATGAGAAGAAATCTCACCCTTCCGAGTTTCTGCAGTAAAGGGGGTAGTCAGAGGATTTCATTCCAAAACCCCATGCAGACTGAACAACAAGAGCTAAAGGAAGGTTCATTTCCCCACAAAGGTTTTGTTGAACCTCTTGAGCTCGTTCCCCAGGATAAGTTCCCAATTTACACCTCTGTAAACAAAAGCAGAATCCATCACTCACAGCCATGTTATTTTCCTTGATTGTTCTCTACATGCAAAAAGCAGAAGAGGAATGTGTTTTCACAAGTGAAAGAAAGAGAGAGAAGAAAATAGGAGAGATTGAGAGAAAGGAAGAGAGAGAGGCTCTAAAACCTCATTTTCCTGGTAATTTACTCTTCTATTCAGTTGAGTCCTGCTGCTCGTAAGCCTATTCCTGTTACAATATTAGATATAAACAAGTAAACTGTGTAATGGATCACATTAAGCAGGCCCTGCATCTTGAGGCAGGATTTAATTTGCATGGCAGATTATCTTGTCTGCAGTAGGAGAGGCACCCTGGGGCACTGACTGCATTAATAGGATCTAGTCTCTTAAAATCCATTAAGTCAATTGAGTGGACCAGTCTATAATCTCATTTCAAATCCAGCGTGAAAATGCTTAAACACTAGCCCTATGACACCAACAGCAGAGAAGTGACTAAAGGGACATTGGAGACTGCACTGTGCCATATTGCCTGCCTGCTGTGCATGGGGAAGGGAGGGGAAAAGGGTAGGTCTCATTCTCTTTCAGCCAACTCCATTCAGAAAGATGCTGACAGCGGGAGTGAGGTGAGGAGGCAGGAACTAGGTAAGGGAAAAGACTGCAGAATTTATCCCAAGTAATGACAATGGGCTGTTAAACAATGTGAATTGGCTGAGGAAGTTCTGGATACCTTATTGCTCCAACAGTGACTGTGAAGGGGTTACGTGTGCCTTTACAGAGATGTTCTACTATGAGTCACCAAGAATAGGGATTTTCAAAATGCAGAAAGCAGGATGAGTCTGGAAAACATGGCACTGCAGTTAAAATGCAGGACTAGAATGTCAAAGCTGTGGAAACCTGGGCCTGTAGCCTCTCCTCTGGACTGCCACCAGCAGGCAATGTTCCTGAACTCAGGCACATTTGCAAAGGTTATTCTTGGCCCAGCTGATCCCAGTAAACTTTTCCCATTTGTCCAATGGCAGAATATTAGATAAATTAGGTATTTTTAAGAGATCAAGTTCTCTTAAAAAGCCCAGCCATAAGCTCCCCAAAGTAAGAACCATTTTTTTTATGGATGTACGTGAAATATTTAGCACAAGGGATCTCCAGTTTGAGGTCTGGGTACCCTGACCACGTTACACTAACCCTGTAACTATAAATAGCAATAGTAGTAGAGGAGAAAGAAAGCCAGATAGATTAAAAACAGCCAGATAGAAATGAAAGGAAGGAAAAAAATGTAATAGTATAACCTAAAAATTGAAATAGTAAGAAACCTCCAGGACCAGATGGCATTTATGCAAACACTCTAAAGAAATCAAAGTATAAAGAAGTTACTAACAAAAATAGTCAATTTACCATTAGAAACAGCCACTCTCCCAGCAGGCTGGAGGGGAGCCAACACTCTGTGCTTCTTTTAAAAGAGGTGCTAAGGGCAATCATGGGAATTATAGACCTCAGTGAGCCTTACGCCAGTACCAGGAAAAATAGCTGAGAAAATCATTAAAGACAGAGTTATAAAGCACCAGGCTAGGTGAGTGTAATGTGGTAAAGAAGCAGCTCAGCTTCTCCAAGCTGACTTTCTGACCCGCTAGTGTTCCTTGGAAATGTCAGCAGCTCTGAAGAAGCAATGATAAGTAGGAGTCACCTGGCTATTAAGGATTTCACAAAAAACACATTCAAAAATTTTAGGGCTCCGTGCCCACTATCATGCATAAGCCCTCAGGGTGGGATTTTACAGCACAGCAGCGATTTCAAAAGAAGAAGAATGAAAGTGGTACTACGTTCTTTTAAGAATCCCATTCCTCATAAACTGTAGCAGTGTCCCTAGGAGGGATCAACTGTAAGCACTAAAACCCAAAAACCAGACCTCTCCCATACCAGCTAAAGGTGAGCAGTTGGCTCTAGCAGGCTGCTAAGCCATTTGGTTCCTGGGGCACATACAGAGCTGTGTGTCCTGTATGTCCACTTTCAGATGACCATATCAGGTACGTTCTCAGTGCTGAGGCACGCTGGGAATAGGCTGAAGGGCTATAGCAGCACTGTTCAACAGCCCACCACTGAAGAGCAGCAGAATATTGCCCAAAGCAATCCCAGCTGCTGTGAGTAAGGCTGGTCCCACCAGCCCATGCAGTACAAGAGGTCAGAGGTAAACCTATCAGGTTCTTAAGCATTTGGTCAAAACCCAAAATGGCACTTGTAAGGAAAACCAATAAATCACCCACTTGCAGTCCCACAATGGTGTGGCTTTACCCTGATGTATTTACAGTGTCTTCAGCGTAGTTGATTTGCATGCTTCTTCTTCTCCTTATTCCTTCCCAGATGGAGATGTCTCAGTTTGCTGTGCCTAGCAGCACTCACAATGCTATGGGTCTCAGCACTAGTCCCTCCACTGACACCACACAGCTTCTCTTTCCTAGCACTTTAAATGCTGGCAAACCTGCTGCCCAAAGGAATCATGTCATTGGAGCCCGAGGGACTGATATTAATCCAGTAGTGATGACCAGTCATAATGAGCCAAATATATCCTCCATTTCAAGAAATCTCTCAAGTCTGATTGCTAGATGTTATATATCAGAGAGAGCACTATACACCCATCCTGTTCTTACTCCCTTTCTTAAATATTCACTTAGTAGGGAGACAGGATCACATGGAAGATGGAGCTTTAGTTTGATCTGGTGCACCAGATTTTATATTGTAAGCACTGGATTCTCACACAGCAGTTTTCCCAAATTTGCAGAGGCACAAGCACAGCCCCACTCTTCTCCTTCATAGCTGCTTACTCTGAGTGCCACCCTCCCCAAGTGGGCACTAACATTCACACAGCAGTTTCTGCTTAAACTCAACATTTTCTCAGCAGTCCTCACCCAAACTGCAGAACATAACCTCCAGGGTCATGAGGGATAACAGCAGTCACGCTCCTTTGAACTCTAAAATTGGACTAGGCAGTGCCACAGGACCCTTGATGCCCTCATACAAATATCCCTTCTATAGACAAGTTGATATAAGAAGGGGGAGCACTTTAGCCTGGGGTGAACAACTAATAATGCCCTGGGGAGATGCAAAAGGAAATTTTCAGCTTATGGGGTTTTATTGCTGGTTTTGGGCCATTCCTTCCTGCCCCTAAAGGAGGCTGTGGCTTAAAAACACAGCCAAGGCTGTCACCTTTTCTTAAACATGTATCATGACAACTTGCAGAGCAAACCGCATCATCCTGCCCACTCCCAGTCACTCATGTGATGCCCTGCCCTATCACAGATCGACACAATGCTTTTTCTTTCAAGGAAAGAGAACCATCAGCTGTTTGCAAACCACAGGATCACCTACCTCTCCCACACAAACCACAGATCAAAGGCCTCCCCTTTTCCAAACCACAGACAGGTCCCAGGGGTCCAAAGAAGCAGATGTCTAGCAGTTCACTTTCTGCTAGACACACGTGTATGTGGTAGAAGGGAAAACATTTCCCCTTAGATACCCCAGATGCATATCTGAGGTATACAAAACCACCCAGTCACTCAAACCCATCTGTAGGGAGGCACAGGGAAAAAACGAGGGCAGAGGAGGACTGACAATACACAGCTCCAAGGTGGAGCACTGGCTTATAAACAGAGTAAAGAGAGTAGAACAAAGGTGAGAAGTTTGCTTCTGTGCCTTGAAAAGCAAGACCCAAATTACAGCAGGATACACCAGGAACCATTTTAACATCACCCCTTCTGCTCTTCAACTTCAGCTTCCATTTTACAATGAAGCAGCTCACCTCCACTCAGAACATAAAGGAAAATTGAACATGCACCCTTCCTGAAGCCATGGTATCTGCTGACAAGATCTTGAAACAACAGTTTGGAGAAGCGCAGACTGCCCCATTCATCTCCCTGAGTGGCTCACTTGCCTCCTGATGACAATCTGCTAAATATCTCCACTTAATTAGTTCGCTGTTCCTTGAAGCAAGTAAGAATGCAATGGGAAGATTGTGCTAGGACTATCTTTATACAAGCTATTCAGAGACAGTTCATTTTGTTGAAGAGAGATCTGGCAGTTTTGGGGAATGCCTCAACTTAGCTTTCCCTCATCAAGAACGACTCAGATTCAACAAGCCCAAAAAAAGACACCAAGTCAGACAAGCAACAGAAAAATAGAAGGTTTCTCAAGGTGCCCTCCAGAGCCTCCAGCGTAGCCAAGCAGATGCTGGGAGCTTCTGGAGTGCTTCAAAGAAGGGTCTATCTGCATTTGGGGTAAGAAGGGTCAAGAATTGCACTTAAAGTGAGGATTTGGGGGGAGACACATACAGTTTCAGGAGACTGATACAAGCATTAGAGAGGTCTCTGACTTGAACAAGTGAGGAACAGAGAACAAAGCAAAGCTGGTGTCTCTGGTGACTTTAGGTATCTATCTTTAAAGAGAAGGAAATAAAATAAAGAGTAGATACAAAGAGAATAAATCTTTGAAACTAAGTCAAATATTATACTACACCACAAGTTTATCCAGGACCAGCAAGTAGTTTGGTGCGAGTGTGCAGTGAAGAGTGTGAATAGATAGTAGTATTTGGCATCCATGATAGGGGCTTTATTTAAGATGAAAGATGAATTTCCATGGGCCTTGGCAAGTCAGAGATGGAGAGGAGCTTCCATCCAATAATGAATTAATTAGTTTTCCTTATTAAATGTGTTAAGCCAAGCAATATTCCCCAGTTGGGAAAAACTAGGAGCTGCCATCTCCTGGAGTGTCACTGCACACTGGGTGAGCTGCAGGCAAATCACTAATGCCTGACAAGGGTATATCTTCCGACGACTAAGGACTGAGTGCTCAGCAATCAAATCCCCTCTTTTGGCAGCCCACTGTACTGCAGAAAGAGAGATAGAAAAGGTGAAGTGTATGGGCCAAGCGTGTCCCTGGGTAAGTCCACAGTATTCAACTGACATCAGAAATGGCCTCAGTCCAACGTGCCACTGACAGTCAAAAGCAGCCATGTTATACAACAAGCTTCAGCTCAAACCATGAATGGAGATCATCTAGAACATCTTTAACTAAAATTAAACATGAAGATTAGTCAGCTTGCCACTAGTGCAGAAAACTGAGTCCATGGCCAGAAAAAGAAAGGAAAAGTTTTAGGAAAGGTCACCAGCAACCCATCCTTCCTCTTCTGGATTTGTTTCCCTGTTACCACAACATTGGTTCTTCCCAACTACAGCATCAGTAATAGACTGCCTGCTCCCATGGATACTGTCTCTTGCTTCCTATCCCACAGTGCATAGCATCTATATCCTCCAAGCATATGGAACGCTAACCTTACATAGTGTGTATTTTATTCCGAAGAGAGACTGCTGCTAGAACCTTCTCTTTTGACCCAAAATGGCCTAGAAAGGTAACAAAGGCAACACAGAGCTTGGTTTTATTTGCTTTGGCACACTGACATTTTAGCAGATATCAACACCTGTACTCCCAAACTTAAGCAGTGAAGCCTGAGAGAATATTTGGTTCTAGACTAGGATGTGCCCACCAGAGATCACAAGCCCTTCTGGGCCTGTTGCTGGGAAGCCTGCAGGACCCATACATACAGAGGGATCCAGGCACCAGGTTATAAGTTGAGAAAGACAAAGGCGAACACTGGTAAGCAGCTGGTGAAGGAATCCCACTCCTTCCCCTGGGTGCTGTGTCCACCTTCCTATTCTATAGGTCTCTAACACATGTGCATAAATCCGAAGCCTTCCTTCTTCCCTAGCCACAGATCTAGAGATCCTGGTGGGTCCCACATTCCCAGGAAAAAGGACTTTCAACATGTGGCAAGGTAGGACTCGAAGGTTGTTAAGCTGTTTGTCATCTTCATGCTGCAGTAATCTCCCAGCTGATTTCTGAACTCCAGAAGAAAGGACAAGGATGAAGGGGAGGAGGGGAAGCAGAGGAAACGCCGACTCCATCATTCAACAAGAGTTTGTGAGAAAGAAGGTTATATTGGGGGACCACCAAACGCGACGTCTTTCATTGCCCCACCTCCCACAATGCAAAGGTGCAGTGTTACCTCTTCTCCTACGCCCCCACCTCATCTACCCCCGGCCAAAGTATTCCTGAGCTCTACCATATAATGCAGTTTTTCATGGCATGCCTGCTTATCAGGGCTCTGAAACTATGTGAGACATGCATGCAGACAATGGGCCTGTCTCTCAGCCACGGGAGGGCTCTGAAGGGATCCCTTTCAGCACTCACAGATTGCTCTGTGTTCCCTTAATTGACGGACCCGGCCAAGTCTGACAGTAGTGGCGTGCAGCTGGTGCTGACTGCTCTGTCTCAGGTAGGCCACCTTTCAGCAGGGAAATTGCCTTTGATTGGCTTTATTGGAAGTAGCTTCTCCTGTTCAGCTGGCAAGTCTCTTGTGTTTTAATGGGTGGCAGTTTAGGGCCAAACTCTCTTTCCCAGATTACCCCTTTTCCCCATTTCCAAAGCCTCTGAGACCTAAATAGGCTACCTTGAAAATGACTGCACCTCAAACATAAGGAACAATTTTATTTGGTCAGAACTGCCGAGGGTCTGGGAATTTCTGGAGCCATTTTCTTTTGCATCTCAAACCTCCAAGATTTTGTCTAGAGCTTGCAAAAAACTAAGATCACAAAGCAGGATCAACAGTGAGGAGCTGACAAGTGCTGACAGTAAGTTCTTTAACAAGTACACGCCTTGGAGCTTCAGGATGATAGCCTGGGCTGCTGTGCTAAAGGCCACCTGCAGGACTTGGTCCCTACCTTTTCCTAAAAGTCAGGGGAGGCTGGATGTGAAATTCCACTCAGGTTACTTTCAGCCTTAGGTGTCTGTGGCACCAGTTATTTACAAAGGCTCATTAGCATGGAAATGAGCACGCTTATTTCCTGGTTGGGGGAAAAGAAACAACGTTAATGAGACAGGTGTCTTTAAATGGGTAGCCTGAATCTGACTATCCTATCTCTTCCTCCACTTTCTGGTATGCCAGATAAGGCTGTACCAGCTAGGACATCACTTTATTGGTAGTGTTGTGGGCTACCAGTGCAGTCTCTAGTTCTTTTCTGCATTCAAGATATCCCAGCTGGGAGAACTGAATAGGGCTTTGGCATTACCATGGGAAAGAGTAAATAATTTTCAATGCCTTCCACAGCATTTGCTTTTCCAGAGTTTTGTTGGCTTTAGGAATTTTTTCTTTTTCCTTGCTTCTTTATTTGGCTTTTCATTGCATTTTATTATAGCCCTTCTGCCAGGCTTTGCTTAACAACATATAGAACCAGGTTCAATTTTTAGGGGTCATTAGTAAAGACCACTTTGAGTACCCACTCAGAAACCTAAGAAAATTAAACTAAACTACTTGGGCGCTCAATGAGCTATGCTTCTTCACAAATGATGACTCAAATGACCTAACCAACCAGTTCTTCAATGAAGAGAGAAAAGAAAGAGAAATGAAAAGAAAAACATGAGTTCAAATAATTACCAGCTATACTTTTCTCAAAGAACATCAAGAAGAATTTAAAGATCTCCTCCCTGATTTCCCGATGCAGCAGACTCCGTGCCTGAGAGTCGTTTCCTACTTTAGCCAGCTGTGCCACCTCTGCTGAAGCCTCTACAAATGGCCAACACAGAAAAGGACTGAAGGGACTGACATCCACCATCAGCCACAGTGACTGCATGTCCACTAGCTTTGCCCTGTCCAGGTCTTCGCCTGGACACCAAAGCAAAAGAGAAGCTTGTTATGTGATCAAAGCAATGGACCAGGATTTGGAGAATTTGGATTCCCTTTTAACAGTGACATAAGATGCCTTAAATGTCTTTTAAAAAAAAAAAAATCCAGGCATTTTCCTGAAAAGCATTGACCACATTTGCTACAGCAGTTAATGCTTCTGGTGCTGCTTCTCAGCCATGTACAGTATTCCAGAATAACAGTGTTAAATCCTTTATGCATTATTGAAGAACAGGCATTTCTAGCAAGCGCACACATTAAACTATCAGAAATATCAGTGTTACACAAAATGTCATCACAAGTTGCTCCTATATCACCTATTGATGCCTACTGCTGTAGCATCTGGGCATTTTCCGTGACACCAGTGAAATCCTCCTCTCTTTTCTGCATACACCTCTGTGTGATGTATCGCTCGTTACCCACTCGCTGATTTGGTTTACGCTGCTCTGTACTTTGCTCAATGTTATCTGGAGTGGTGCTTGAACCACCTGAAGGGGATCTGAAGTCACAAGGAGACGGGTTTTTTCCCCCCACAGAAAATTCTCTTGTGGTATTTCCTAAAGATGCTCAGGAACTGGGTTCATTTGCTCTTTGAAGTCTGAACTCCTTTTTCCAAGGAAGGATCTGCTGTACCTCCCCTGTAGTGTGTTCTGTCCCTATAAGCTGCAATATGCTAACGGCCAGGTGAAAATCCAGCCTTTAAGGAAGGTAAGGCTTGTACCTCAGGAACAAATCGCTGTGGCTGAGGTCTTCTTGGCTGAAGGCAGTGTCAATTAGACCATGTGCATGGGCAGGCTGCAGCCTCTACCACACACCATAGAAGCACAGGGCAAAGGGCACAGGTCCCTCATGGGACATGCCCTAACCTCCAGGGAACAAAGCTCTGCACACACCACGTAACACGGAAAGAAGCACAGTTTCTGCTGGGCATAAGCTCTTGAGTCTGAAGCTCTCTTTTACACGCAGAGAAGAATTCAGACTTTTGCTAGATGGGCTGACACACTGTGTGCCAGAATAGGCGGCACAGGCACACCTGCACTGCCACAGACAAAATTATCCCGATACTTAGCATCACCACTTTGGCAACCAGAGGCTTATATTTTGATTTATAACCCAGTGATCTTTCCCAGGGCTTATACCATTCTTTCAATTCCTGACAGCACATGCTGTCAGGTCCAGCAAGGACCCTTTCTTTAAGGCTATTGGGACAAACTAAAATAGAATGGCCACAAAAGCACTGAGAAAGACATAAGAGTGGCACAAATTCTCGTTGAAGGGGGATTGATCGGCGAGGCTTTTTTTCCCATGTGAAAGCTCTTCACTGGGAACGTCTCCAAGCCAAAGAGGAGAGGCCCAGAGGGAGGGAAGAGCAAGAGGCCCCAAGGGCAGACAGGGAAAAATGCTTCTGACTCTGCTAAGTGACATCTGGATAAATTGCAAGTGCTGTCATTCCCTGATGCTACCTGGGCTCAAGAGGCAACCAACCACTAAGGGTCTGAAAGGATTTCAAGTTTCTGTGCTGGAAAGGCCAACACTTTCACCATGACCACTCCAGCAAGAGTCTGATCACAGGCACTTCAAGAAACATGCTCACAGCCTGGTGTAAGGCTGTGCTAAGCTTTCCACACTGGCTAGCCCAGTCAAGGGCAAGAAGTCCAAGGAGTGGCTTTACAGGAGAGAGGATCTGGGGCTCCTCTGGTCCCTGGGGCCAGAGAAGGAGAAGGGCTGTGAAGGATGTGCAGGGGGTGGCAGGGAAGAGAGATGTTCCAGGGCTGCACGTAGTGACTGCCATGGGGCCAAGCACATACCCAGGGCTCTCGAGCAACCCTCGTGAGGTAACCTCAGCCATTTCCACTGGTGGGGGAGGAGAAGGAGAGAGCTAGGAGAGTAACTCAGCTGCAGCAAAGCCACACAAAGTTGGTCTGTTCGGCTGCCTTTGTGGCACCGTTGTATTTATTGAAGGCAGCAGCAGTTTGTTCTGTCCTTTCAGTTACTGTACGGGACCCGATCAGGGTGCAGATGGGACTACAAAGCAGCCCTTGTTGTCAGTAATGTGACTCACATGTCAGGCTCTTATTTGCTGTCAGTGGCTTTATTAAAGTCTACAGTTTCAGACCCTAGACCCTTGCCTATTGTATCCCCTGGCCCCAGAGATTCTCTTAGGGAGCGCTCACAATTACCAACTCTCTCACAAGAGCACGCAAACACACTGAGCTGGCATAGCAACTGTGCACTCAGGGGTGATGCCCTGGCTAAAGACAAGCTGGGGCACTTTCCAGCTTTAAAACTAACACATGTACAAAAATGGACAGGATAGAGCAGAGGCCATGTCTGGAGCAGGATCTCTCCCTCTAAGATCACCTGATAACATACAGATTCATTCACAGTCATTATTCATATATTCTGCACTTATGCATATGCTAAAGCTTACACATGCTCACATATGAATTCATAGCTATGTTCTACCCCATGTCAACATACATGTTCATGCCCACTTACCTGTTGCACACATGTGCCTGTGCACTGGCATGGATACAGAGACAGGTCTCACATTTGCACATGGCACACCACACAGAGCCATGCTGACAAGCCCCCACCACAGGCACTCACAGCCCTTGCAGGCACATGCTCTCACCACTGCATTCTCACACTCAGCTGTGCATGGCTCACACACTGTCACCTCACACGGATGTACACATCGTCATGGACTCAGCAGGCACTGGTGTACCTGCGTGGTCACTGGTACACTGAGATGAAAATCCTCACAATGGCACTCAGTCTCCCTCACACGTAACAATTAATGTAGTTAATGTAACTAGAACAAAGTTTCCATTTCAGATACTCAGTTATGGTTAAAGCCTGTTTCCTAGGCAAATCTGACCGTAAAGGCTCAAGCCCTGAACTCTACATAAATGAGGAGCGATTCCTCTGACTTCATGAGGTACTAGAGCTGCTGAGAGCAGAATCGTCAGTTCCTTCTGACATGAAATAACCTTCCAATGCCACAGTTCTTCCCCTCTAAAATGTTCTCTTTCTAACCTTAAACTAGAAAGCAGGAGATTCACCATCAGCCCTGCTACAGCACATGAAACCTGTCCCCCTGAACCAGACATCTACAGGAGAAACCAAGAAACAGGACCACTAAAATTCTAGAATAAGAATGGCAAAAAATGGGACAAAAGCAGTTGGTAAAAAAGATCTTGTGTAAAAAGAGAAAAAAAAAATCCACCAAAGAAGAGAGAAAATCAAAACAAGTTTGAAAACAAGAATTCAAACGCTACAGTAATAAAGAACAACTAGCTTGGATGTTCCAGAGCGTCCGTGGGAATCCTTCCATCCTTCCACTGACTTCTGCATTGCATTGGACGTGGAGTTACACTAACAGCTTTTGTTCAAGAGTCTCTTCAGCAACAGCAAGGAAGTAACCATCACACTGATACGTGCTATACACCCTAAGTTAGAAGAGCCATATAAATCCATGCTTGTTTTCATTTCTGTTTTAAAAAAAGCTTATATGTATGCTTAACATTAAAAGTAAGATAACTTCAATGACAATCAAGTCCATGACTCCCTGCAAAACCCCCTGTGATACAAAGCAGCAATATTCTCCCATAACATGATGCAAAACCCCCTGTGATACAAAGCAGCAATATTCCCCCATAACATGAAAGGACCATGAGATAAATTAATTTTTGTCCAGGTCATAGAACAGTCCTTCTGAATTGTCTTCAAGTGACTTAAGCACATAACCAGACTCCATTCTATGCAAGCCTCACTTCCACTTGACCATGACAATGGCAAACTTGGCCATCTGTGGGCTTTACAGACCTTGGACACTGCACAAGGATGGTGATGCTAAAGCTGTGGATTCTTCACAGTTCAGCACAAACCACATAGCTGGACACTTAAGTAGCTCTGAGTCAGTCACTAGCTTTGGTATTTTTTATTACCTGCTGTTAAATTTCTGTGTTGTCTCTGTATTGGTGTGCACTGGCATATAGCTGGTTTGTTCTACCCAAAGCAAGGTGAATTTCAATTATCAGGTTGTCAGAAGAGTTTTAGATGTGAATGAAAGCTGTCACTTAAAAACTGACCATTAACACTGTAATTGATATTATTGCTGCAGGTTTAATCTCATAAGAGAAATCATCTCACTGCAGAATTCATGTAGGATATTTCAAACCAAAATACTTCATATTTACAACCATAGGAACAAATATGAAGACAGCAAGTCCAAAAGAACAGATATATTGATTAGTAAGGGCCTAGATCTGCACAGATTTATTTCTGCATTTTATTTTATACACCCAGGCAATTACTCTGAAATCAAACTAAACACATTAAAAAAAAATCTTTTCAGGACTGAAGCCAATAAGTATATACCATGGCCCTGATGTTTCAGAACAGGTCTGTTTCTTAAAGAACACAATTCTGAGTTTCCGAACAATACAAATCTTGTTCCAAAAATAAACATTAAATTTGGGAATATAAAGAAAACAGCACAGTACCAAAATACAAGATAAGTTACCGTTAGGTGCTAGAAGTGTATTTCTTTCCTATTTAACATAACATGGAGTGAACCACATAGACTGCACTGTTATAAAATAGAAGGATACTTTAAATCCCCTAACTACAGACATATATCTATGTATTTGACTCATATTATGTATATTTATTTGCTCTCATCCTGACAATACAAAGGCCAGTATTCCTCTTTCTGGAATTCTGTATGCCTCAAAACAGCCTTACTTTTAGTCACAGGGCAAACTGCATGGGAGCAGGTCTGGACTGGTAGGAATGGCTCTGTCTTTGTACTAGCATTAAGGAGAATGTGGTAAATGTTTGTAACATAAGATCATGGCTGGTGATAAGTGTAAAATACCAATTAAACCAATGCAAGTGTACAGTTGTCCCATTGCACTGTTTCTGTCAGAGGATCCCAACCTGCTCTGCAAATTATTACTGTTGTGCTATTGCCACATTTGATGGCAGCACAGGCAGACTTGATCAGAAACCAGTACCCCCACAAGCCAGGCACATGCACCCCCTGCACTCCATCCCCTGGCCAGGGGTTATAATCTGAACATGCTAGACCCTGCTCAAAAACTGTAGCATGTTAAAACACAGCGGATCCCAGGGTGCTTATTTAGTAAGTATTAACTTGGAAATGAAAGTCTTGCTGTTGGTTCCTGACTCTGCTATTTTACTTGGTGAATTTTGTCTTTGCTTCCCTCTCTAGTGAAAGCTCTGCTTATCTCCAAGAGCATTTGCCACACACACAAAGCATTATGAACTAAAGAGCACGTCCCACAGTTCTGATTCAGTATATAATCAAGGAAAATTCCCACTATCATCAGGACACCAACCTTGTGTGATTTAATCCCACCATTCACATCCCAATTGTTACTGTTATTCCAGAGACTCGGGTTGCCTGTTTGGATTCTTATACCTCCACTGTCACCATGCAGTCAGACCAGAACAGAGAGCTCCAGATGCCATAACTCAAAGACCCTTGGGGTAACTGTCTGACCATCTCTGGTGGTAACTGGGCAAAACACAAACTCATCAGCCTGTTACAACCTCTACTAAAAAGCTCCATCTTTTAGTTCAGGAATTAAAAGATCCAAGACTGAACACTGGCAGTTGACAACACATCCTCAGTATAGCATTATGTCAGCTGCATGAAATTGGGTTTGTGGAAGTGCAAGAACTGCAGGATATTGAAGTGACTGGGAAAATGTAACAGCATTTCCCCTAATTCAGGCACATGGCCCAATCCTGTAGATATTTCGCCTTAAGGGTTTTTATCTACTGACATAGCTTAGGACTGTGCTGGCTCTCTCTTCAACTTTCTATCTGCTGGCCCTGCTTGCTAGATAAATAGCTATACTCATATAGAAAAACCTGCACTAATAAAAACGTAGACAGCCAGAAATCTGCTGCCAACAAGCAAAATATCCTATATTTCACTGCTCTGCCATGGGAGAGTCATATCTCACTGAACAAATATTCATTCCAGAACACTGTGCTAATGCATAAAAGAGTCCTCAACATATCTTGGAAAAAATGGATGAAAAACAAGGCAGTCTGAGCTTCAGATTTTCTCTGCTTTGTTTTGCCTCTCTCCTTTTCTCCTGGGACCATTTGAAGATATATTTAGATTTTTCCACATGCTTTTGTTCTTTAACTCTTCCCTCTATCCAAATAAGTGAGGGAGTGCTTTGTCCTGTTTTTTGTTTGGGTATTTTTGGTTTTGGGGGTCTGTTTGTTTTTTAAACTTTTTTTAAACTGAGTTCAATCAAAAGTACTGGCTTCTCTGATGCCAGCTATAATCATCTGATCAGGTCATAATCTTCTGTCTTAAAAAGCTAGAGCTTTGAAGTACGGAATCATCTTTTATTTGTTCTGCAGTCATACATTGCCTGGCACAGCAGTGCCATCATAGGTAATAGGGATCGATCCTTGGTGTTCCAGCAATACAAATAATAGATACTAGTAAGTGGGGCTTGTAGCAATGAACATGGTGCGTGATATCCCTGATTTAAGTCAGAAAAATCAGAAATAGGTTATGTGTCCACAGGTCCCACTTGGACTCAAAGCTCTCTGGGACTGTGTTTTGTGACTGCAAGGCCCTTAAGCATGAGTGGGTCCTCCAGTGTAAGTGAAACAATTCAGCTTCTGGATTGCCAAGAATCAATAGGCTACCTCTGTCAAATAAGTAATAAAGCCATGGCCTTACATAATTTTTATAGCTTGGGGCAAGCAAAGACCTTTTTGTTAGAATGACTACGTTGCAAGGCAACTATCTTCCTAAATTCCTTTACTGATTTATAACCAATAGGGAGTTGTTCTCTCCGTGCTCACTAAAATGTTTGTGTAATTCTAATACAAACTCTTAAGCAACTTCCACCAGCACAGCCTGCATTTCCTACAGAGCATCTCTCCATATTTACTGATGACACTGTCAGATCACCGCATTTGTTCTCATAACTCAGGATGGGGGTGTGCTTTAAGATCCCTCAGAACGACAGGTACTACAATGGTAGTGTAATCAGCTATGCGACAGATGGCATTTCAGGAAGATACTGACCCAAACATGGCTTGTTAAAAGACATACACAGCCCTGTACAAAGATTCACTATCTGGAAAGCATAAGCAAAGAAAGGAAGTCAAACTTTTCTCAATAAAGTAACCATTACTATCCTATCACTCTCAAAACTCCTGCTCCTGGCTGCAAAGAGCTTTGGCAGGTGTCATTACAGCAAATAAAAAACCAAAACCCAACAAAAAAAAAGGTAGAAACAGAGCACCTTAGTTTATAGGAAGAGAAGAGGAACGTTCTGCTGCCGAGATTAGAAGACACACACCTGTACCTGTCTCAGCTTCCCATGAGAGCTCAACTCCCACCCACAGACAGCAGACAGAGCCCCGTGCGGCAACGCAGCCTCTATGGAACCACTCCCCATCTTCCCTCACTTCAGCTCCTGTATGCAGTTCACATTTACATATTTTGCACAACGTTAAGAAGGTTGATTCTTGCTTCTGTAGCCATATGCATGTAGCAAATGGCAGGACAGAAACTGATTGGGGACACATTGGAACTAATAGCGAACATACCATTGCTAGGAAAGAATCAAGAGGTGCCTTTTCATGATTCAGTTTTTCTAGTTGGGGTTAAGGATGAAAATCAAGTCCTCTTCCAGTCCCAAACATAATTCCACTAAGAAACACGTTTCACATCAACAAACGCTAATAGAAAATGTTCCCCACTGCTCACGTGAAACTGTTATGCAGATGAAACATGTTTCCTGCCAATAATGACAGGTTACCTGTGGTTAAAACAGCAGCTAATCAGCTTTACTCACTATTAACGTGAAATGAACACGATGCTAAGACTACAAAATGTTGCATGAAAACAGCCATGGTGGTGAGTTGGCTATACCAAGTGAGAGGTCCTTATCAGGTTCTCCAAGCGCTGCATAAGCCAAAGTCCTTGAGGACTGCTTCGTTACACTAAGGCATCGCTGGTGGAAGATGCTGACTTGTAGGACCAAGTAGGAAGAGAGTTATCAGTGGCTTTCACTCAACATGCATTTCCCTTTATTGTACCCTCCAGTAACACCAGGAGCTCACAGGTTTGCCCTATCCAGAACATGTCAGTGACTGCCAACCTCCTCCACTCAGGCCCGACTGCCCACTTGAAAACAGAGTTGAAGGCATTTCGCTCCCCAAAAGGGAGCAAGAAAATGAACATCCAGTTCAGTTTTCTAGTTCAGCATTTTGTCCAAACAAGATGATTACAAGTTCCATGTACATCAAGTGTCATTTTGTCAAGAAAAATGGCATTTATTGACAGAAATGAGAATAGGAATCCTCTGCAAAATTTAACTCCAGCATCCCAAGTTCCTTGCTATGGCCATTCATGCCACAAATGTAATTAGCAGCACTGGGACAGGTCACACCAGATATGCCAATGCCACAATGTTCGTCATTAAATAGAGAGACTTGCAGTCACTCCTTTGACTCCTCCAAGCACCATGACTCCTGCCATGTTCTCCAGGCGCTATTCACACATGCTAGTTCACACCCTCCGGACAGAATAAAGCATATACAAGCCTAGCAGATGCACAAATATAGCTAACAGCATATATTGTTTATAGATCAGTCTCGATTTTTACTCAGCAAGTCTCTACACACACTCTAGTATAGAAGCAGAAGGATCCTTTAGCCCTCATGGATAAGCAGCATTAGGCACTTTCTACTGTAAATATCTATGTGTACAAGGCCATATCCATCAGCAGGCATAAATTAGCAATGCTCCCCTTGAATTAAAAAAGTAAATAAATAAATGTATATTATTTATTCACCACTCAAGGGCCAAGATTGCTTATTCTTGGAACACTACATTTTCAGTTCTCTGTAGCCAAATCATTGAATACACAGATTATCCATACCAGAGACACTCAGACAGCTTGGGTTAAGCAGGGTCATATCTCAGGTGCAAGGCTCTCCCTTGACCATGCAAACACAGCGCTCTGGTGTCAGTAAACGCAAATGTCTTATTCTTAATTTCGAAGCGAGGGAAAAATACTTGGTTTGCAGTAAAGGCCAGTGTTTTTACTAGGAAGAGGTTTACAGAGATATGGACAGAGGGCTGGGTATTTGCTGAATTCTGCAAGATAAGATAAGACTAGCACAAGTAGATTCACATTGTCTGGTAGCAATGAGAGTATAGTGTACAACAGCAGAGATGGTAGGATTGGAAAAGGCAAGACCTCTGTCAGACCGGTAGAGGAAAGCCCAGGTCTGATCCCACCAGATGAAAATGCCAAATTCTGCGTTTCTAAGCTGTGGTCAGAAGTCGGATTAGAGGTGGGGACAGAGTCTGGAACAAGAAAGATTAGATGGGCAAACTAAGCGTCCAGATCTTTAAGACACATAAAGCTGGATGAAAGTTGGTGCCACTACGGTCAAATATTTATTCTTAATTTTCACTGACGGCAAGTGTCTGGGCAGAGGTCAACGCAGGGTTAGGATTACAATTAGGCTCTAGCTTAGCATTCCAGAAACAAGGCTCGGCTAAACAATTTCTGTTGCTCATTTCTGCCAAACCTGCTCAGGGATAAGTAGATTAAAATGTATCATTTTTAATTGTCAGACAGAATGGGGTTACTGAGCCATGATCAATGCTGGAGCCGGAATGGCATCATTGCTTGAGGTAAGATAAGTGGTAAAATCAGTATCAGCATATTTAAACATCTTCCGATTAACTTTTGGACATAACTGAATTTCTAGGCCATCACCCACGCCAGGAATAAAGTGAAGGCAAAAACTAAGATTTAGCATACAGTTCTGTGCAGTCAGGTTTACCAATGAATTCTGTGCAGCCTATGGTAGGCTTACAGCCTGTCTCCATTAATTCACGTTTTCCCTATTCACTGTTCAGAGATTAACATGTTCTTTAGCCATAAATGATGCAGCAGGTAACTCATGCTTAGGACTCGGGGCAGGATGCGCAGCCACATCATATCTCCATGGGAGAACTCTTCCAGTCCCCCAGTGATAAAGTAAAGAGCTGAGAGCCTCAAAGACTTTGTGTTTAATTCCTGGGCTGTACTGACTCTCTGTTACAGTGATCAGTAAGGATATGGCTTGGCTTGGTCTCAGGATTCACAATGGGAGGTTTTGGTGCTTGGTTTTGTCTGGTCCTTGAAGAAAAATTGAGAGCAGCCGCAAGAACATTCAATGTGCTATGCTCAGTTACAAGGAAGCCATGAATACCAGGCTCTGAATAATCCTAGGGTTAGAGATGGCTTTAGGATTTTGAGCTGAAGGCCAGGTAGAGTCAATTTTATTACCACATTTCCCTAGATCCATAGATAAAAGAGCCAGTGTCAGTAAATTCATACACTTCACCCCTAAGCTTCAGGCGCAAGCAAATTCCCACACCACGACTGATGCTAAGCATAGGTTGGTGTTAGGGACAGCCCAGGAGAAGAAAGCTTAACAGAGAATTCTGCTAGCCCCATAGGGGTTAAATGGGGACAGCAACAGTGTGTCCAAGTGTGTGGTCCGAACATTCGGGCAGCCACTACTGCCTGCTCTATCAGACATCAGTGTCTAGGAAAGCTTCAGTGGAGGACTTGGGACAGGCAAATATACAGAACAAGCCTTGTGATGGGAGCTCAGGTGGTGTACTGCTTCACTAGGTTTAGCCTGAAGAATTAACAATGAGCAGTTACGTCAGCAGATTTCAATATCTAACCTTAATTTCCAAGCCACGCGAGCCATGAGCAATGCTACAGTAGGGTTCGTGAGGATTACTCTTCGGGACTGGGTGCTCAGCAGCACACAGGAAATTGCTAAAATCCTGCAATTTTGACACAACGTGGAAAGCTGCCTTGAAAACCCTCCCAACAGCCCCAAAACTGCCCTCTCCTGCCCCCAGTGTAAGCATGGAGTTCTTGCCAATCATTTTGCTGTACCTGCCAACGTTTCAACCCTTTTCCTGGGAGATGGGTTTCTGCTTCCCTTTTCCCCCTCCATCTCAGCAGCTAACGGCAAAACCACTCCTCTACGACCAAAACATACGCTTGCACCCCTGTGTTTTCTTCTGCAGCATGCAGCTGTCGCGTTTCACGCTTGGCAAAGGTCTCAGGAAGGTTTCACACATTTCACTGTGACGGGGCATTAGAGGACAGATCCACGCAGGGATCAATAGCAGTCTGCTGGTTTAGACCTTGTTGTCTGGTTGAGACAAACGCCTCATTCGGAGCTCACACCCTCAGCTGGATGGGTTTGGGGTCAGGCGTTTCTCCCCGCGCAACCTGGAGGTGACGCAGTAGATAACGGGATTCCGAGCGGCCGTGGGGTTAGGGGGGAAGCGGGGCGCACACGCTCCAGCTGAGACGCCGCCAACCTCCCCGCACCCGCCTGCGCACAGCAAACGGCCCTCTCGGCACCGGGCCGCCTTCCTTCGAGCGGCCAGCCCGCGCACCTGCCCCCCGCCGCGGCTTTGCCCCGCCGCCACAGCCCAGCAGCGACGCGGAGCCGCCCGCTCCCGCACGGCGCGGAGTCTCCGCGGGAGCGGCCCAGGGCAGCCCCTGCGCGCCGCGCCCGCCCGCCGCAAAAGGCAGCCTGCGGCGCCCCCTGCTGGCCGAGCCCCGGAGCCTCGGGCCCCGGAGCCGCGGCCCTGCGCCCGTCCCCCTCCTCCGCATCCCCCCTCGGCCCGCTGCCAACGACGCAGAAACACGCTCTGCCCCCAGCCCCGGCCAAAAAAGGAGCCAGGATACCTAAACCGCCCGCACCCTCCTTCCTCGCCCGCCCCCGCCACCCCCTTCTCGTGGTGCCGAAGTGGCAAGTTTGCAGGCAGAAGCCCACCTGGCCCCACCGCGCCAGACGCACACTCATTCCTATTCCTTTTCATTCCTCACAGAACATGTTATAATCTTTGATCATCATTTGTTTAAATTGTATAAGTAATCTGCCCGGTTTTAATAGGATTTTTCTATGAATCGGCAACAAACCATGAAATGTGATATTTTCACCATGACCAACCCAGGAAATTAGTCAACTTTGTCCTTGATTTACATGGGGCCTGGCCAACTTCTCACACGTGGCGGCAGCCGGAGCTCACTGCCTGCTCCCTCTGCGTTTCCATTCTCTATTTCCTTCCTCTTTCCAAGCTGAGTTACCTACTTACACACCACAGATGCCCAGATCTGCCATCCATAAACAGAGCCTGAATTCAGCAATGACTCCGCCGCTGCTGAAGTAGCCCAAATTAACCTGCTGAAGTAGCCCAAATTAACGAGCAAGGCCTCAGAAAATGGAGATTGGAGAAAAGCACCGGAAATTTATCAGTATTATTAAAACACAATACATTTGGGAGAGCCTGTTTTCAGCCTCCCTTTCTGATCCTTTTGAGAGTAACGGGACTGTTTCTTCAAGTTTTACACAGCAAGCATAAGAACAGCAAGCCTCCACAAAAGAAAGGCAAGACTCTCATATGTGGTGTTTCATTTGAGGAGCTGGTGCTTACAGGAAAAAAAATAATTGCTATGGTACTCAAAATGGACAGACTTAGAAATGTTGAGCCACTTCTCAGGCAGGTACAAATACAGTTGTTCGAGCCTTCTGTCAATCCATTCACCCAAGTGCTTTGCTTTATTTTAAATAACATCCAATTTCTTTTTCCTAATCTATATGAAAATCACTCTTACTTCATTGCTTGTTTTTCACCTCCTTTGATGCTATGCGTACATGCAAGCTTTTGACAGGAAGTGAAGCTGCAAGACAGTAATCTGGCACCAAAACTGCGATGCAAAAACACCCAATGTAGTCCCTACCTGACAAGTTCCTCAACTTGGGCACATGAGTTCAGTCCACCCCATGATAATGGGTTCCCAGTTCACATGCAACAATGTCCCAGTTCAGACTACAGCTGTATGGAGAAAGGCATTCTTCCAAACACTCAAGGGTCATGAACAACTTTTGAAAGGATGTGAAGACACTAGAAGGCAGCCTGGGCAAACATGGCACACCTGGCAGTGCCTACAGCTAGATATTTAAAGGGGTGGGAGAAAGAAGTGGCGTATCTGTACCTAGAGGACACACGGACACACTGCCGCTTCGACTCAGAAGTGCTTGGCCTCTGTGATCCCATCCCAATGGGTGCCCTGCATGAACATGCAAATGCTAAGAACATCCCCAGCTACAACAGGCAAGTATTACAGCACTACAGAACATACTGCAATTTTATTCAGTCTTCTTTGTTCCCACAGGAGCATGGTCCATGTGCCTGTGCCAGCACCCAGCATTTGCTCTGGGCTCCCCCAAGCAGTGTTTAAGCCATTAGGGCAGCTGTGTTAGTACCTGGTAGGAAGCTCATGCAGCACCAGGGGAGCCAAGGGTCTGGGCCACATGTTGTTCTTAAGCCATCTTTTGGCTTTATGTGGGCCATTTTCCCCCACTGCCTATTTTGGGTTAAAATCTCTTGCACACTTGTTACACAGCAGGGTAGGGCCAGCCATCAGCTGGCTCTTGAGGTGCTTCCTCTGTCCCTGAAGCAATACTGCTTTTTGGCTCACTGAGAAAAGCCACCACATTCCTCATCATGGAGCTAAACCAGCAGAGCTGCTGCCCCTTCCTTCCCATGCTCAGCTTCAGCTACCCGATTGTGTACCCTGGAGGTATTTACACCAGACTTTCCAATCCAGGCACTCCTGCCCCGACATCCCAAGCACCCCCCAATACATCACCCTTCTCTGCTCCCCGGCCTGTGAACAGCCCCTAAGGTTAGGTTTTATATTTCTTACCCGCTGGCCCCTCTACTCCCACCAAGTCAAACTTCAACCAAACAAAAAAGAAAACAGAGGGAGAGAAAGGAAGAAAGAAAGGCCCCAAGAGGCTCCCGGCCGTTCCAATCAGGTCACTGTTTCCATACCAATTAGGACAGATGCAAAGCACATTATTAAAAATAGGTCTGCAGACCCATCTATGTTGATTATTGTCCTCCGTTTCCGTCCCCAGCCAACTCCGTTAATTAATAAAGAAACTGCCAGGGAAAGAGGGGGAGAAAGGGTGGCAGGGATTCCCCTGACTGGAGCCTCCTGTTCAGAGAGTTCAAGAGAGAAATTGGACACTTGAGCCCCTCTGCCATTTTCCATTGTGTGTGTTTTTCCTAATGAACGGTTTAGTGATGCAGGGCTGGAAGTCAGCTTTACCCCACCCCCACTAACTACCATCCATCATTAAGTGACCCAGTAAGAGGCATTTAGTACTTAACCCTCTCTAGAAGAAGTCAGATTGTTGTGGGGCTGGCTCTTCCCTCTCCAGCCATCCCTTTGCTCCTCAGCAGTTTACCTCTGAAGCCATCTCAGCATTTTTCAGAGGGGATTGTTCTTCCTTAGAGAAGCCCTAGAAAAAGACAGCGGTAGCCACCCCGTAGCCAGCCTTTGTACAGAAGAGGAAGCACTCATGCGGTGGAAAACCAGGGATGAGATCCTGGCTTTGTTGACATTGGTGGGGCCAGGATTTCGCTCTCACAACCGTAAAGCCATCTGCCTCAGACAGCAAAGAAGTTGATGGAGAGGTGGCCCTGTAGCCTGTGCAAGGGATATTGCTGATCAATATACATGTTGGTGATTTGCAAGAGGAGAAAGAATATATAGTCGGTAAAAGTCAAGGAGGGCTGTGAGAAACTAAGTGATAGATAATACTTGCAACAGAGCACGCGCTTGTCTCCTCCTAATTCTGCTAGCCCTGCAGGACTCTTCTCCGGCCAAAACTAATTTGTCTTCATAACCCTTCCTCAAAAAGCAGGACAGTGCTATTAGTCCCATTTTGACAGTGGGGAAACTGAGTCAAGGACAAGCTAACCTGACCAAATCATTAAATGAGTCAGACAGAGCTAAAAATGGAACTGTGCAGTCCAAGGTTTCTCAGCCAGTGTCTTTGCTTTAAAGCAGAAGTTAGGGGGAGGCAGAGAGGTTAAATGAACCATTACCATAATTAGACTTGATGAAAGCAGATCTGGGGTTGGGACCAAGATGGCAGATCACATTTACCTTGAATGAATGTATGTCTGTGCACCTCCTAAAAATTCTCCATTAAAATGCCCTCGTGAGCTCTGATCCTGTGAGGTCAAAGTCCCAGATACAATTAGAGTGCAAAAGGCCCTGCGTGATCTTGGTCACATCACTTGATCTCTTAATGACCTCTACAGGCTCTCTCCACCTCTAAAGCAAGGGCTGTCACACCCATTTGGATGTTATGCTATTTTTGTGGGGTCTGTTTCTTACTAACACACTTTTACAGTGCTCATTTTATGTGATATTGGGAACTGCTGATACTCCTGGAACAAGAACAGCCACAAATCGCAGCCATCTCCGCATCTCTGAGCTGACAGGCAGAACACATTCACAAGCACAAGAAGGAAGGAGAACTGTAAAACATAAGCAAAACACCCACCTGCAGATGCCAGAAAGGCTGTTCATCTGCAGACTGACTGCAATTTCCAATTAAATACCAAGCTACTTTCACACAGACTGTTCTTTCGTTGGACTGAAGCATTTTGTTTTCCTTTTCCTGAGTCACTCTTTACTAGAGACTTTCCACATCACATGTTTTATTTCTCACAAGGGCTCTAATGCACCACATAATAAAAACTTGTGTCATGAGTCCAGAAAATCCACTGCAGGCTTCAAAAATACAAGAGAGAGGCTTTCATAGAAAAGAGGTTTGGGGTTTGTTTTTTTTCCAGCCTAATTGTTTTTATGACATCCTCTGCTCCACAGATTGTATTGCAAGGAACATCATATGATTGATTTGACACTAAGGTGTGATAATGTGCTTTTCTACATGACAGAACTGAGTTTCTACTCTAGCATCAGGCTTACTATTATGGAGGAAGGAGACCACGAACAGAGAACCTCTTAGTCCGATATCCCCCTTTCTGTAAGGGTCACTAATAACTTAGGATGCCAATAATCAACTGCAAGCATGGATACATATGAAGTTCACCTGAAAAAAACACCATATATAATGAAAAATAAGGTACTCTTAGAAATACAAATGCCTGCAGAGGGAAAGAGACCTGGGAAGTGAAATCTACCTTTGTATGACAAGACACTTCTATGTACATAGACAATAAATGACAGCCAGACATCCAGCCACAGAAACAAAAGCTATAGGAGATCTGCATGTGGCAAGTAGCAGTCTTTTGACGCTACTGGACTAGGAACATTGTGTTTTCATTGTATTTTGTACTCTGCAGAAACCAAAACATGTGAGGCCAAGTACCATATCTTCAATAGCTATGCTGGAAATGTGCCAGCTCAGCCAGCACACCTGTGGCTAAACCAAGGATACCTGGAATTAGAAACAGAACCTGTATTCTTCAAAGATCAAATCCAGAGAAGGAAAGAAAAATCTGTAACACATGGAGAGGCTTGAAACACAGATGGTTCTCTATCCCATCTGAAACAGATCCCAGGATCAGCAAGTACCTTTCACTCCTCTGAACCTCTGAGTCTAGCAACTGTAAGCAAAGAGTGTACCTGGTCCCCTCCCCCTCATGCATGGGTGGCTGTAGCTCTCAGAACACTCTTTTCCTCCTTCCCGCAAGTGCAGCCCTTGTCCTGTGAGTGGGACTCATGGGTTAACCTTTCACTGGCTGTTCACAATGTACAGGGCTGGCAGAACCATTGAGAGAAACTCCTCTTCCTTGGGAAAGATTATTCCTGCCATTTTTTTTTCTGGAGCTGAGGCCCAGAGCAGCCAAAACCTGACCCTAAGCAAGTCAGTGGGACACCTCATCAGCTGCACAAATCACTTCATCCTGCCTTACATTTTTCTTGTGGAGCCAGTTTCAGAGGCACTTCACTTCTGAAGCACTTTTAGGCCCTGGTACAATTTACGCAGAGCACACTCTGCTCTCCAGCTAAGCAAACATTGTTTTGTTTTCTTTAGCCCTTGAGAGCTCTTGCCTCCAGCATCCCCCCAAGGGGAAAGGAGCAGAGCCTCTTGTGTCGGTTGAGTGCTCACATGAGAGGCTGGTAAAGCAAGTGGTCCCTCTTGGCTCATGTACCGAGGAAACACAACCCATGATGCAGGACAAGATGCGGAGCTTATCCTGTATCTGGACCTGCTCACTGTCTGTTTGCTCCTCTCCTCCTTTAACAGTTTGAGAACAAGTCTCTGACCACATTGGAACAAACCCTTCAGCAGGTGTTTCCCTAACTTCTTGAGAGGCATGTTGGTGGCTTCTTGATGGAGAGCCCTTAGATCAGGCTGAGAGCATACAAGTGAGTCAAAAGCATGCAGGAGGACCCTTTAGCCACAGAGTCCAGCCATCCTCCAGCTGCAAAATAACTATAAGCAGCAGTGACAGAAAATCAGCCTTCCAGAGAAATGTTATGGGATTTGCCTGAAATTTAATACCAGCAAGAGCAACATAGTATTGAGGAGGAAAGAGTCGATTAATAAAGGACAAGGGAATGCTAGGGGTGAGCAGTGGTACTACCAAGAGGCAAGCCAGTGCTGAAGGGGAAGGTGTTGGCATGAGGAGATATCTAGTATTGAATTTGCCTCTTTGTCAGCAATTTGTATCTCAGCCACCAAATAAGTATTCATGATAGGAAACAGTGACAGAGAGATAAAAAGATATATTTTAAAAGATAAAAAAAATAATCTAAGCTAGCACAAGTAGAGACCACCCAGGCTTCATTGAAGGTAGATCTGGTTAGTGCTGAATTCCCAAACCAGAGTAAGAGAAAAGCCAAGCTGGAGAACTAGCCAGCCTCTAATCCAACCAATGCACCAAAACCACAAAACCAGGCACAAGTCAAATCATACGTGATTTCAATGAGATACCGGTAAATGAACATGCCTTTGTTCCCAAGATGCTCCTTGCTCAGCTCATGGAAGAGGTGAGATGCCCAAGCATAGAACCCATTATCTGTTTTTTATTGTGTAACTAGCTAAGTGTACATCAGACATTTCTCCTCCAAGTCTGCCCTCCTCTCAGCCCAGCAACTTCTGTAGTTCTTGGCCTACAGCACAAGTCTCCTGCTTCGTCTAGAATATCTGATTATTTATAAAGGCGGAAGATACTAATCAGATGCAACTTAAGAAGCCTCATCATGTTCAAAATCAACAGGCTAGCATTTATGGCCTGTATCCAGTTGTGAGTCCTGCATTCATACAGGGAGAGTAGGCATAAGGAGATATTCCCAGCTGTGAATCTCAGGTGAAGACTGGTATTTCTCTTGTGAGAGGCAAGTACTGAACTCCCAGAGTCCACATCCCACGCTGCTCCTTGGCATGTCTCACTCACTCTCTTACACAGCTCCCCATTCCTATGTACCACCTCCTTACACATCTTTAACTCAAATGTCTGAATTTCACTGGAAACAGGCTGCCTGAAAACCAAGCAGTACAAGGTCTAAGCTGCTTTGTGGATTCTGCCCCTAAACTGTTTTGTTTCCCCATCTCCAAACAGGAGCAAATAAAGATGGTGAAGAGTTCAGGTATTGTCATAATGCAACAAAACTCAGAAACTGAGCTACCAAGTTTAAGGAAAGGAAAAATAAAATTCCTATGAAAGCCATTGGAGGAAAAATACGATTCTGTGATATTTCCCAATTCTTCAACCACACCAGAGACTTTGCAGTTTACTGTCAAACCCCATTTATATCCACTCCAGCACTGCCTCTGTCATATGCAAAGAGCCACACAGTTCCCCACACTACTCCAGTGACATTTCAATGATAGCACAAAATAGATGGAAGCCAGAGGTTTTATAGAATGAAATATTATGGCTTTTACTCATGACTCATTTAATACTGCAGTCCACGGAAACTTCTGAAGGCAGCTGCTTTCCTAACATACTCACCTTTTCACAGAATCCAATGCTCTAAATGCCACCTATGCCCCTGCATATGCTGACCTGTGCATCATGAATATTCACACCTAATTTCTCAGTATAATTTGCAAAATCTCAACCCTTTCTCTTTACAGTATATACAAGATCTGTAGGAACAAATTGGACCTTGCAGTTACGTCCTGGATAGGATTTTATCATGTTTCAAAGCCCAAAGTTAACAGACATCCTACTGTTATTCCAGTGGAGTTTTTTGAGTGAGACTCCTAAGTGGTTTTTTCCACTCAACCTGAGTTGTGTATTTGCACTGTAACCTCCCCAAAGCAGAGACTGTCTCTCATTTAACTAGATTCTTTTGGCACAAGTGAAATTTAAGTGACACTTAGCAATTATGCCCTGGTCCTGCTACAGCATAACAACTTGGGGACGGGGAAGGGACAAAAAGGGGCCCATCATCTTCTGTACATTTCCTGCTTTGAGTTGTATAGCCTTGGGCTTTTTTGGTAACTTTTGAAACAATGCACCAGAGAAGCAAGTTTCAGAGAGAGAAGTAGTCCAGTGCTTTAAGATCTTATTCCTGTGTTCAGGCTGTTAACAACTCCCCAAAAGAAATCCAGTCTTGACATTGCTGGTCATAACTTCAAGGAAGACCTGAAAGTGTCGTACATCAAAACTTGCACAAGGCAACAGTGATCTTTGATTCACTACTCAAACTATAGTCCATCCCTTGGAGGAAAAGGTTTTGACCCTGTACCTTTGCTCTTGCCAAAGCATGTGCACTAGGGAAGGAGAATTAGCTCCAGCACACATCACCACCCTAAGTTTATTTATGTTAAAGTAAACATGACTTTTTCTTCCTCCCCAGTGTTATACCTTTTCCTCTAGTTTTCCCTGTATTCCCATTCTCCTTGCCCTAGCAACCATCACAAACGTGTCTCCTAACGCCCTGCCAGCTTCAGCGAAGCACAGCCCACACAGAAATGCCCCAGAAATCCTCCTAGGCTTCATCCCACCATCACCTGCCCCTGTGGCCCTGGCAAGTCCAGTGACATAACAGCTGGAACATCCCCCAAATCTTCACTAATTATCCCCACAGACTTCAATGTCCTCCAGAACCATTTGGAGGATCTTCCTAATTACTAGCCAGACAATGGAGAGTGGAGTCAGGTCCCTGGGATCCTCCAGCCTGCCCACTGCAGCCATGCATGTTCCCATTTGGCCTCTGGGGCTGATTGCTCCATATGGAGACCTCCACCCCAGGCTTCCCCACTTCCATCTCCACCCAGCTCCCTCCCTGCCCCCATCACCACCACCCCCAGCATGTGGACTTTATGAATGAAACTTTCTGACAGTTATGGGGTTGGCAGAGGCCTATTCAGCAAGCCGGGGAATGTGTGAACATCAGGCTTCATTAGAGACTTCTCCCAGTCAGCTGATAGCTCATTAACTTAAAGTGGCCTCTTGTTTTAAAACCTCAGAGACCAGGAGGTGGGGTGGAGAGAAGGGGGGGGATGGTTCTCATTGTTCCTCTTGCCTCTCTCCCCCTCTGCCCCCTGTGAGATTAGGCGCCCTTGGAGGGGAGAGAGAGAGGCTAAAACAACTTTAATTAGTTATTTTCAAAGATTTTCTCCCCCTTTCTTCCTTTTTTTGTGTGTGTGTGGAGCAGGGGGGGTCTCTCAGCTGGGTTTTTCTGCATGGAGGAGCTCACGTCATTATGCTTAAATCCAGCTCCTCCATCCTTTGTCTCCTGGCCAACAATAGAAGAGGTCTTGTAAAAAGCTCCTTCCAAAACTCCTGGAGACTGTCTGAAAAGGAAGATGGGGTGAGGACTCCTCTCTTTCCTTCCTCAGGCACAAAAGTGACAGTCTGGTGCCTGTGCCAACAGCTTTCCTGTGTTAGAAGCTACTACTGGGGTAAGTAGGGCAAACACAGTGCTGATTCCTAAACCGCTGCTCTGTCAGACGAAAAGTGGAGCCCAGACTCACATCACAAAGTGTCTGGTAAGGGTCCTCTGTGTGGATTTAAGGTCAGGCTGGACATTGAGGTCAATCTGAGGACTTTATCCTAAGTCCTGATCCTCCCCTGTCCTTTAAAGAGATCATAAAATAGGAGCAGCAACAGAACAAACCCTCCTTCACAACCCCTGAAATAAACAACTAAATTACCATTACTGTCACACATAGGGCTGTCTGTGGAAATTGGCTGAGACCAGCACATTTATTTCATACAGGCAACCAAACTACAAACCATAGTGGCTTTCAGCAACTCTAGCTAAATGGAGTTTAGTAGAATGGAGAAGGTGCCATGCCCTCAGCTGTAGTATAAGGAGCAACAGAAACAGCAACAACAAAAAGTCTATTTGTCCCTTGTTGGCACAGAAGCCCGGAACAGTACCCTAGGACAGCAGCTGATGCAGTGCCAACCTCCAGCTTATCTTATCACACTTCTTCAGACCCATCAACAGAAGACATGTGCCTCTGAGGAGGATTACCAGTTGAAGTTTCAGTAAGTAGATGAGTTCATCCATAATCCATCACCCTGAGTTGTAAACCACCAGGACATCTACACACTTTGTAACAAACACATTTAACAAAACCTCCTTTGCCTGTTTGGATTTGGAGTTCCCAAGGATTTGGACTAGAGTAAACCAGTAGCCCTCAAAATTTATTCTTACATTCCAGCACAGACACAAGAACTGATGTGCTGGTGAGCACTGTAGTTGAAGGGGACACCCAGGAGCCAGTGCTGATTGCCTCCTATGGCTGCATGAATCAGATTCAAAATCAACAGTTTGGACTACAGCGTTTTCAAGACAAAGATTTCTGTGGCAGTTCTAAGCTCCCAATGCCCAGTTTGGTCAGCTTTCTCACAAGAAACCAAACAACCTTCACACATTCTTAAACAAGCACCACCACCCCTTTCACCTACTGCAACAGCGAGGCATAAACCTTTAGCCTGTCAAGTCAACAGCATTCACCCATTACCTTTCTGGTAAAACAGAGAGCAGGATTTTGCCCCCATTTAAACACCAACAGACCACAGAGAATGGTTTGGAGTCATTTGTGCTGTGATCCCATCAGTTCTCATCAGCAAAGTAAGACTGGCTGGCTCACTACCTTGCAGCCCTGCGTACAGCCACGCTGCTGAAGCAGTGTGCTGGTGCCTCCAGTCCGGGGTAGGAAGCTCCATGCTGCAGGACTCAGACTTCCCCCCAAGACTGCAAAACATTTCTGTTGTGGGACTTTACAAGACCGTTCTTTTTGGCAAGGGTTGCATGGACAATGACTCTTTCCTTCTGTTGTATCCCTTCTATTTTTCCTGTCCCAATTTGCCCTCCAAGGTTTGGGGGAATTTTTATCATCCCATTCTAGAAGTGACTGTATTTCAAAAGTAGTAAACATGAGTCTTACCTACTAATCAGAGGCAGAATCATGCTGTATCACTGGTTGTCCAGCAAGCCTGGCATGCACCTCTGAATTAAGTGAACTCTGCAAGTATTACTTTTCATTGTGCTTTCATTAAAACAAAAACAGAAGTTTCTTCCCTTACTGACTACAAGGATTTTAAACAGATTCATTTGGATTTGTGGGAATTTCCTGTCCTCTGCATCAAAAACTACTACATTTTCTGATGAGTCACATGAACTTTCACTTGCCATGAACTGGTATGCCCAAATGTTTCCAGGTAAGGCATTTTGTTCCCTCAATGTTGAATTTAGAGCAACAAAGCCTTCTGTTCTTTGCTGGAGTTATCACCAGAAACAGTTGTACTCATCAAAATACTGTTGGTCTCTCTGCCCTTCCCGCCCCAGGAAAGCTTAAAGATTACTCACAGGACACTTCCTAGTAGAATGAAATCAAATTTATAGTAGCAGCAAAGCAAAGATAGTAGCACTGTAAGAGGCAGACAAAAGGAGAACACACTACAATACTACATTTTGTTTATCCCTCCATGATACAGAAGCCTACCAAAATCACAATGCACCAACTACTGTGTGCATGTGATTAAAAGATAAGCTAAAGAGATGTTGAATATGGGTGGGTTTCCAGCCCTTAGATCTAAACCCAGAAGCCCACACATGACAAAGCCTGGGCACAGCTCATCAAGCCAGGCTGCAGCCCACTGAGTAGACAGGGACAGTGCGCTGGGCCAGTCCTTGCTCAACAAGACAGAAGGGAACACGAGAAGGAATATTTATCTTCCTCACCTTACATTGGGGTAATGCAAAGGCAGAGTATGTCTTCCAATGATCAAAAAGTACAGAACCAGAAACAAAAGATACACTGCCTGACTCCTACCCTACAGACAAATGTAATAAAAAATTAATCTTCTAATAAAGAAAACAGGACAAGGTAGAAAATCAGTCTGTCTTTTTTTTAAACAATGGATATACTGACATTATTTCAGCCTATAACCTTTATCTATTCCATATCTTTAGAGCACCATGACTGCAACAAAATACTGTTTTGCTGAAAAAACTGCATTCACCACCTCTTTTGGAACATTTTCCATGGCAAAATGGAAGCTGGGCAGAATCCGCAAAGCGGTATGACAGCTCCTGTGAGGGTAGCAGAGCATACCAACCAGTGGGCAGCAGAGGTTTTGCGCATAGCAGTGGCATTCAAATAGGAATTGTCCAAAGACACACAGCACTGACATTTCAAACTTCCTTCCCAGCATGAAGGCTGCATCATGACATGATCCAAATTTAACCTCGATAGGCTCTATGCTGCCACAGCTGGGATGCTCCCAGTACCCAAGGTAGCTAATGCAGGCTTTGCTGAATTGATTTATTTCTTGGCACTGGTTGGAAGCACAAAGCACCTTTTACTTCTCAGTCTAATGCAGTTCCTGCCACACAGAGGCATAGGCTGTTATATTATCACAGTATTGAGAAACTTTAGCCAAGACGAGGACCATCTCCCTTCCTGGAGTCACACATAGCAACTATGGGCCACTGAATACCCCAGCTGCCTTTGTTCTTTTACACCAAGATGTAACACACACTCTTCTTCTTTTTCCCTTTCCCTCTCATTTAGTGATGCCCAAAACCAAACTTGGCATCAGCCTGCGTGGATCCTTCTGTATCACTGTGCAACACACTCATCTTCCCTGAAGACGAAAACACATATCTCACCCAAAAACTAGCTGAAGTAGAAAGATGCTCTGTTCAGCAGAGCATCTCCTGGCTGGTGGGAAGTGACATGCATTCTCTGGACCCAAAACTACATGAGGATGAACTTTTGACTTCAACCCCTGCCAGGACTGAAGAACTCGAAACTTCTTTGTCTTGCCTCCTTGTAAAACAATCCCCTTTTACTGTGATGTCTGTGTGAAGGTGGCAACTAAGGCTCAGCCTTCTGTCATGGCCCGTATCATTCCAGATTTAGCCTGACATCATCAAAGCTCATGCTGAACTGCCAACTTCTCTCCTTGTTTTCATCAATTTGATGCTTTTTTTTCTAAACATATCCATATGTCACAACTCTGATGGCATACCTTTCCTAGCTGTCTTTTCCTCCTCTGCTGTCACTATTTCATTTACGTATACAAAGATTCCTAGATCAAATACAGATCACTCAACATCCTGACATTCTCAAGAGCTGGCTATGAACTCTGACTACCACAGAAAATTTCTCCTAAAACAAGCATAAAACAGAGTCTATTTTCTCAGCGAGACCTCAGCCAGCGTAATCCTGACATGTGGAAGTTCCACACGCTCAGCCACTGGACAATGCTGTGGCATAAGGAGACGGTGACTCATCGCTCAGAGATGCGAGTTTCTGCAGGTGTGCAGTGCTGGCAGGGGAAGATGAAGTCATAGCTAAGAGAACGGTAGGCTCTATAAAATGATACTCACTCGTGGCAGAAGGCAACGGTGAAGTATTACAAAACCTGGCACACTAGTGAACGCAAAGCAATGGTACATCCTCACTTCCAGAAAGTGATTTAGGGGAGCTTAGAACACTTCAGAGAGGGGACCCCAACAGCACAGTACAGACTGGTGGCAACCGCACCATCAATATACAACAGAGGTTGGATAATTAAACACTTGTCCAGCGAACAGCAAGGTAGAGTGGAATGCTTTTTGTTGTAGCCCAGTTCAGGCAGGTTCTCAGAACATTCGGTTAGTTAAAGAATTCCACTAGCCAAGAGGAAAAAGTACCAGTAACGAGCCTGTCAACGGCAGCATAAGGGGAAAAAAAAAATAAAAAAGGGAAAAAAGAAGGCTGCCATGAGGGGGCACTGAAAGGAAGCACTAACTACTGCAACTAGGGAAGGGGCTGGGAAGGGATTCTTGCAGAAATATCATTATGAGGGAAGAAAAGGCCATCTACTTAGCGCCTGTTCTGAAGGATGCAACGTTGTCAAGGAAGAAAGCAGAGAAGGAAGGAAAGAAAGAAATCAATATGAAGTTCTTTCAGGAATGCAATGAACACAGGGGGTGCCTCTGTTTGGCAGCCCCAGGACACTTGCAGCCCTGGCTCAGATTGTGTGGATATGTTTTTGACTTGTCCCGGTCAGCAGATTAATGGCATTAACGAAGTTTCCATTAGCATCGGAGATTGGGGAGGAGGGTGAAGAGACAGAGGCGTCCAAGCGGAAAGCCACATGACTGCAGAATTGATAAGGCTAAAGATGAAACGGAGCTTCATTGGCAGAAGAGAGGCCAGGAAATGCCACTACAAATTAGCCCCAGGCCTCATTTCTTTTCCCTTCATTATCCAAACCCCTTCAGGAGAAGAATGGAGGAGGTTATGACCCTCTCCCAACACACACATACACAGATATTGAGTGAGTCTCTCTCAATGAACATAGACGTGGGTATATCTGTGTGTGTCTAAGGGTCTGTGTGTGTGGTATATGTGTCTGGGCAAATCTGTATTAAATATATTTTAAAAAACAAACTGTATTTGCACCAATATATATCTACATATCTGTATAATAAGGGCATGTCTTCTCATATCTACAACCTTTGCAGCTAAGCCTTGTAATTATTGTTTTTTTCATATTAGCAAAGTTTTACTGAAAGCCACGCCACTGAAAGCAAAGACTTTGCACAATTCAGTGCAAGCTCCAGCATCTGAATGTGGTGTATGTGTCTACATTAACTTTATGTCTTCTGGAGTTACTGAGCATATTCCTACATAAATATGTTTTCTTGCAGACCTACACTTGCACCTGTTTCTGAAGGTCTGTGTACTGGGCATCCTCTGAGGGAAACTACACTCTTCCACGTGTTTTTTTGTTTTGTTAGGGTTTTTTTCTTGTGTGCGTATCCTCCATGTGTGCTTCTGTATTCTACCAGTTAGGTGGTTGCTTGTCTTTGTGTCCCAGCTGTGTCTCTTGTGTGCACAAGTGTCCTTTTCAAAAGTCCACATACCTCAAATAAGTTCTGGTCTGCATATGCTCTCCTGCATGTTTTTCTGTTGGAGGGTCTCTGAATACGTGTGTGTGGGAATACATCTGTCTGTACATGTGAAGTTTTCTCTGTGTGTTTTCTCTTGTGTGTAAAACTGTGGACACGTTTTGCTGCCTATCCCTGTGCATATCACTCTTGAGCATATATAAGAAATTCTGTTTGCTCCTATGGCTACTTACTGTACCTGAAAATTAATGAATGCTGGTAAATACAACAACGAATAGTGATGAGTATTTGTTTTAAGAAAGACACAAATTCCATTAAACCGGTTTGAAAGCTAGCTAGGGAGAATGGTGCAGAGGATGAGACCCGTTTTAGCTCGCCGTTCTGAAACAACAAATTTAGGGAGAGGAAGAGGATTTCTGCACAGATTAAAGAATAACATTTCTCCAAGACTAATGACATCTATGTGTTGTTAGTCAGAAAGGTAGGTTCTCTTCAAAGAGACTGTTAGCCATAGGCTACTACCATGAGAGACAATTCGCCTACGGGTAAACAAGAAAACAACCTCCTTCTGCTTTGGAAAACAAAAAGAGGAGAGGAAAAAAGCCGGGGAACGATGTGTAAATGGAGCTTTGTGCAATGGTGCTCTGTTATGTGAGCTCTATGTGACAATAGCCCTGAAACCCTATGCGAGCAAACTCATAAAAGAGGTCACTGTCTCTTTAATTAAAGCTCCCTGGTTTGAGGTTAAAAACAAACCCAGTGTTTTATGACCAGGTGTGCGTGTGAAAGAGATGGGAACTCGATCCCCAGCCCAGTGGCAGGGCAGAGAGAGGAGATAAGGGAGGAAAGCTTTTTATTAAGGTGTTGCTTGAATGCTGCACCAGACAAGGCAGTCGCTGGAGCAGCCAGATGAGCCCCCAGGACCAAGCCTTCCCAACCATCAGGAACAGGGCAGGGGGATCTAGGAGCGTCAGCTGAAAAGGGAACAGGAAAAACGCTGAGAAGGTACCGGGGAATAAGAGACTGATAATGGTTGCCAGGAACTACAGAGGCAAGGCAAGAGTGATCAGCTGGCAGGTAACAGGGGACCTCCTCGCTGGTAGGGCTTGAAGGGGACAAACCCTTCAGAAAGCAGTCTGCAGGCAAGGACCTCTTCTCATTTGCAGTAACAACAGGGACTAAACTGATCCCAGCATCCAATAAGATGCCAAAGCAAGATAAGAAGCAGAGAGGTTGCACCCTCTTCCTGAGCCTTTCCTGTCAATGATGTATATGTTGCTCAAGACATTCATGCCCACAACAACATTAATGACAGCAAATCACACTTAGAAACTAGGGCTTCCATTTGCTGCATAATCTAATCTTTAGATCTCACTTCTAAGGTACCTGTCACTAAAATATTGAACTCTGATGAAGTGCCTGTATCCCATGGGTCCATTTGGTTACGGGTCCTTTCTTTACAGAGCCTCCAGCTGTCAGTCCCTGTCCCTAAAACTTATCAACAAGGAAAACATCGGTCAGTTCTCTTTTATACCAGCATCGAGAACTAAAAATGCTCAACCTGAAAAGAAGATAATCCAGAACCAAGTCCCTGGGCTGCAGGCCATGGTCTCTCTTGGGTAGAAACATAACACGAGCTCTATGTACCACTGTCTCTGAGCTCTTGGAACCACAGGTTTTCAGACACAAAATCTGAATTCCAACTTCAGCACTGCCTTGATTATCTCAAAAGCTTAAATGACACAGCTATGAGATCCTCAACAGACTGATTTGCTACAGTAATTACTAAAATAAAGCTGAAATGTGACATGGAACAAAAAAACCCTCATGAACCTCCTGTCTCATTACACAGCTACATAAATAACAGCAACCACGCATGTTCTCAAAGAGCTGTATTATGAACAAAAGAAAGGATAAGTTGTTATTTGTTCAGATGCATGTGATTTTACCTAAAATTGCTTTAATTTGTATTTTTCTTTAAGAAAATGTAAAGTTTTAATAGATACAAATCAGAAGACAGTAGAAGGTCAGCACGTCACTCATTACATTCAGTGAAAATATCAGATATTTATGGATGGGAAAAGCAAAAAGAGAAACGCAGAAGAACAAAAAGGAGGGAAGAGAGAGCTAACTACACTCAAGAGAATGATGTCACATTTATCAGTTTGCTGCTGTGAGAGCCCCAGAATTAGAAGTAAAACCAAAGTCTCAGCCTTGTTCACGAAAAAGAACAGTTGGTCACTCCAGCAAGATTGCCACAGCACTCCCTCTGTTTCTTGAGCTCTTCTGCCACAGAAAAATGTCTTTTTTTTTTTAAAAGACATACCAGTTACCTGGCTTGGTCCTAAATATCTAGGTGAAATTCTGCAGCCAGTGACATGCAGCAGGCTACTCTCTCTCTCTCAGTACATATATATATATATATATAGAGAGAGAGAGAGGGTGTGTCTCTCCTTTTGGGCTTGAAAAGTACCAAAACTGAAAATTAATTTCAACCCTAGTGTCAATCCACTGGAATAAACTGATTTTTGCCAAGAATGTGTTTATACCTGTTAGAAAACAGGTATAGTGTACTGTAACTGAAGACAGACAAGGCCCTGATCTATAGTTCTGTCCTTTTTATTCCCTTGTAACACACACAGGTCTCCCACATTATGCTTCCACAGTCGTGATTGCCCATCTTCTTTTTACACCTGCTATTAAGTCTAACTTCTAATTTCCAATGTGGCAAATTCATCGGTGCTATAACTCTCTTACTATTATTAAAGTTAGGTTACAACTGAATTTACTCCTTTCTGGCTTCACCTGTCTTTATTCAGCAGTCTGTGCATAACGGTCCAAGCTGACAAGTACTCTGTATATGAAAGAGTTAAAAAATAGGAACATAGAAGATGTAGAACAAAGATTTGTTTGTCCAAGATGGAATGATTAAGCAAGCACTTACAATGCAGATTTACACTCACTGCAAGTCTTTTTCCAGAGTTCTCTGTTTCAGCCTAGACTAACTAGTTTTCTGAAAATCCCAATCATTCCATTTGATATCCTCAACGTTAAATGCATACCTCTAATTCCCAAATCTGTAATGCTTCTTTCAAATTTAGGTTAATTTTACTTTCAAAGAAAAACCAAAACAACCTCACAGCCACACTAAGGGTAAGCATCTCAGGGCTACGAAAAGAGAAGTGCTAAAAGCATTATCTTCCCTCTTGCTCCATATCCTCCATTCTTTTCGGTGCTGCGAGCAAACCAGCAGATCAGTTATTGGAAACACACTGCTTCAGTATGCAATAAGCCACCTGGTTTTCCTTGGGCTGAATTTTCTAAGCTTTGCTCACTCCTACCCTGCTGTCCCAGAGACAAAAGCAAGCGGAGCCTGTGCTCGGGTGAGTCCCAGTTAACAGGGGTAAACACAGCTCTGCGCTGTGTAAATAGTCACATCAAGTGTGGGACTTGGGACATGTGTTTACAGTCTCCTGCTGAGCAGGAGCATTGCCAGCATCTGCTTCCCGACTGATGTTGGGTCTCCTAAAATAACATTTTAGTGGCGAGGGCAAGTCACTTCTTTGTTGGGTTTGGGGTGGGGTTTTGGGCAGAGGGTGGGGGGGAGGTGAGGGTTGCACATCTTCCAGTTTGCTTCTTGACTCTTCCAGCCTCCTTCCCAGGGCTGAGGAAATACTACCTCCTGCCAGCACAGCATATAAACTTATATGTAATTCCTGTGCTTTTCTTGTTTTGGAAGAAAATGCAGCGTGGTGACCTGGTTAGGAGCAGATCATCAGCCAGACTTCAGTGCAGCTACACTGATTTATACCAGCAGATTATTAAACTCTCCAAAAAGCTACGTCCAAGTCTTAATTTTTTTCATTACTAAAACGATTACAGCAGTAAAAAAGTTTGCAAGAGACCTAGATGCAAGAAAACGTGGCTTCCCCATACCTTCTTTGTCAGGAACTATAGCTACTCAGGCATAGGACACGTTTTACAGACTGGAAAATGTAGATTCAGCACAACAATTTTTTCAGAGAGCAACCACTTTTGACAAACTACACTAGTTAAAACATTTGACAAAATATATTTAAATTTGTATGAAAAATTCCCAGTTTTCATATTTTAAATAGTTTCCAATACTGATTTTTTTAATTGCAAACAACGTTCATATCTATGCACTGTGGGGGTAAGATGGTTGAGCATTTTTTTTTCCTAATAGCATCTTCATATAGTTTACCAAACAATTTGTGGCAGTGATAAGACAAAACAACAGTGATGTATCCTTCTAACCACAGAAGGTGAGATAATGAAGAGAAAAAGCATTAGAGAAGACCCTCACAGAAAGAAAGTGATACACCTGTATGGATGTGTTTTGCTATTTTTTTCCTATCCTGCTGAATAGACTGAAAGAGATTAAGGTAAAAGGAAGAGAAGGTAGAAACTGCATGAGAAACTTAGGCACAATTTCATAGAAGTAAAGCTCTGCTAGATGGGATGCAGAGGAAGGGAGATTCAGTGGAAGAATGCCTCCAGGGAGCTCACATGCTCAGAAGGGGAGAGCTAGAACACAAGACTGACTGCACTTACTCAGAGCAAGGGGTCCCTGCTGCAATACCCCTAGGGGTCCCCATCCTCCCACCAGCCAGCTGAGAGACCAGGCTGCTGCCTCCCTGCCTACCCAGAGAAACCAGGGGGAACTGGTGTGTGCTCAGCCCTTGGCCCTCCCTTCCCATACAGGTAACAGACACAAAAGAAGCACACTTGAACGCTGAAGCATTTCTGGGCTCTCCAGCTTGCACATATCCACAGCAACCAAAACTGGGAAGTAACAGCCAGTGGCTCAGAGACAGTTGTGGGAGAGGTTACAAGAGAAACCAACTTACACTGAAACAGCTCACAAAAAGACACACCCAAACATCAGCATTACTTTTCTCCCAGAAAGTGCCTTTTAACTCCAGCCACTATCAGTTCCAAACCCACCAAGTTCCCCTTTCACTGTTTTCCCCTGCAAAATAAAATTTGGTGCCCCACAGACTCTTCTTCTAAAGGTCTGACACACCACCTCTTTCTTCCACATACCTTTTACCCAAGAAATGACATTAGAAAAGCTCCCCTCTACATTTTGTCCAGGAAAGTTAAATAAGATTGAACAACAGGGGTAACATTATGAAATGATAACCATTCACCTACTCTGCGCTACAGCTAGTGCACAACACAAAACAGAGGTACCCCAAAACTCTTTGGAACTAGATAAAGACCTGGAGAAGTCACAATCCTGTACCTCTTCCCTGCAAGGGAATGAATGGCTGATCTAATACCCCCTTTTACATCTCTCATGCCCCATTCATTGCCTTATCCCATTTTTTTCCTCTGTTCTTCAAATTATTTGATTTCATAAATTGTATGAAAAAAGAGGGAGGCAACCACAAATTGAACATAAAGGTAAGGTTGCCTGAAACTTCAAGAGACCCAGGCTTTCACACCCAACATCTACCATTGGCTTTTTGACAGTACTTCAAACAACAGAGTAGGGGCCAACACTTCTTACCCATGCTAGCACAAGTCCTAAAAAGCCATCTCTCTTCATAACACATTCCCTTCCTTCCTTTGGTTCTTACCTCTTTCTTTTACTGCTGCTGTTCCCTCCCCTGGCTTTTGCTCATTTCTCCCCATGCCTCTCCTTGCTTCTTTTTCCCCCCCTCTCCCCCATTTCCATTCCAAAAGTTCTCAGTTAAAAGCATTGCCTGAAGCAAGATCACATCTCCAATAAGAGAGGCAACTTCATTACAGTTTAACATAAAAAGATCAGCTGATATCGATCCATAATTTGGACAAGTGCCATGCTATTGACAGGAAGACAAAATAAGTTAGAATGGCCATGTTTCAAAAATTCTGTATGTACACTCCATCACTAGAACAGAAATTGCAGCTGGGTATATAATAACACAACCGTGTTCTCTATTTCCCCTGTAGATCAATGCTAATACGAGGAGGGCCACAGAAGATGGATGTTGCCGACAGAAAACCTTGAAATCCCAGGTTAGGACTTGGGTGGCTTCATGGATAAGAGTTTGTGTGCAATGGCAGTGTCATTTAAATACGAAAGATGGAACGCCTTCCTTAATACCTGAGAATGCTCTACTTCAAAGTGGCCACTTCTGCATGTAGGGGAAACTGAAAGTGACCCAACTTCCTGCTAGTAATTCCCCACCTTTAGCTCCCGCACCTAAGGGACCCCAGACACATTACTAGCAGGGTTAGACAGACACAGCACAATATACTTTTACATACTCCCAGATACACAGAAAAATACACATGAGCTTTCTGTGTATTACCAGATAATCACTCTGCTAGGAGTAACTTTTCCAGGAAGCAGATGGTGGCAGGAGAGACAGGGTGTTTCTGTTACTATAAACCCTTAAGTCAGGCTACTAAGTGCCACATTTCTAGCCCGTGCTGGCTGCGTTGCACTAGTAAAGTTGCACCTGGTTGAAGGTCAGCAGGGAGCAAGCACAGAAATTTCACCACCAAAAATACAATCCTCTGCCATGCCATTTGAAGTAGCTCAGATGTTTACCATAACAGATACCTACTGTTTGTTCAGACCCATTGGTATGGAGAATAAAACAGCCAGCCAGGGCATTACGTTCACATCTTACCAAAAGCAATTCCTTTTTGGCTGCTTAATGCTACTAGGGTCAAATTCCACCACCTACCCCCCTTCTCTACTGTAACAAGGTTGGATGCAACCACAGTTCACATGGGAGGACTGCACAGGACTACAGGCCACAGGAGCAACACCTGTATCCCAAGGAGCTAGCACACCAGCTGCAAGACACATAGAGCTGCCATTCCCACCTAAAAGCCTCCTGTAGCTGGTAGCAGCAAAGATCTTATTTTCCCTATAAGCCTGCTATTTGAGGCCAACAGAACTCACTTAGCAATGCGTTGCACACTATTCCTGATTATGTAGGAATACCAAGTAATTGAAGACAAATAATACGCATCAATGACTAGGATTTTTACCAGGATTTATCCCTTCCTGTTTCCTCCTGATTGACACGCATTCATCTGCAAGGCTGACGACTACAAGCCACACCGTTAGCTCAAAGCTCTGATGTTGCACTGGTAAGCCCTTCTGCATGAGATATATATGTGTACATATAAACCCCTCAGATGTTTCAGCAGAAACACCCCAAGCTCCAGCAGATTCAGAAGGTGAAGGGCCTACTCAGACTTACCTTCAGGTCAACAGAAAGAATCCCTTTCTCTGCTTTCACTACCCCTATTCAGGAAGCTTCTTCAGTACTTTGAAGCAACATGCTCATGCTGCTGACATTAAATTGTATGGACAGAGAATGTTTTTTAAAAGATGAACAGCCTGGGACAATTGTGGAAAGCATTCACTGTCAGACTGGTAAGACAGGCTCACTTCCCTGAAAAAACTGTTGCCCCATCAAAACTTCAGTTCACACTTCAGCCTTGATCTGAATCCAAACTCCACAGCTAGCCCTTCCCTTGACGACAAGCCAAGCTTTCCCTCAGACACTCCTGCCTTTTCTGAAGCCCACAAAGCCTGCGCTGCGTGTGACTCATGCCTGTTACTAGCTTAGTCAGATTACAGGCAGTTTTGACGCCTGGTTCTTGGTACAACACTGCAGTGTTTAGGACATGTATGGTGTGGTGAAAGAAGGGCCTATAAACCACATTTCTATGGATAAGGGACTGTTCAGACCTACCTGCAGCGGGACCGTACCAGCAGAAAGGCTGTAAGAGCCATAAGTCTTCAGATCATCCTGAAACTCCCATGAAATCCCATCCAGTGAGCTCTAACTGCCCTTTCACCTCACTCTTCCTCCTTCCTTCTGAGCCCATCTGGCTGACGGGTCAGAAGTGAGGACACCTGTGCACAAAGCCACTGAAGCCGGGAGGTTATTTGCTAACTGCCGGCGTCGCTCCCATCCGAAGCACCTGCCGCTGGCCTGACTCACACGGGGGCTGGATCCGCTACCGGTGCCCCCTGGTTCACCTTTTCCCTATTTGCTCTGTTAGCAGCCTGCGGAGGGGGTGTGCGGTCTGTCTGCCCCCCACTCCCTCGCATTCCACCCCCTCCCGCCCGGGGCGCCCCGGGAGCTGGGTCCGGCCGCGCGTCCCGAGTGCCGCAGAGCGGCCGGGCTCCTCCTGCGGCCTCAGAGTGGCACCTAGTGCTCGGGGGCCGCACTGCTCCTCACCGCGGCCATCGGGCTGCCTGCCCCGCCGCGCCCCCCGGGCACACCAGCGCACCTGCCGCCCGACAGCTGGGTGATGGGCGCGGGTCCGGGCAACGAGCAGGGTGACCGCAGGAAACGTTGGCGCTTCTCCCGTAAGAGGCGGGATGAACCGATTCCACGGGGAGCGAGCGGTACTACGGTAAAATGAAAGGAGTAAACTTATACTCCTGGTCATCCAGACCGTGCTGGGAGGAGACAATCTCCGCGCAGCCCAGGCTAGGAGCCGGCAAGCTCTGTCTGCCAACGCTCACCCTCCGCCACCCGCTTGTTAAACGATGCTTTTACCAACAGGCACCTGGGGTGACCTGATGGAAAGCGCTAAGCGGTTCAGAGGCCGTGCCTCAGCTCCGGTACCGGTATCTGAGCAGCTCGCGTTTAGCACCGCTCAGACCGAACCTGTCTCCTAATCTTCACAAACTCATTTTTCCTCTTCTTCTAAGTGCCAGTCGAATCTAAGAAGCCAACCCCCTCCCCAGGAGCTGGACATCAAAAGAAGACAAGGAACTGGCTGCACACGCAGGGAGTGTTTCCCAGATAGCAGAAATAACTACCCCCAGAATCCAAAAGACGCCAATTGCCTGGAGCTCTTGAGGGAACTCCTGAAGGCAAACTCCTTTTTTTATTATTATTGCTCCTTTTTTTCACTACATGATTTACTCAAGTATAATTTTATGGTGCATAATTTAATCAGGATGCTCTGCAGGCAGGTACATTATCCCAGCTGAGTAGGTTTCTTCTTTTCAGCCTGCTGGAGACGTTGGTTGGATACACTAAAGAGAAGCTAGATAGTTTTATAAGAAGTGCATAGCTTTTTAATACACATTTCAGTAGCAGATCTCAAAGTCTTTTAAGAATAAAAGGTCAAATGTTGCCTGCCTTACTTCGTCCATCTGTGAAATGAGGATAATACCTAAAGACAGAGGGAGGTGAGGATCAGAACCCAAGTTATCCTGAGCTGTTTCCAGTACAGAAATAGTTAGTTATGGGGGTTTTTTTCCCCATTACATCCGAACAAAAGAAATACATCTGAACAAAAGAAATTAGAGATAGCAGTAAGACAGGGTGCTTAAATCATGTTCTGATCCCTCTCCATATTTTAGTTCTGCCAACTGCAGAAGTCAGGCATTTATTATGTAAATTCAGAGACAAGTTCAAATATAGCTAGATATGTAGCATAATTTTCCAGTTCTTAAAATTCCTCTAAATTAGGGAAAGCCTTCACACTTGGATTCTGTCTGACTTAGCTGCTACAAAAAATAGAAGACAAAAATGTCTTTCACGTATGAATGCAACAGAAGAACAGATCCTGACAATGTTTTATCTATAACACACAGGACAAACTAACAAGCTTCCAATAAATTAAATTTAAAACAGTTTGGCCTTGGCCTTGCAAACTGTCCGACATCTACATTGGCACTGGAGGGTCAGAGAGGTCCGAATGGCAGGAGCGCCTGTGTTCACGGGTAAAACGCCAGAAACAGCAACAGTCTGGCTGCTGCAAATGCCACTTGCTCCAGAATGACACAACATCCACTGGTCGCAGACTCTTGTCCAAGGCTAGAAATAGCCTGTCCAGACACTCAGCAGTCTAAAAGCTCCTCCTAGCTGTGGGATCATCCGACATTGTCAGCTGGGAAGCTCTTTTTGCTATAACTACTGCCAACTTTACAATTACTTTTTCCACTGGTTTAAGTACGTCACCGTCATCCGTAACAGCATCAAGGACCTTCTGCAGAACAAAAGCTTCTTCAGGGCTCTTCAGTATCATCTTCTTACTGCTCCTTTGCCAAATCGAGGGACCAGCTCGAGACACCCTGGTCCCTTACAGAATACCTCTGCTCAACATGTTGTAGTCAGAGATCAAAAAAACCTTTAGTTCCCCATTTATTTTGTTTCTTCACATCTTAAAAAATGCTCCTAAGTAGCACACTTATAACTGTAGGATGAGTCAGGGACACAGATTCCTGGTTCCTTTTTCTGGTTCTGCCACAGACTCACAGTGAGACTTTTGGAAATGTGTGTCATCTTTCTGTGCTGCAGCCTACTGTATATACAATTATAAGACACAAATGTAAAGCACAGTGAGTTCCCTGACAGAAAGATGACAGAAAAATTATTCATTTACTTATTATTCATGTACTTTGCTATTTATTTTTAGATAAATTCATTTCTCTGCCTCCAAAGAAAAGTTTTTGTACCTGTGAACACTAGAAAGCTAAGTAAGTCACAATACAGATTAATTTCAGAATTGTCATTTGACTACAAGACTTGTGTAACTGTGATAAGATGTACATGTAGCAGTAAATAAGAGGAGGCAAAGAGTGACAAAAAGAACCAAGGAAATATTCACACAGAGCGTTCCTGTTTCCAAGGAACAGTAACGACAGAAAGGCTCTAATAAATTTACCTGGAACCTTGAGGTGCAGATCAATTTACCTGCATGACTCTGAAATTGTACTACAAGTTTTCTCAGGAGCAACAGCAAGAAACCTCTTCTGGGTTTCAAATTATGCACACTTGTCATCAGCTGCGAAAGAACTGTGAGAGCATGGCAATAGCACCTGCAGTCCTCCCCCCTCTCCCCCACCCCCCACTGCCCCATCCCGAAAAACAATGGGAAAAGACCCTCTGAAGCTCCTGCCAGGATGCCATCAGAGAGCTGGGAGTCTCCTTTGGTTGGAGAAGAAAATCTGGGAGCAGTGTGTGCTTTCAGAGCAGTGTACAGAAGTTGTTTCAATTTCTGTGAGGCTCTGAGATTGGTATTAAAAAAATCAAACCAAACCCCAAAAAAACCCCAAAACAAAATAAAAAACCCCCTTTCATCTAAAGATTACATATTCTAACTTGCAAAAATGGGTCTCTGTAGAGGACTGAAGATAAACCATGACTAAAATACAGTTTGGTTTAGCAAGAATAAGAGCAGCAGGCAAAAATTAAAGCTATGCACTGGCATTCTTGGCTTAATGATAGGCAAGAGAAAATATTTTGAACATCTCAAGGACACGTATGAATATGTGATAGCATTAACAACAGCAAAAGCCAAAAAGGAAATAAAGCCAGAAAATCATGAAACACATTCCAGTAATGATGAGCTCCTTTCTTCAGATTAAGCCACATCACTGAGGCCTTTAAGCTACAGTAGACAAAAACTGCAGAGTACCCATTGTAGGGAACAAGCGTGCATTAAGCAGGGGGCAAAAACAGGTGAAAAGGATACTTTTTTGTTCTCTAATCTCAATTCAAATATAAAAGAAAAGCATGTGTAACAGTTAAAATTACTCACATACAAATACCATCCACCCACATATTAAAATGCCACAGAACAAACTTATTTTGAGTACGTTATACAACAAGGAGTTAATAATAACCTGGAGAAGGAACAATTTTCCTCTGGCTTGATTCAACACACGTGCATTATTCATCACGTTTATGAAAGAATATGAATCCCATCAAATAATTAGACGGTGTGTTAACCTCCCTGGTTTGCAGTAGCCCATGACTGACAAGTAGAAGGGCTCTCCAAGAACAATTTCCTGCGACGCTGTTCCCTTCCGCCCGGACCCTGGGTGAAGAAGGGTGTGTTTTGTGTGTTTGTATAGGGAATCCCTGTGGAGTTTTTGTTGAGCTTTAAGTCAAAACCCTCTGAATTTAACTTTAAATTGGGGAACCATTAGATGCCATGTTTGTTCCGGTATCTGTTACCAGTACCACAATATCGGTCAGCTTCCATTAGAGTAAATGGGGGGTGGAATAAATAAAGGAATCACCCCTCTCATCATTTTGGATTAGAGTAAGGTGGGAAGGTGAAATACCAAATTGCAGCAAAGCATGCTAAAAGAAAGAAGTAAAAGTAGTTTTAGGAGAATTTTAGTGACACTTTAACTTAGATTTTCTCAGTCCTCTGCTTTGAAACCCAGTGTGTTTTTCTCCTCCCTCATCACCCCCAGCACAGACTGCCCTGATCATCAGCCAGACTGATGAGCAAAGTATTTGTGGTAGAAAAAAAAACAGAGGTCCTGCCTGTTGTTGTTCTGAAACTTACGATTTACAAATCATAGGATTTGTAAGGATTTACAAATTGTCTGGACTGACAGCATCAAAGAACCCTGAGAATTTCTCACAGGCCTCGAGGTTTCCAAAGAAGTCAACAAAACTGTGAAGTAGACTGAGGCAAAACAAATAAATTCTTAATTTCTGCTGACAAATAGGGTGCCCTGAACCACGTGTGGAAAAAGCTAGTAGAACCTCCTATGATCTCATAACACAAATTACCTTAGGACGTTAGGTAAGTTAGGTCAGATGAAGTATGATTCTATGAAGTAACTGCAAGTGTTTCTCCTAGCTTTTAAAGGCCTAGTTTCTAGGGGTTTTACATGTGCTGCTTTATTTTCTTCCAAAATGCCCCTTCTGCTTCACTGTGGTGTAGTTCAATTTCCACCACGTAGCTGCGCCAGAAGCAGATGTGCTTTTAGCATGTCCTTTATGTAGTGGTGTCACACAAGTTGAAAGCGTTGTTGGGGGGGGGGGGGGGGTGTGTTCAAACTATTTCCCAAACTAAGGTAAAACCACAGGTTGGAGAACAAGTAAGGAGCACAGTTGCCAGTTTCAGTTAATGTATGGGTAAGTGCAGGAAAAGAGCCAAAAGCGGAAGACTCCAAAGGCAGTGAATGCTGAGTTCGTACATCGCCAAGGGAGGAATGTGTACACGTTTAGATGTGAATAAACGATGGAAACAGACTCGACTCTTATTGGCACTGGAGCAAGCGTGGAGCCATGCTCCTGCCCTGGCTGGCCCTACTCGGCTTTTTCTCCTGGTGCTGCCAAAGGCAGGATCGCACTCATGTGTTTGGTATTCAGCGCTGCTGAGGAGCACGAGTCGGTGAGTAAGGACACCTTGCTGCCTTAGCATGTTTATGAAGGAGATCCAGCCTGGCCAAAGCAGCTCCGGCGCACGGGGTCTGTGTGGCCAGGTTCTGGCAGCAGGAAGGGCTGCGGGGGTGACTTCGCGGGCAGCTGCCAGAAGCTTCCCCCAAACCAGACTGAAGGGGAGATAAGCAGAGGCTTGTGGGTGTGAGGGCTTTTCAGCAGGAGAGGAAGCCCGCAGGCAGAGCTCCCACCTCGCCAACGCTGCGGCCGGGGAGAAGCGCCCGGCGCCGGGCGGCGGCGCGTTTGCAGCGCGGAGCGCGCCTCCCTGGCGGGCAGGGAGGAGGACTTCACTCGGGCCTTTGTCAGGGTGACCCCCAGGCACCGCCGCGGCCCGGCGCTTTCGGACGGCCGAGGCCCGCCCGCGCTGGCAGCTGCCACCCTCTGCCGCGTCTGCCTTTGCCCCGGGTGCCGCCCCGCTCGCCTCAGAGCGGACACCGGCGCGTAGGGGGAACGGCTGCTCCGCAGGCCCCTGCGGCGCCGAGCTCGGCGGGGGGAGAAGCCGCCTCGCTTTTCCTGCCCACAACCAAGATGGCGGCGCAGGGAGCGGTCGGGCCGAAGCCGCTCTACCCTCCCACGCCCGCCTCTATGGCTGGCGGCGGGCGCGGCCACGTGACGCTTTCAACCGCGCCGCGCGGGACCTGCGCCGGGAGGCAACGAGGCCGCGGCGGGGGCGCGCGGGCGATCAGGTGACCCCCTCCCCTCGCGGGGCTCCCGGGCCGGGCCCGGGCCCGGCGGCGGCTTCTGGGCCGCCGCTCCCGACGGGCTGTGAGGAGTCTCCCCGCCACCGCCGCGGCCGCTGTCCCCGGGGCGCCTGAGCGGTCCCGAGGTCCGCGGCGCGGGGAGGTGCGGCAGCCGGCTGCTGTCCGGGAGGGGGCACCGGGGGGGGCGCGGCCATGCCGGAGGCGGCGCGGTGTGGGCGGGCGTGGGCGCCCGGCCCCGGCGGCGGGGGCAGGGTGGCTGCGGGCGGCCCGTCGCCAAACTCGGCAGCCCCGAGCGGCGCGGCGGCAGCAGCGAGCGGCCCGGGCGGGGCGGCGTGCCGGCTGGAGTTGTTCAGCGCCGGGCATCGGCCTGCGGCGGGTTTCGGGTGCTGTGGCCCCGGCGACGTGAGCGGGCGGCGGGAGGCCCGGCACCCGCCTTCTGGCCTGGCTCGTTCAGGGCGCCCCCAGCACGTGCCGCTCGGCAGCGAGGTGACCGGCGCTTCTGGGCTGCCTCGGCCCTGTCCAGAGGCCGCCGCAGGCCTCGCCGCGGAAGCGAAACGTTGAAAAGCATCCCGAGGGGGCAGGGGATTCGAAGTCTCAGGCTGCCCTCGCATCCAGGCCAGCCTTTCACGCAGTGCGTTCGGTTCTGAAGCGTAAAGCCAGACCCGCTGCATTTGGGAAACAGGCACCAGGGACATAACGAGTGGACACAGACACCAATACACAGCACGAACCTGTGGTGAATCCTGTCCAGTTAATTCAGCTTTCCTTCCCCATAAAGGGCTCCCTCGTTCTTGGCTTCAGCCAGGCAGTCACAGGATGGGCCGTCAACTCTTCTGCAGGCACTGAAGTGACGTTGGAAGTGCCAGCTGTGAGCCAAGATCCTCACACAGGTGATACTGCTCAGGTAAGGGCCCCATGTCAGCAGAGCAGTGCCCAAGTGCAGCCATTCGGTGTAGCCCTTGGGGCAGGGGAGGGTGTGTGATGGAAGCGTCTGGCCGCTGGCATTACTACCTTCTATCACCGCAATTGAGCGGGACAAGCAAAGCAGAAGCCTTGTTTTAGTGTTATAACGTTAGGCAGTTAATTGTGTTTACGTGCACAATGACCTCAGCCTGCTTTCCCTTAGCAACCACACCATGAAAGTCCTTTCAGGGGCTCCTTTAGCCAGCAAAACAAGAAACTGGAGTACTGAAGTGATGTCTGTAAGGTGCTACTCAACTTGGAAAGTGTGTGAGGGGGTGAAGCCAGCAAAGTTTCGTGTGATAAAGTAGTGCAGTGGAATATAACAACAGCTCATGCGCCATCCTGCAGGTCTGGCTTTTGAGGCATTCCTTCTGAGGCTGTGTAGCACAGGCTGCACTAAGAGGCCCTTCTATCCCAGGGATCCACGCTTTCCCAAGCACAGGTACACACCACGTGCACACATGAGGCAGCGTGGTGCAAGCCGTGCTTTCTGCAGTGTCTAAGAGAGAATACAACAAACCATCCCTGTCCCATTAATTACTGAGGAATAATTACTGAAATTTGAGCTGAAGGAAACTTCTCAGTTGCTCAGCTGAATCCGTTTTAGCTAAACTTTCTCTATCCTGCTCTGAGAAACATCCCAAACCATTTCCTCCCATGTGCAGAAACCTCGAGTCATTGGTAGGCAAATTTATGATCTCATAAAAGTTGATATACATCCGAATGGCAGTTCCTCTCAGCTCAGAAACGCTTTCCTAAATTGCTCTCCTCAAATCTAACTTGTTAATGCAAAGTCCAAGGCGCAATCAATCATTCCTATCCCATCACATTGACCATTTGAGAATGATTACTGTGATTTGAGTTGAAGGAGCCTTTGGAAATGATCTGGCTGTATGCAAACATTTCAGGCTGTCACCCTTTTTTTTTTTTTTAGGAAGGCAGATTTCTTAAAATGTAAAAAATTAGTAGTTTTTAAGAACTGATGCTGCTTTTCTCTGCCTGAGTTGAGGAAATAAGTATGCCATGTGATACTGTGTGGATCAAGTAAGCACTCCTGATATTTAAAACCAAACCTGTCTTAATGAGACGACATAGAGTGCTCCACTGCTCACACTTTAATAATAAACCCCTGCGTTGAAAGACTGTCAAGTGACAAGGATTTCCAAGGGTTGAGGGTCTTTTGTTCAGACTGCAAAACTGTGAGGCTCTAGCTGAGGGCAGAGCAACAGGAACACCATTTTTGACTGTATGTTTAAAAAAAATAGCTTCTGAGCAACATGTTAAGCAGGCCCTGCATTGTAATGACAAGAAATATAGGTAAATATACGAGTATATAGTAAATATACAAGAAATATATGTAAATATTCAGCCTGGAGAAGAGAAGGCTGCAGGGGGACCTCATTGCAGCCTTCCAGTACCTGAAGGGAGCATACAAACAGGAGGGGAATCAACTATTTAAAAGGGCAGATAATGGCAGGACAAGGGGGAATGGTTTAAAGCTGAAGGAGGGAAGATTTAGATTGAATATTAGGGGGAAGTTTTTTATGGAAAGAGTGGTGAGGTGCTGGAACAGGCTGCCCAGAGAGGTGGTGGATGCCCCATCCCTGGAAGTGTTCAAGGCCAGGTTGGATGGGGCCCTGGGCAACCTTGTGTAAATCCAGGCCTGAGGTTGGTGGCCCTGCCTGTGGCAGGGGGGTTGGAGCTTTATGATCCTTGGGGTCTCTTCCAACCCTTGCCATTCTATGATTCTATGAAATGCAGAAGGACTTATAAACATAATTGAGTCAGCTGACAACTACTGAAGTGATCTTAAAATCCACGCTGCAATTATGACTGGAAGTTTAAAGCAACAGTGACACCTTTTCAGTAAAATTGGGCTCTCGGGAGAGTGATTTCTCCTGCCTTTGGATCTTAGATCGTTCCATGCATTATAAATCACTCCTCCACAAAACTCTGCACATAGTGTAAGCCAGTCTAATACTTCTCCCCTGTAACTATTTCAGGTCACCACTGGAAGAAATGAAGGTATAATACATACAGGGGTTTGGTGTCCTGAGTTATGTAATTCTAAACTTGGCTATGTGGGGAGGAACACGTGTCAACATCGGTTTGTTCCATGAAGAATCTATTGTCAAATGTTCATACAAATCAGCTCCCTCTATTTCAAGAAAATACCCACCAAATCTGAAAAGTAACAGGACCTTCGTGACTTGTCTTCCACAAACCTCTTTTGGCCAAGACTGTTGTGCATTACAGATCCCCCCCCATCTGAAGTTTTGGACAGTCTTTTTACTGGGGAATAAAACCTACCCCCTGTGGCAATAAATGATCAAATGTGAGTTTGGTTTTTTGTCTGTCCTGGTGCCTGTGGTTTTACAGAAGCAGAGATGGGTTCTTCAGGTGAACAGGTGATGGCTAGTTCTTGGAGAAATACTCAATCACCTAGCTGCTTCCTATCCTTCAGCATCTGACTCTGCCTTTTGTCATTTAAAGGGTTTCCTTTCTTCAGAGGTAGGCTAAAGCTGGCAGCTTGCCTTCTTTGGATCTAAACCTTAAATCCGAGTATGCTGGTGGATGGATTTCTCTGAGATGCCAGAGAGAATTTATACTCAATGGTTAAAAGCTGCTGCCACCTTTCCAGTCACAGGCACTAGGAAGTCCCTTTTGTTCAGACACAGCACGGTCATTCTGCAGGAAAATACCAGAATATTTTCAAACACATCACACCAGCTCTTCTTGTGGTTGCCAAAGGCTGGGGAAATGGATTCAAGACCAGGTAGTGACTGGTTGTAGCTGTGATGCTCCCATTGCTCAGGTATCTTTTTCTGGTTTTCTCTTGTCCTGGTCTGACACTTGCCTGCAAGTGCCTCTGATTAAGGACATGAGTGACTTTCCCTGTTCTATTGATCAGAATAAATTACCAGCAGCTAATTTATGGACCTCACAAAAGTGTCTTTGACATGGTGAATTGTGCCCTGTTGTTCAGGTAATTGGGTTGTCAGGAAATGCTATTGGTTCCTATGCAGTTATCTCCTACAGAACATTGGCCTGTTTCATGGAAAGGGACAAAACCTTTTAGACTTGCTGTTCCCAGGATGTTATGAAGACTCTAAATAAGTGTTCCTACTGATAGTAGCAATGGTAGAAAAGAACTGCAATGTTGAAACCTTTTTGATTCCCATGGGAACCATCTTTCAGCAACCCATAGGAGGCTCTGTGAGGTCTGTGTCAAACAGACCCTGTCAGGTCTTGGTGTGGTTGGAACTGGTGGGAGCACGATGACCTTTGGAAGTTCTCTGGCTGATGACTACATCAGTTTCTCTATACACAGGGCTAGTTTCCTTCCTTGGGAAGAACTGGGTGCTTACACCACGAGTTTGGCCACCCAGCAGCTCTGTAGACCCAGGGGAAAAGAAATGGTTAAAGAATGGCTTTTCTCCACCCAATTCAGTCCAGGTCCAGTGCTGATAGCTGAAGGAGGGCTGTGGGCAGCCCCCCTCTGCCACTGCTTCTGTAGGAGCTCTGTGATTCTTAGAACTCCTCTGAGTTTGGGGTTATCAAGCGCCCCTTGTTGCAGTTGCATCAACTGCAGAATAGCTCATTTAGCAGGCACAACAACGGGCTCCTGTTTGGGCAAGATTCCACTGGCAGGCTGTGCCTGACCTGGAGACCTTTGATATTTTGGCTGGCAGACTAGTTGTCTGTGCCCTGCTTGGTATTTCCCTGTAAAATACGCTCTAGGTTGTCCTCTCCTTAGGAGAACTTACCCTTCCTCCCACTCGTTTTTGAGTCCAGGCATCACTGAATACTCTCAGCTGGAAGGGCCACCCCTTTCTGTGCTGAGCATGCAGACCCTCTACCCGCTGCTTCCTCACTGAACAGTGCAGCCCAACAGCTCAGGAGGTGCCTCTGAGCTCTGGCAGCTGGACACATCTGCATTTCCAGTTTTGCTTCCTGGAGGAGCTGTACTGTACAGCTGTGTACTGCCAGCATCACCACAAGCAGGAGAGGCCCAAGAGATTGGGTTGCTTTGGGCTGGTGTTTCTGGCAGATCCTCATCAGGCTGCTTTTTGTGGATATCTTTGCCAGCTGTTACCTAGGGAAGACAAGACACATTGGAAAAGTTTGTGAATTGTTCTGATGGGATGAGCACACTTGCTTATGCCATGCTTACCTTTTAATCTTGTTGATATTTTGATCTACTTCTTGACTTCAGAATTACAAGGAGTTTTCTTTTCCTCCTCTTTTTTAGGGAAATAAAAAGGTTTAGAGGGGCATGGAGCTCGAAAGAATCATTCGAGACACACTGACATGCTTCATCCAGTCCCACATCCCTGCTGCAGACCTCAGGTATGTTGAGATGGCAAGACCTGATGTAACTGTTCTAGCTTGAGCTCTGTGCTGGTTGTTATACTGAACTCCAAGTGGAGCTTCAGAGCTTTCCTATGCTTTGTGTTGCCTTTCCTGAAGTCAGATCCAGAATGCAGGTAATTGGTACAGGTTCTGATGTGAATGCTTGAACAGCTATTGTTCAGCATTGCACTCTAGTAATGTCATTTCTTTGACAACCAAGATGATTAATTTCCTGTCCAGTAATGCACATTAGGGTATGGGATTCCCTTCATTCCACAGTACTCCCAAGGGGCTTTCTGAGCAGCACAATGCTACATCAGTGCTCTCCCTGTCTTGAACTCTGCCTGCATGCAGAGATGCAGCCACCTTGAGGCTGGAACACAGCAGCTTGTTTTACAGACTGACAAGCAAGCTTGGAGAGCAGCTTGCAGAGAACACTGCAGCTTGGTGGAATGTGATGACCTCACCTGAAGCACCAGTCAGGGTTTGAGCTCTCAGAATATTCTGGTTTACTCAGATGAAGCATGTACAGGAGCACAGCCTCTCGGCACACGCTGGGGCTTTCATTCAGTGCTGCTCAGGAAGGAGGGCAGCATGCAGTATTTTACCTGTAAATGCATCCCACTCAACCACTGACTACTTTCTACCTGGCTTTACTGGTGAGATCTGCCCATAAGGTACAGCCCACATAGGTTCTTCTGCTGCTCTGCACGAGGTTAGGGGGAACAAGGATGGAGTGAGAGAAAAAATGGGCCTGTTGACCATCCTGCCATGTCCTGTGTTCTCCTTTATCTTCAGTGGGATGGATGATGTTTTCTTCTCTTACATCACGGGTGTCCTGGAAGAGCTGGGCTCACCAGAGTCCTCTGAGGAGACCTTTGACATGGACACCTTTGTGGAAATGATGGAGGCGTATATTCCTGGTTTTGCAGAAATCCACAGGTATGTGAGTCTTACTGCTTTGCTCGTGCAAACTATGGACTGGCAGCCTGAACCCAAGCCCCAAAGTATCATAAATCCTTTTGTTATTCCCCCTTGAAGAGGTATTAGTGCCAAACCGTTTCAGGCTTTGCCTGAATAAACAACTGCTAATCCCAGTATAGTAGGTCCTTGGCCATCTGAAATACCAGTTTATTTTATCTTCCCATCAAGCCTTGTCTTTTATCAAGAGGTAGGCAGGGTAGGATAGGCTACTGCTTTTACTCCTCACACCGATTACACAGCTTCTGTCTCTTGCAGCGGGGATGTCTGTGAAATGATGTTCTCCCTCTCAGAAAGGCTTGGTGAAGCTCGCAACAAAGGTGAGTTACAAAGACAATTTCAGCACAAGAAAGTATATTCTGTTTTCAGTATTAGTCTTTGGAGTTGACTCTGTTTTGTCCTATGACATCGCTCATCTGCCACGTTCAGGATCTCAGAGTGTAACTGGATTTGGTTGACTTTTTTTTTTTTGTAGTGTTCAGTTGGGTTTTTGATGTTAATACAAGGGAGGTTTGCATCACACAGACTACTGACCAAGACATACTGGCGTGAAAAACACTGGACCAGATCTCCAGATATCTTTTGAGATCAGATTCAGAGTAAGAAGGAAGAAATAGCAGACACAGGGCTACTTGTTGAAGTTCTAGTGTTGGTTAACTCTGAAAACGACAATTTCTCCCCCCTGTGATAGCTGCCTGCCTAAGCAATGCTGACACTGCGCAGCCCACATCAGGTGCATTGTCAGATAGAGAATACACCTGGTCATGGGTATCACTTCTAGACTTTAAGCATCCTCAGAGGTTGCTTCCCGTCCCCCCGTGAACCCTGGCACAGATGTAAAGTCAGCAGTGATGTGCTGCTCTGGCCTGCACTGCACAGGGCTGCAGAAGACTACGCTATCCCAGTGGCCCTTTCTCACCTCAGTATTCCCAGATCAGCTGGGCTGCTGAATTATCAACCCCAAAGGTACATCCCACTGAAGAAAAGATGGGTGAAGTGCCTTGTATTTAACCTTTCAGGACACACAGGTCTGGGGTCTGCATGTCTAGCCACATCACTGCTATCTTAATAGGAGCAGGAAGGCTACATATCAGAGAACAGAGGGTCCTGTCTTGTCTTATCTTACTTGCTGCTTTCTTGAACTTGACAAAACCTAATGCTCTGCTCTGGTCCCCTGCATCTCCAACCCTTTGAGGATCCTGATACAGCCAGAATGTGGAAGGACAGCATGATTCTGGCTTTAGAGAGGATAGAACAGAGGTGAAATGATTCTTCTTACAGTGACAAAGAAAGGGCCTGTAAAGAGACAGTCATCAGTGTAACCAGATCACAGGAAGTGCCAGAGAGTATTCCCAAATTTAAAATCAAAACCAAAACCACACCTTAGTTCAAAGTTAGAGCGAACACCAGGGAATTCTTAGAAATGTAATAAAACATACCATCAGTATTCACATCCAGGGTGCTAGAGGGCCAAGAATCGACAGGTAGAATTGAATTTGCAAGTGACCCATGCCCAGTAAGGGATGGAGATGCAGCACTCAGGCAGTCCAGCATCCATTAGCACTACCTTCCTGTAGTGCAAGCAGAGGTGCAGCTGTCCCCACTTAAGGGCAAGAGGAACAGTAGTGCTTCCCATCTTGGCAGTTAAGTGATTTGCTTTGGCACACAATGCACTAGCAGTTTAATGCTAACAGAAAACAGAGTTCTAGCCTTAGTGGGACTGTTCCTCAGGAGATATCACTATGTCTTTAAGAAAAACCTGGCCAAAAGACTGTGGAAGGTGGCAGCGAAGCACCCTCTGAAGACCTGACGGAGGGGCAGGAGCCTGGAGCCGGAGCGTGCAATGGGGAAAGGCTGTGCACTCAGACAGATGGAGCCGGGGCCCAGGTATGAGCACCCTGCAGAGGAGAAGGGGCACTGGACACGGTCACCCAGCACCACCTGAGGGCATTTTCTGATGCTGGAAGGAACCACAGCTTAGGTTGACACAGCATTGCTGGTGCCTGTGATCTCCATTGTATGGCCTGGAAAAGAAAACTATGTGCTGACAGAAGAGCGAGCCAGAGCCATGGTTGAGAGAACCTGTCCTACTGCCCTCTAAGATCCCACAGCAGCAGTAGCCAGGTTCCACCCTACTTCACCCCATTCCTCTAGCCACAGCTGGAGCAGGATCACCATTCTATCCTCAACCATTATGCGGTATCTGCTCAGGGAGGAGCCAGGTCTGGGTGTCAGTCCCAAAGACACTGGTCCCATCCTCAGTGACCTTCCGTGCTGTTCATTTACTGAGCTATACAGCACTGAGTCACTGGTGCAGCAGTCCTGAACCTGCATCACCATTCAGCATGACCCATGCTACAGGCATCGCAGCACCCATCAGATGCCCCAACATCCTTTCACCATGCTCTGCTTGCTTGCTTTCCAGTAACTGAGCTCTTCCTGCTCTGCAGCATAATCATTCTGCATCCACAGCCTTTTAGCCATTGCTGCTGCTGCTGCACTCCCTGATGATGTAGCTGAGGTCCCTTTGCTTTCCAACATGTATTTACAAGGCAAGCAGGAGTTTCAAGCATTCACATGACAGTGTCCAGAAAGCTCCCTCCTTTAGAGACACATAGCATGGCCACACAGATAAGCCAGTTCACAGCAGCCCTATTTTAAAGAAAGTTGAAATACAAGGAAAGGACATTAAGGAAAAGTGATGCTTTGTCCTTGCAAAGATACAGTCCCCTGTTAGCTTCAGAAGTGGGGTGTAGTCATGCTTATATGGAGAGTGTCTTCAGCTAAGGACAACCTGAATTTCCTGACCAGGCAAAGCCAGAAGCCCTTCTCAATAGCCCTCTCCTCACTGTATCCCGACCTTACCTCTGTCCAACCAGGAAGGCGATGACTTGAAGGATGGAGTGGAGCTGCTACTGGAGATGTTCCCAGCCTGTACCATGAGCCAGGCGGAGAAGGCACTCGCCATGGCCTTGGGGAACTTGGAGGAGGCAGTGCAGTTAATTGTGGAGGAGAAGTTGGAAATTGGCCCAGCAGGTGCAAGCGTGAAGGTACTGTACTCTGAGCTGGGTGGCAGCAGGCCAAGGAGCAGGGCAGAGCTCAAGGGACACAGGTGTCCCAGCTGTCTGCTGCAGGCGGAACTTCCTTCTGCATAGTGAGCCAGGAGGATCACCCAGAGTAACACTCCCTCTCCTTCCCTTGGCTCTCAGGAGTACAGGCTGTGCCTGCAACTGAGCCAGCACACCCCCCCACCACAGGGCCTGGAATGCTGCACCAGCAGCTAGGCTCACTGAGTTAGTGGTGGAGGTGGAAGTAGCAGTAGACACCCCCACCCCCATGTTGTGCTACTCACATGCTTGCCTTGTCTCCTCACAGGACCTGGCACGGCCTCGGAGAGCACCCAACCATGAGGAACTAAAACAGGTTATCCTACAGAAGTAAGTACCCATCAGCAAAGAACTCATTCTGCTCCCACTAAAGGAGGAGGGGCCAGCTTGGGGAAGGTCAGAGTGAGATGGTGATGTATAAAAAAAAACCCCTTGGGGTGTACGATGCTTAGAAAGGATGCCACGAAGCCAATTTTGGTGTAGCTGAACACATCTAAGCACAAATATAATCATCAGGTGGAGAGAACAGGTTTGGGTTTGCTTTAGAGGTCTGGCACAGGAACAGGTTACCTGCACCAGCTGGGTCAGCGCCGGCTGTGCATGAGGTTTCAGCCTCCTCCAGGGACAGTGTAAATCACAGATCTGTCAGCCCAGGTCCTGGTTAAAGGTTCAAGGCACAAATGCTGCGCCACAGCTCAAGTAACACACAGTGACTTGTAAAACTACAGCAGCTCATTCATGCCTCCATGCTTGGAGACAGTCCAAACATGGCTAAAGATATCTTTAAGAGACTGCCAGTACAGCAGCACTGGGAAGATTCGATCTCAGCTGCTGAAGGTGTGAATTCAATGCATTTAAAGAAACCTTTCTGAAGTCCCCCTGTGGTCTTCTTGGGAATGAAAGTGGCTTTAGATTGGTTTACCTTTATTCATTTCCAAAAGCACTTAATTCTCAATAGGAGAACCCACACTGTGGTTTCATCGATCTGCTTTAAGATCTCAGCTTTCACGAGTATCCTCCTGTGGATACACAGATGCCATGTGTCTATCGAGCCACAACTTTTCCACCACTTTACATCCTCCCCAGTGACAGAATAAGCAGCTGATGGGCTAGGGAAGATAAAGCAAGGCATCCAGGCAGAATTAGCAATCCCTGTCCTTGCATGTCCCCTGTTCAGGCTTGTTTCAGAGCAACACACACAGGAACAAAAAAGCACCAGCTGTTAGTTATGCTTCTGGGAACTTCACTTTAATAACATTTTGGCAACATCCTGTACTTTAAACATCACTCAAGCACAGGTACAGAGAGCAGGTCACCATAGCTGAAAATACACAGGAGCAACTATACTAACTACTGAGAGAGAAGCCATGGTCAGCTCTGTCTGCCTGCTAAACCAGCGCCAAAGTCTCAAGAGCAGTAGCTCAGCAGTACAGCAAGCAAAAGCTTGAGTCCTGATGGTTCAGTCACACAGGGAATGAGGTGATGCTTTTTGAAGTCGCTTCCAGCACAGGCCTGTATCATAGTCAAGTACTAGGTGGAGTGTAAAAGGAACACTTACCTCTTCAGGGCAGAAGCAGACAGCTTGGTCCTATAATCTCACCTCTCTGCCATCACTTGGGCTGAGAAGCAGCAGAGGTGCCCCTGTGGCAGAGCACACCAGACCTTGGCACCTCTGTCAGTGCTGCATTTTCAACAGCCTGCTTTCAGTTCACATATTTTCATTTCACATATGGCCAAGGATGTAACTCCATGAGAATCCTGCTGGATTCTCACTAGGAGGATGCACATCTTGTCCATTTCCTTCAGAGGGGAATGTTAAGTGCTCCTAGCTGCAATCTAGTCACCTAGGACACCCTGCACAGCCACAAACCAGCCAGGAGAGAAAGGGCCACACACAGCCTCAGGCTGTGCATGCTACAGAGTTCAATAAATGTTTCTTGTGTTTCAGATACATGATGGTGGATAGTGCAGAGGATCAGAAAACACATCGGCCAGCCCCACCCAAAGAGGTAAGGAGAGCAGTCCCAGCTCTCAGAGGATTTGAATGTCCATTGGCTACAAGGTTTAAAAATCAGGCTGTAAATCCAAAAAGCAAAGGGGCAGGCCAAAGGTGGGACTGTTAACATATCCACTAGTCAGCAAAGAGGGAAGATCAGCTTCCCCCCAACAGAAAGGGTGAGCAAAGCAGCCCACCCCAGTCTTCCTGCAGCCACCTCACTCTGCAGCACAGCTCTGCTTCTTTGTCCCCTCCCATTCCCTAGCAGTATGGGTGTCCATCCACTTGGTGTTAATGTCTTTCCAGGCTCCCAAGAAGTTGATCCGCTACATTGATAACCAGGTGGTGAGTACAAAGGGAGAGAGATACAAAGATATCAAGAAACCTGAGAGCGAGGAGATGAAGAGAACCTACATCAGCCTCAAACCAGCCAGGAAGTACAAGTTCCACTGACAGCCAGGTCCTCCTGCTTGTCAAGGAGGCGTTCCACCTCGTCAGCCAGGCATGGCAGGATGGACACCTGGCAGTAGCGACGAGGGGACTCTGCCACCTGCCACTAACTGGAACTAACCTGGGAGCCAGGACACTGCTTTCAGCTTCCTCAACTAACCCAGCTGATGAGGAGGAGCTGTTCCTCTGCTCCCAAGGGCATGCTGCAACGGCTCTGGAGCCTGGGCATTCTCTGCTATTCCTTGCATGGGACATTTTTAGATCAAACATGTGGCTTGTGCTCTTGCAGCAAGCTTTTTACAAGTCTGTGTGCACTGTTGCTTTAAATTGAGTGCCAGTGTTAATAAAGATGATGTGAATTCAGCCAGAGCATGCACATACTTTACACACAGTGCCTCTGATCTCTCCTGGGGCCAAAGGAGGGAGCAGGGTCATCTTCTCTTCCCCTGCTTACTCACTTCATCACGTTTACTGCAAGATGTGGCTGCTGTTTGGTTAACCAAACAGTGAGCTTGTAGATACAAGGGCTGAGGCTGAAATTCAGACCAGAGCTAGGCTTTCCCTGCCAATACAACCTGCAACACAGAGGCTTCACAGCATGGCCAGGACTCCTGCCATTTCTCACCACTGTTGAGCACCAAAGCTTTGGCCACATGTCACAGAACAGGATATAGTAGCAGGCCTGAGTACTACTGAAGTGTTAAATGGCAATGCCCAACTGCTTTCAGTGACAGTACAGCTAGGTCTGGGGCTTTTCTGACAATGAAACTGCATTTAGGAGCACATTCCCCCTGAAGAAAACTCCTATCTTGCACCAGCCTAAACCAGCACCTTAGGCCTGGACAGATGCTGCTGGTGCCATGGCTGTGCCAGGTCTTTAGTACCAAGCTGGCCAGTGGCTGTGGGCTGGAGCTGGGCTCACTCTGTCCTCCTGGAGCCCAGAGGGGCCTGCCCTCTCCCAGAAGGAGGGATGGCAACTTTATGCTTTCTGCTCCAGCTGGCCCAGTTTGTTCCCAGCAGGTCTGCTGGCCTGCCCTGCACACAGACCCCAGGGGACAGTCCCCATCAAACACTCCCCTGCTCTCTGGACAGCTGCCACTTAGAGATTTAAAATGCAACAAATAATAAATCGTATCTACTAGCTGGCCTGGCCAAGGCCTGTTTAGCACCATGGTGTTCCTGCAAGTCACTCGCTCTCTCCATGCCACTGCAGAGGGAGTTTCTTTCCCCAAAGGCACCAATGAAGCCCACTCATGAACACCCAGTGGCTGCTAAACAGCCCCAGAGGAAACTGAGCCCCACTTGGGCCATCCTCACCATTGGGACCGACCTCTCCCTCTGCACATCTCCGCAGCAGCCGGTTCTGGCACCCTCCTGGGATCTCAGCATCATGTCAGTCCCCCCCTCCCCAGCAGCAGCAGTTCTAGATCTGGAGGTTAATGAAAGGGGCGAAGCCAACCACATCCTGCAGGAGAACAAGAGCCCTCTGCAGTGGAGGCTCCACATCCAGCTCCACCCCACGGCTTCGGAGGATGCTCAGGCTGGACTCGGCCACATTGTGACAATGCTTCACCTTCAGCGAGCGCAGCTTGGGACAGTACTCAGCCAGGACCCTGCCAAGAGAGAGAGCACATGCGGGTTGCAAGCCAGGACTCCTGAGTGTACCACTCGCCATCTTCTCTACCTCCAGAGGCCCAGCATTCACAGCTGTGCCACACATGCACCAACACTGGGGAGCAGCACCCTGGCTGTCAGAGAAACTCAACGGATGTGGTTGGAACCCAGACCTGCCCTCAATGACACGCTGGGGCATTTGCTGTTAGCAGAACACAGTGCCTCTCCTGAAGGGCCTGCTAGTGACTTCTCCCCGAGACTGAGCTCTCATTGCTTTCAGCGTGAAGAAATCTGACTTTTCTCTTTGGTTCTCTTCTTCTCCCCACCCCAGACACCTGCCATCCCCACCCCTGCTGACCATGTTACTCAGTACCTGATGGAGTCATTCTTCACTCGCAGACACCCTGTGAGGTCCAGGTGTTCCAGTTCAGGGCAACACTTGGCTATCTCCTCAACCGCCACATCGCCCACATTGGCATTGACAGCCAGCGAGAGAGACTTGAGCCTCCTACACTTCTGCACCAAGTAGCAGATGGCCTCGTCCTTCAGCTGGCGACAGGCTGTCAGGTCCACAGCCTCCAGCGCCTTGCAGTGGTCAGCCAGGCTGCGCAGGGACAGGCTGTCCACCCACTCGCAGTGAGCCAGGGAGAGCTGGCGCAGGTTGGGGCAGCTCAGCGAGATGGCCACCAGCGCGTGGCGGCTGAGCTGAGCACAGCCCTTCAGCTGGATCTGGTGCAGGTGGTGGTTCTGCCCGATGACCGGGAGCAGCTCCTTGTCCGTCAGCCAGTCGGAGCAGTTCTGGAGTGCCAGCTGCTGTAGTACTTCGTTGTCCTTCAGCAGGTTAACAAAAGCAGCTCGAGGGATGGCAGGTCCAATCTGCATGGAGAATCCAGGAAGAATAAGGCATCTCCAGGGGTTTCAGCTCAGCCTGATCCTCACCAAATACTCCATCCCCTCCTCTCTTCCACTGTGACAGTGGTGAGCAAAGCCACCCCCTCTCCTTACCCCTGGGCAAACCCTGCCATCGGGATCTCCACCCCTCTGTGCCAGCCACTGCCACAAGCTAGATGATGTTCTGGCTTCTCCATCCACCACCATCCCCCCTGCATTTATAGATTCATGATGAACTCCATACTTCTGCTTGACCACTCTGATCTCACACAACTACTTCTGTCTTTCCAAGTCCCAGGCACTGCATCCTAGGGCCAGACAAGCTTTCCACAAAGACCAGACACAGAGATGTCTCTGGTCAAACCAACCATATTGCACAACTGCAAGGAAGAGCAACAGGCCATGCCACTCCCGAGCTGGCTTGTATTTCTGCCAGCTGGTGCCCCATAATGGTCTGGGCGGAGCTTCCAGGCTCACTCCTCCCAAGCCCTCTTGCTAAAGACACTGTCATTGCTGGGCCCTGAATCACCATTTCTCCTCCCTGAGCCTATCCATCCAGTCAGACATGGGAGCCATTAACCTGAGCTCCTAAGCAGAAACCAGCCTCATGGGGGGGGATTTCTTCCCCCCACATAGTCAGATGTTCCTAATTGCTCCAGAGTAGTAGAACACCTGGGTCTCCCCCAGCCTCAGAGCCATTCAATACCTGGCTTGAGTCAAAGCTGCGCATGTTGGCCAGGTACAGCTGGATGAGAGACTGGAACGACTTGCTGACCCTCTGCAGACTCAGGAGCTGCTGCAGTGGCAGATGACAGAGGATATGTGGAACTAAGATGTCTTCCCAGGGCAGGTCCAGGAGGCATCCCCTGGAGGGGGTCAAACTCATCATCAGTCGCCAGGGAGCCAGGCTTCGGTGGGAGCCAGGCTAGATCACCTCACACTTACTGACGAGGGCCTCTAGGAGGAACAGCCAGAGAGAAGGACTCAGTGACATCTCCCGCAGTCAGCCCACAGGGTAAAACCCCTTGGCTAGCCATCAGCAAAGCATGAGCCTGCCACCTGCGTCACCTCCTCCCCAGGCTGGGATGTTCACTGCTTAGGCATCTGAGTCCACCTGCCTGCAGTGCCCTCCAGGAGAGCTCGGGTCAGGCTTTCCACCCACTGCCCAAGGAGTCCTTGTCCCTCAGCAGGGCAGCAAGTGACTGCTGCAGCACTACTACATCACCCACACTGTGCCTAGCTTTCACACCTACACACAGCTCTACCCGGGAGCTAGTCCCCTCTCTGCATCCAGTGCTGAGCCACTCGGCACCTTGCGAGGGGGAGAGGGCAGGCACCTGCTCCTTCCCGCGGGGAGCAACAAGGCTCCGGGCGCCCCCAGAGAGGTCTTGCTGCGAGGAGCTGGGACCCGGCGTCTCTGCGGCAGCGAGGCCGCAGCCTCGGGCGGCGAGGGGAAGGGCAGGGGCCGAGGAAGGAGCAGAGGGGTCCCGGCACACCCCACGAGGCCGCGGTTAGACTCGCCCGCGCCCCGCGCCCCCCCCCCTAGAGCCCGGCTCGGCCCCAGAGCCGCCCGCAGGCCCGGTGCCCGGGCTGCCCCGCCGCCGCAGCGAAGCGGCCGCGGAAGCCCCGACAGGACCCGCACACAGACGCCTCCCTCCCGCGGGGCCCCGCGGCGAGGCGGCAGCCCTGCCGCCGTCACGTCGCGTGTGCTCCCCCCTCCCCCAGACCCTGCAGCCGGTACCTGCCTCCCCGCCGGAGGTGCCCCGGCCGCTCCATACAGCTGCGTCCGACTCCGCCCCCGACGCCGGCGTCCGGTAGCAACGTCACGGCGGCACCGGGCGGAAGTGCGCACACCCCACCGCCCCGCCCCTGTCTCTGCCCGCCCGGTGCCGCACCCTCACCTCGCCCTGCGACAGCGCGCGGGGTACCGGGGACTGGGCGGAAGGCACAGGAGCTCCCGGACAAGGGCAACCGTCGGGGCGGAGGAGAGTGCTCGTCCCGGCGCGGCCAGGCCGGGGCACCGGGCAGAGGAAAGGGACTCCGGCGCTGCGGGCGGGCCAGAGGAGCCCGGCGGTCACAGGTCCCGCCGGTGCCGTGGCGAGTCCCGCAGGCTGCCGCCAGCGGCGCGGCGCTCGCACCACCTCGGTGCCCCAGCTCCCCGCGCGCACCACCTGTCCCGGTTCCCCAGTTCCCCAGTGCGCACCAGTTGTCCCAGTTCCCCAGGGCGCGCCGGTTGCTCCAGACCCGCAGCTACCCTGGTCCCCCAGCGCATACCGGTTGCTCCAGCCCCACGGCTACCCTGGTCCCCCAGCGCATACCGGTTGCTCCAGCCCCACGGCTACCACCCTGGTCCCCGGTGCACGCCAGCTGCCCCACTTCCCCGGTCCCCAGCGCACGCCCGTCCCCCGCGGGCGGCCTCGCGCATGCGCAGCACGGCGGAGCTGTCCGTTCAGCACCACGCGGAGCCGGGACCCGCCGGGACCCGCCGTTGCCGGTGAGCGACGGCCCCGCCCCACGGCCCCGCCAACCTCCCTCTCCCCCACCGGCCCCGCCCCGACCCCCAAACCCCCAACCCGACCCCGTCGCTCTCCCGACGGGCTCTGCCGCCGCCCCCTCCCCTCCCGCAGGAGCAGAGAGACCCCCGGGAAAGGCAGGTCCCCGGGCCTCACAGTTCTCACAGCATCCCCGACCGGCAGCCGCTGGGCCCCGCTCCTCTTCCGGCACCGGGCTGCACGCCGCCTCCCTCAACGCCTGGGGCAGGACGGCACTGCCGGTCCGCGGTCCGCCACCCCCAGCTCGCATCCTCCCACTCCGCCAACCGGATCCTCGCGTTTCACACCCCCGCCGGTGCCCCGCCTGCCCCCGTAGCCCCGGGGAACGAGCGGCGTCCGTCCCGCTGCAGGCTGCCTCCGCGGGGAAGCGGGCCGGGCTCCTGCCGGCGCAGTTGCCATAACGACTCCAGACAGGGCTCCCGCAGACACCGGCGCTGCTGTTTCCTCGCCACCCTCCTCCCCGCTGCCGGTTTGCAGGGCAGGCCCTGTAACTTCTGTTAACGCACAGCACACCCCAGAGCCGGCCCTGGGCGGGTGACTCCATCCCCGGCTCGGATCTGAGCCCTGCCACCTTGTGCAGCATCAAGCTGCTGATCACTGCTGGCAACAGGCGCTGTAAAAAGATCTGCCTGGCAAAAGAGCAGGGCCCACACAGAGTCCCACATTCCCCGTAAAGCAATGACCTATCTATGCACCCTGGCCTGCTCGTTCCCTCCCAGTCTGGAGGCTGGTTTGGGGAACAGTGCTCTTACCCCAGTGCCTGTCCTCTGTGGGTAGCTACCCATGCTACCTGTCTGCCCCAGAGCTGGCACCTGGCCCTTGAGGGTCCCAGTGCCCCCTGGAGCTAGCACAGTGCTTTTCCCATTTACAGGACAAGCAAGCAGGGGGTTGCAGTTTTCTAAATGAGCCAAGAATGTCCCCTGTAAGTGAATGGTTGTGACTGACATTGGCTACAAGCAGGCTTTTCGAAATAGTGGTTTTGGTCTGGATAGGAAGTGAGGGAGCACCAGTGAGCAAGCGAGTGCAACGCTCAATTACATCTGGCCTTTGCTGCAGGCTTTCTGTGCCAAAACAGACCTGGCTGGGAGCCCCCAGCTTGTGTCAAGTCCTTGCCCGGAGGAGCGGTGCTGTGGATTGCTTATTTTCTTTCCTGAGCAACACGTGTGCTGGGCTGGCAAGTGGGGCCTGCTCTGCTCCCACACCAATCTCTGTTTGTGTTTTTCATTTCATCTGATCCAGCTGGGCTGGCTGAGTCACTTCCCAGGGATCCTGCTGGTAGCCGGGCTGGGAGGAGGGCTGAGAGTCAGCCCAGACAGATGCTGGGCACCACAAGGAGGTTGGGTGGCACTGTTCTAAGAGACAGATGTGAGACCTAGCTGTGTGTGTTTGGCCTCTGTTTCACCCCAACCTTTTCCTGGCTTACGGATGCACAAGGTTGGCCCCACTCACAGAGAAGGAGAAGACTGTCCTACCTTTAATAGCACATGACAGGGCAGACCTCAAGAGCTGGGTAGTGCAGAGCCATCTCTGCTGAGCTACTCACAGGACCATTCAGAAATCACACCTAATCCAGCTTGCTTCAGCCTGCTTGCAGGGCAGCAATCACTGTGCCAGGCCTGGGGCGCTGCTGCCTCCCAGGCAGCACTGGCTCTTTTCCAGATCCATCTCACAGGGCAAGCATTGCCCCAGGGAGCAACGAGCATTTTTCAGACCCTGCTGCCTGAATGGAGGTTCCCTAGCATAACACCACAGCAGGTACTGCGAGGCAGTTGCTCGTTAGCCCCCGAGCCTAGTGCAAGCAAGATGGGGAAAAGAAGGGTGAACATGCCAGCCGTGTCAGTGTACAGAAAGGGGGGCTGCTCCTGGAAGGGCAGGGCTCTCCCCAGCCAGAGATTGGCCCACTCAACACCTGGCCAGGTCCAATAAGGACAATCAGGGTCACACACAGCCCTGTGGTAAACAGACAGGTTCATGGTGATAGGGCAGGGCTGAGGTCTCGCTAGGGCTAACTCACAGGGCGATGGTCCAGCCCAACTGAGCCCATAGCTCAGCATAATGATAGCTAAACTAAGCTGAAGACTAGAGCTCATACAACATTGCTCAACAGGGCCTATGAGCTGCAGGGTGAGTTTAAATAGAAGACCTGGGCCTATGGGCAGGAGTGGGTGGAGGCTCTAGGTGTGGCTGGTTAGGGACACTGAGGTTTATTAATGCCCCCAGGGCCCTGACAAGCTGGTTATCTGTAGTAAGTAGGCTTAAGCTGCAGGTTCTAGTGCTGTAGATGGTTTGTGAGATGTATGTTCTTGGTACTAGGAGTTACGGACCATTTGCACTTCTGAAACAGTCAGACTGTTCTTCTTCACAGGTTTGCTGCAGATGGAGAAAGAACATCAGTGCCTGTTGCTGTATTGTAGGGGTGAATGTTGAGACACACCTTACACCATCAGGATGTCCAGTGGAGCTAGAAACCTAGGACTACACCAAGGGTAAGGGTCCTAAGCTGGTACACTTCTTGTGCTGTCATGTCTGTAAAGTTTTCCTATATGTAGAGTGGCTGTGGTATGGTTGTACAGCACTGTGGCATAGGCCTTGGGGGGTGTTACCCACTGTATCTTAGCAATGAAATAACAAAGCGTGCAGCCTTGAAAGATCAGAGCTCTGTTCTGTGCTGCTATCTCAGTCAGAGTTGCAGCAAGCATCTGCCTTTTGGTGGTATTTGTTTTTTCCAAGGTGGGCCTACATTTTTCTCAAGAGGTGCCTGTAAGTCTCCTTTTAAGCTTCAGATAGATATACACTTCTAGTTGAGCCCTAATACTGCCAACTGGTCTGCAAAACAGCTTCCTGAGCTGGCCCTGATTCTGGGGGGGAATCCCTTAAGACCAGGGGACTTCACCTTGCTAGTCAAGCAGTAGGATGAGGGCAGTGGTTGGGTTAAAAACTTCCTGCTGTAAGTTTGGATAATTGCCAGCTTCTAGATTTTAAAGAGGATGTTGGAGAGATTGTCACAACTGCTCCTGTAAGGCTTACCAATTCTCTTAATTTGTCTTCTAAAAGGAAATAAAAAGGGCTCTGGCCCTGCTCACGTATAAGTCTACCAGTGTCTGTAAGTGTTATGAATTCAGCAGTAAGCCTGGTACAGACAGGATGTGACAGATGGGGAAATGGAGCTGACAAGCAGTTAAGGGAGCCCAGCTGGCCTGGCTTCAGGGTATGTCCTGTTAGTTCCACAGCCCAATGTGTGCCTGGTGCTGTTCAGACAGACACAGCTCCTGGCTCAAAGAGGGTGCCCTTTGCAAGATCAATGAGGTGAGCTTGAAGGTGCTTCCCTGGAAGGGGAACTGCATCTGTTATGACTCACCAGGCATGTGCCCATCACTTCTGGTTTGTCTCCTTGTAAGACATTGTTTTGGACCAAGTGTTTCTGAAGCTGCCTGTTCCGAGAAGCAGTGCTGGGCTGGGACACCCATGGTGTTTGTGGGGCAGCTGAAGCACTGTATTGCACAGAAACCTTCAACAAACAGGGGACACTGGTCAGTCTTATGGGTCTTGTGTTCTCCCAGTGACCACTGATGTCCTGTGAGGGAAAACAGGGCTCTTGCGTCAGGCCCTGAGCTGATCTGTAGTGACGAGAGACCAAGCTGAGCCCTGGGGGGAGGAAGCAGATTAGCTCACAACAACAACTGCTGCTGCAGCTTTCTTGTATCTTCCTGGGAAACATATGGTGCTGGCTGTTCTCAGAGCCAGGGCATGGCCTTGGGTCTGATCCTGATGGCCTTTTCATCTTCATGAACAGATATTTTGGCCATTTCCACCTCTGTGAGGTGCTGGTGCCTAGCTGTACTTTTGAAGAGTCTAGACAAACAGTTTGGTCTTGACCTCATTCTTTGGGAATTGGGGGTGCAGTTTAGGGAACAGGGGGCTGAAGGGAGAGGAGTCTTGTGGTGAGAAGAGCAGCCCTCGAGTCAGGAATATCAGGTTTTTGTTCCCAAAGGTGCTCCCAGATTGCCAGCTAATTTTGGCCATGTCTTCCCCACCCATGCCCCTTGCATAGAAAATGTCTTTCCATGTCAGAGAGGTTGACTGGTTTTCCACAAGCCTGGTGGTGGCCCTAGAGGGTGATGCTGTGGGAGATTGGTATGGTGCCAAACAAACACTAACCTGCTGTCCTAAGATCTATCATCTTGTGCTGCAGCTGGCCAAACACCTTTAGCCTTGCAAAGACTCCAGGGACATTTCATTTGCAGTTTTCTCCTAATCTCAAGTGGGGCAAGAGACAAAGTCTTTTCAAGGACACCAGTAGGCCTGCAATGTTCACCTCTTAAGATGTGAGTGCTGTGTGCATGCAACACTCCAGAAGCTGAGTAAAGTCTCTCAACAATGTTTTTGCTTGGGCTCTCATCAGGTTCTTTCAAAGAATCTGGCTCCATATTCTCTCTGGCTGCAGAATAAGTCTGACACCCTCCATCACTCTCAGGGTTGGAGTGGATCTTCTTGGTTGCATGGCAGAAGTTGTTGAGCTTACAGGGCAAACTCTCATCTTGGTGAATGCCGAGACTGCACAGTGCCACCAGGAACCACTTAAGCTGGTGAAACAGGAACCCATGATGCCTTCTGTTCAGCTCTTCCCTGTACATACCACCTTCCCCTTTCTCTTATTGAGAATAGAATCTGACTATACAGTCAGAGCTAAAAAAATTAAAATAGAAATAAAGCAAGGTCAAGTTGTGCAAGTCAGGGCTGGAAGAGGAACATGCACAAGGCACTCCTAATTACACACTAATGCAGGGATGTTCTGCAGCATTCCCCTCATGAATCCACTGCTTCCAAGCTTTCAGCATTCCCTTTGTATGTGCATCTACATCTCCATGGTGGCTGGTTATGCTCAGTTCCCTTGCTATGCTTGAAATTGCTCCTCCTTAACTCACCTTTTTAGGGTTTTCACACCTTTTATATGATTCAGTATATGACCATGTTCTCCTTATGCTGTGTCAGGCTGTATGCTTGGGTTTTTCTGTCTCTTTTCTACATAAGGTACTCTCTGCATTCACTGTTCCTGCTGCCCCTTACACCTTTCCACCTTTCCCCACGTGAATCTTGCAGCTGAAGGTGGGGGTAAGGGATCACATCTTACTGTTGCAGAGATCGGCTGGAGAGCAGCTCCAGAGATCTGTGCTGCAGCATAAGCTGTGTCCTGGGAGGCTACACCAGAGAGCTGGTGATTTGGGTTGCTTCAGACTAAATTTGTCTCTTCAGTGCAGTGACTCACCATGGTGAGGTGGGGCTGGTGAGTGACCTGCTGGCACCCATGAAGCTCTGTCCTCAGTGGAGAGCACACCCCACCAGCCAGAAATCTCCTGCTTTCCTTCAAAACCATCTTTTCCCTGAGCATCTTTTTACCAAGAGATACTCCCACGCAATTGTTCCCCTAACTTCTGTGTAGGGAGATTATTTATGGCTCAAGCTGTGCTGGGGCCCCACCTCCCACGTCCCCAGGACAGGTTTTACCACGTTGGCGTTTCTGCTCTGTTTCTTGACAGAGCAATGCCAGTGCAGGGGGAAGCCTGCATGCTGTGTTGGTGCTGCCTGGGGCTCGGACAGTCTCAGGGGATTTCTGTAACAGCAGGTGTTCCTGGGGCGTTACAGAAATATTTTGTTACAGCTCCCCATGAGGCTTAGCACACAGCTTTCACTACCTGTCTCTATGCCTCTGCTCTTCTGAGCCTGTACTCCTGCGGCAAGGGGCAGCCCCAGGTAGGGAGCTGGGACACAGCTGGGCAGGCAGCAGCTGTCCCTCACATGAACTGTAGTCCACACTGGCTCCTCTCTCTGGTGAGACATTCTGCAGTCTGTGTCCTCTTCCAGAGTGCCTTTCACCCTGAAAAATCCTGCAGTGGCCCCACGTGCCCACCCCACAGGATGCAGCTGCCGAAGGCACAGGGCAGTTGGGTGTGCTGTTCTCCGATCCTGAGCTTTGGGCAGGGGGCAGGCAGCATCTCCAGCACCGCCTTTTTGCCCTAAGCTTTAAAGCAGCATTTGTGTAGTAGACTGTCGAGGAAGGGTATTTTCACCATTTATCCTTAACCACCAGCCTGGTGGAATAACAGATAAGTGCATTAGCCCATTAAAGACTTGGCTTACACTGCAGTGGCTTTTTAAATATACAGCTAGGATGTGGTTGGGTGTTGGCACTGGAGGCAGAAGGCATTAATTAGAGCCATGTAGTTAAGTCTAGGCCCTGAGGGAACACATGAAACTTCACCAGTTGCCTCAGAGCCCTCAGTGTAGAGATAAGGGGAGTTCAACTTCCCTGGCCCTCACTGGGACCCATCTTCTGTGGACCTGATGTTGCCCTTTCCATGGTGTTTCCAGTGAGCTGTGTGAGAACCACTAACCTGCTGATGGAGTGACTGTCCCCACTTGCAGGGCTACACCTTAAGCACGAGCTGTGACAAAGGAACCAGCTCTGGCAGCCCCCCTGCACTCAGGGGAGCAGCCCTGAGGTGCATCAGGGCATATACTCCAAGGGGAGCTGCGGAAGTGCCCCTCTAAAGACTGACCTGTATGCCTTGGGACAGGCTGAGCATCAGCCCCTCCTGGAGCCAGCTGGAGGAAGGAGCTCTTGTCTACCCACTCCCCACTCAAAGACATGCACAGTTGCAAGGACACTGACATCCCAGGCTGGTCTCTTCTTCTGAAACAAGAAATTCATCATGGTGCTGCCGTGGTGACACCCACACCCCTCTGGGCTCTGGAGGGGAGTTGTCTTGCAGGTTTGTGAAGATGAGTAAAGGCAGTAGCTAGAAAACTCCTGGAGTCCGCCTGTGGCTGGGCTTGAGGATCTGGCAGAGGCCAGGAGGCTGAAAGGGATGATGCAGAGCCAGGTGCACTCTCACGTAGGAAGGTATGTGATACCTGCAGGCAAGGACTGAAAGCACAGAAGCACCAAAGTGGCAGCAAAGAGGGTTTCCTGTGCATGGTACTCCTGCCTCTCTAGCTAAGCCCACTGGGTTGGGGCTATGGGGGACTCTCCCTGACATTTGTCAGAGGGGTCCCCTGCTCCCTCCTGCCCCTCATTAGCTGGGGAGGGGCTCAGAGTTGGAGGGGCCAGGGGAGCAAGGGCTAAATCCTGATCCAGTGGGGTTTAAGTCAGTGCTGGCCAGACCCATGTGTGTGGGCACATTGGGAGTTACAGGGCTGTGGGAAGGCAAGGGAGATATGGAACAGAGCCTAGTAGGGAGAACAGCTACTGGTGGGGGGCAACATGCATGGTTCAGGAGGAAATGTGTTTTCAGTGGATGGCCTGGGTCTCCAGCCAGGGTGGAAGAAGACTCTCTGCAGCTGAGGGCTGCCTGCAGGTAGTGGCATGTCTTGTCCTGGTATGGACACATCAGGAAAGCTCTAAGCTCTTCCACTTGGTTAAATTGGTTAAATTTGTCTCTCCAGCTGCGGCTTAGAGAAAAACCTTCCCCCTCCCTGCTCTACTACCATCGAGAAGCTGCTGAAGGAATCAGGTCGTTGATCCCACAGAAGCGAGGCCCCTAATTAGCCCAGCTTCTCGCAGTCTACCAGGAAAGTGGGCTGTGTGTAAGGCAGCTCAGGGACCTGCGGCCCCCGGTGTGGGGGAGAGGGGCCCCATGCAGGCAAGAGCCTGGAGAAGGAGAGAGAAAATGGCAGTGGTTCAATGCATTAAATATGAGGAGAGCCTGCTCAGTCTGCAGCTTTCTCCCCAAGTCCCTGTGCCTGGGCGGGAAGAAGGGGACACACCTTCTGGGTGATGGTGAGGCCAGGCAGGCACAGAGCTAGGCTCACTGCAGGCAGGGAAAGCAGCAAGGGGGGGTCAGTTTTCCCCAAATTCCTCCTGCAAGCACAGTGTGCACGTGCAGCTCTGGCTCCCCTGGGCCTCTCCTCTCACACACGTTTAATAACGATTGCTGGGCTGGGTAATAAAGTGCTGTTTAATAGCAAATCGATCTGGCAGCCTGGGCAGGCAGGGAACGCTGGCTGCCAGCCCTGGCAGCTGCCACATGCAGATGCATCGTGGCAGTGGCAATGTGGCTGGAGACCTTGCCACCGCACTCCTTGCCTTGGCACCCAGCTGCCTCACACAGGCTCTGCTCATACCGGCCTCTGGAGCAGGCAGAGGCCCTGGGAGGCATACAATGGGTGAGGTTTTTTGACCCTTGCAGGGGTTTTCTGAGATTGGGGTGGTGTTTCCCATCCTTGGGGTGGCTGGTGAAAACAGGTTTCTTGGTGTCTGGGACACCTTGGTACTTGTGGATGTTGTGTGCTTGGGGTGAGACCAGAGAGATGAGTCCCCAAGTGTGGGCTCTTCTCCACAGGGCAAGGGCCAGCAGTTCACTGGGGGTGGCAGGTGTCTCAGGACATGGCAGCTTTTGACATCCTGTCTTCATGGTCCCCTAGCAGTGGTGGGGTGTGGGGCAGCTTGTGTCCTGTGGTGCAGGGAACAACACGTATGGCCATGCATGCTCATGCATGAGGACTTGTGCCCACTATTAGAGGGGAACATGCACGCTGCTGAGCAGGGACACGCTGCTGAGCAGGGACATGCTGTGCATGGCCATGTGCACCCTGATGGACGGGGATGTGCACCCCAGGACACGGGGAGGTGTGTGTTGTTACAGTGGGACGTGCACAGTGGTGTTTGGGGTCACGGCTGCTAGTGCAGGAGGCCGGGTTCACACCGATGCATGGGGAGGTGCACACCAGTGCCTGCACGGTGTCACACCAGGACATGCACAGTGGGACACGGGAACGTGCACCGTGCTACGCCGACACACACCGGTCCGTGCAGGGGGACACGCACCCAGGGCCGGTGCGGGTCCAGCCGCTCCCCGCTCCGCGTGTCCCGGTGCCGGTGCCACCGGGCGGGGCGCGGCGCCCGACGGGGGGTTCCCATTGGCTGTCGGGACTGTCAGCGGGGCGGAGTGACAGGCCCGGGCCGGGATTAGCGCGGCGGGGAGCGGCGGGCAGGGGCCGGTAGCACCGTACCGCACGGCACGGCACCGCACCGCACCACGCCCGACGGGTTGGACCGGACCGGACCGAGCTGAGCCGAGTAGGCGGCAGCGCGGAGCAGCGGCGCGCACGATGCGGCGGCGGCGGCGGCACTGCCGGTACGGTGCGGGGAGGGGAGCGGAGAGCGGCGCGGTGGCGGCCGGAGGCCGGAGCGAGGCGGCGGGGGAGCCGGGAAAGTTGCTGCAGTTGTTGCGGGGACCGGGGCGGCTCTGCACCTTCCCGGCAGCGATGACCGGCGGGCGGCGGCACCGGGCTGCGCTGGCACCGGCGGATGCCCGGCGGGGCCGGGACCCGCCCGCCGCTGCCGCGAGTGGCCCCGGTGTGCCGTGCGGCGGGACGGGTGCGGGGCCCCTGCCCAAGCAGGGGGGCTGCCGGGCTGGGACGCGGCGGGCGGCCCCGCGGGGGGAGCGGGCGGACGGGCGGCTCCGCCGGCTGCCCTGGCCGGGGGGGCTCCCTCCTCATCCGGATGGATGTCACATCCACTCAGGGCTGATCCCGCCGAGACAGGAGGTGCCGGGCGAGGGAGGTCGGGCTGGAGGGGGGTGGGGAGGGAAGCGCAGGCTCAGCCCCATCTTGGAAGGGGGGCACGTCCCCCGCCCCGAGACCCCCTCGGAAGGGGGTCCCCTGTTCGTCCCACAAGCCCATGGCCGCCAGGTACCCCTCTTCGGCCACCAATGCACCACCGAAACTGCTTCGTGTCCCTCCAGAGTGCAGAGGCAGCTTTTGGGGGCCATCCTGCCCCAGCTCGGTCAGATGAGCCGTCACCCCGCTTCCTGGTTTCCCCCATTCCCCGCCGCCACCACTGACAGCGGTGCCGTGCCCGGCACACAGATACTGTGCGAATTCAGCACCCAGCCCTGCCCGTCTTGCTCCCCTCCCGTCCCTGCCCCGTTCTTTGCCCGCTCCCCTTGCTTCCTCCCCCAGTTTCCTGCGCGCTGTCCCCACACAGCCCTGGCGTGGGTGTGCGCTTCCCCCGCAGCGTAAGCAGTTCTTGCAGCCTGCTGCCTTCACCCCGCATCGCCAGGCAAGCGCCTGCACCGGGAGGCACCATCCCCTGTTGCAGCCGGTACAGCTCGAAGCAAGGGCCGGGAGAAACCCCGACATCCCTTCAGCCGCCAAGAAGGGACAGACAGGAGGGGCAAGTTAATTGCGTGTATGAGAGGCTTTACTGACCCAATGAAATCCCCCACTGGCGTGCAGCTCCCGGCTATCACACTGCAGCTCCGAGCTTTTCTCGCTGAATGCGTGCCTTGGCCAGCGCGGGCAGCCTCCCCATAAGCTTTCTTTTGCAGGACTTCTTCCTTCAGGCAGTGGGACCAGCAAGGCTCCCTCCAGCCCACCAGTGCCTTACAGCCCAACCCATTCATCACAGTGACTTAAAGAGCACCGATTTGATTCATGATTCAAATCAGCAAGCAGGAAGCCTTAGCTCCATCACTGATCTTTTCATCTCTGTTGCATCTGTTGCATTTGTGCTTTTTACCTTCCATTGTTAGAGAAAAGCTTACTCCACTGGATGGTGTAGCCATCCAGCTTTGGTGGCTCTCAGGCGAGCATGGCCTTTACTCCAAATTTGATAATCCTCCTCTGATAACCAGGAGGACACGCTGGACTTATCTCATTTATTTTAGCAATAACTCCCATGTATTGAGATAGGCTGGTTTTTATAGATTTGTTATGTTACAGCGAATGCCAACTATTCCTAGTGATAACTTTTTTTTTCCCCTTGGAATGTGTGTCAGTCTGTGTTGAGATAAAAAGTGGAATTTAATTTGAAATCTATAAACCCTGCATCTTTATTATTTATCAGTTAACTCCAGCAACCTTGAATGTGAACACAACCATAACAGGAGAAGACGACTGTAAAAACAGTAACTGATATATTAAACAGGAGAGTGTATTTTTGCAGTGAGTGAGCTACAGATTGCTGCTGCTCAGCAGGCACCCGTTTTTTTAGCAGTCTGATAGTGCAGATAGATGGGCGCCTTGTTCCATGGGGGTGATTAGGGCTATTTTATGAAGAGTTATGTCTCTGCATCTCCAGAGCCTAAACACCACTGAAAATCCAACCCAACATCCTTCAGGAATTTAATCCTATCTAGTTTGTACTTAGAAACAGGGAGAAGAAATAATGTTTTCCTCTGTTTGCAATTGGCATTGGGTTTCTGACTTTCAAAGTATGAGATCTAAGTGATGGACTTAGTATCTCAACATCTGTCAGAAAGCAAAAGCAGCCAAGGCAAAGTTTTCTCTGTACACCAGAATTTTGGAGAAACTCAGGGAAGAATGAGTACAGGTTTTAGCTCCACTGGAAGAAAGATAACCATCAGCAGCAGCCCTACCAGCAGCACCAGTGGGGGTTTATGTCCTGCCTTCCCCTGCGGCCAGCTGCTCTCTGCTGTGGGGTGGCTGGTCTCACCTCCAAACAGTCTCTGGGCAGAGGTAGGCAGGCAGGCTGTGCGCAGGGCTGGCATGCTCTGTTCTTCCAGGGTGGGACTGTCGTAACCACTGCTTTTTGGATCTGTGGGTGTTGACAGCTCTGTCTGTGCTACCAGTATCAGCTGCAGCATGTGCTGGTGTGACACACTTTAAAAGGCAGGCTGATCTCCAAAGAGAGAGGCTTCTTGCCCGTGCTGCTCATGTTAATCTCCTTGAACAAGTGTAATTGGAGGATGTCTCAGTGATCTAGTATATCTTCCCCCCCTTATTGAAGTGACTTTAGTAGGCTGTGGGTAGTAAATATATTCAACATAAAGCAGGATGAATGAAACCCATTTTAAAGTGCATAATGTGCTCTCCTGTTGTGTCTGGGGTGCTGCTCTGTGGGGAAAGTGCCTGAGTATCTTGGCACCCTGGGAAGAAAGCAAACACCCTGGGGTGCCTGGGGATGGACCAGAGGGCTGCTGGTGTCCCTGCTGTGGTGCTGGTGTGATGCCCATGACAAACCTTGCCTGCTTCATGCAGCAGGAGGTGATTTGAAGTAGGCTGTCTTACCTGGAACATCTCTTTCTCCTGCCTGTCCTCTCTGCAGTGCCAGACTGCTTCTTAGTCCTTTCTGCCCTAACCACCTCTCCTCGCCCTTGTTTCAGTGCTGCCTGAGGATGCATCACCCCTTGACACAGCCATCATCTCAGGGGTGCCAGGAAGCCACCTTGCCATCCCTGTACCACCCTGCCAGACTCTGGACCTGACACCTCCGTGCCCTCCTCTGGCAGGATGGCCCAGGCAGGGGGACCCATCCGCTTCCACACTGAGGAGTCCTGCGCTGCCTCGCCCCCCCCGTTCACTCGCACGGTGGACCGGAGGCCTTGGCTGGCAGGGGGGAGCCCTGAGGCCGGGAGGCACAGCCCCCCTCGCTGCCTCACTCCCAACCTCAACGCTGGCCGTCTCCACCTCCTGCGCAAGGGCCTGGCCCCTGATGCCCGCCGCTGCCCTCTTGGCCTCTACAACAGTACTGGTTCCTTGGCCCGCAAGCCGGTGGAAGTGGCTCCCTTCAGCAATGGGAGCTGCCCGGTCCCGGGGCGACTGACAGCCCCCTGCACCCCACGTCGGGGCCGACCAAGCCCGGTGCTTTCCTCCCCGGGCAGCCGCAGCCCACTGGTGGCCTCGGCTCCAGAGGGACACAGCTCTGTTGTTACGTTCCGCTTCATCGAGAAGGCCAGTGTGCGGACCCTGGGCGGTATCCCACCCCCCCAGCCCCGCTGGGACAACGGCCCCCGCAGCCTCAGCCGCAGCCTGGAGCTCAGTGGGGATGTGGGGTCTCCCCAGCCCTACCCCTTGCCCCTGCCTCAGGAGCGACTCCTGAGCACACTGAAACTGGAGGCCTCTGCATCTGACCCTCTCCTGACTGGGGGCAGGACCCCAGGGGTGACACTTCCCTGTGGGAAGGAGCCCTGTGCCCTGAATGCCAACTGCCTCTGCCGCTCCCTAGCCAATGGGCTGCTGGAGGATTTCCCTGCCTTCGCCAGGAGCACTCCGAAACAGGAGACCCGACCCCAGGTAGGTGCTGTGATGCCCCAACCTGGGCACAGGCTCTGCCCCAGGGTCCACCATCCACTCACTGCTCTCACCTCTACAGGGCAGTGCATGGCCGTACCCCCGTCAGAGCTCGGCCCATGCCCAACGCATCGCCAGAGCCAAATGGGAATTCTTCTATGGCTCCTTGGACACCCCAAAGACAGGTAAGAATTCAGGGGCAAGGATGCCCTCTGCCAAACTAATCTCTCCCTTGCAAGATGCAATTACTGCTGGGACTCCCCTTGGGCCTGCCCCTCCAGTGGGACTTGTTGGTTCCACCAGACAGTCAAGATCTCCCCAAGGTCTGTGTCCTCCTGGGACCAGATCCTGCATGCACCAGCCTCCCTGCAGAGCTACCCATGGCTGTGCAGTGTCATGAAAAGGAGATGGTATAGAGCCCTGACCCTTGGCAACCCCTGGCTGCTCTGCAGAGAGGCTTCAGGGTTCAAATGGGAGCTTAGGGCTGGCTGCAGATGCACTAGCACTGACAGCACCTTGTCTCTGCCTGTCCCACCCTTCTTCCTTCTGGCTCCCCTGCTCCATTCCCTGGTGCCTGTCACACATGTGACCCTCCCTCATGCTGTGTGGTGCTGCAGGAGTGGCCCCCCAGCACTCCTTGGTGCAGTTTACCACAGCTCTGTCCCACAGCTCTGAGCACTTGGGGCTCCCTTGCAGGCTCCTCCACTCCTGACTCCACTCTCCTGACTGAGCCCCCCCCGAAGCCCACCCGCCTGCTGCCCACCGAGCCACCGGGGTCGGTACCTGAGCACAGCCTGAGCCACGTGGAGGTGGAGATAGAGATGTCTCCTCCAGGCAGCCAGAAGCCCAGCTCCTGCGAGTCTGGGATTATAAGGAGGACGGTGAAATACTCTGAGACAGACCTGGACACTGTGCCACTGAGGTGCTATCATGAAACCAACATCGATGATATCCTGGCCGAGAAGGAGGAGGTGGATTCGGCGATTGAGAGCCAGAAGGATAGCGAGAGCAACCCAAGCTTCAAGGGCACACTGGATGGGAGGAACAGCACTCCAGAGGAGCCCCCTGCCCCAGGAACTGGCTGCCCGAAAGATGGGCTGCAGGATGGGGACGTGGATGAGGATGATGAGGTGTTTGAGGCAACAAGGAAGGAGAACAGGGAAAGGTGAGGCTCCGTGCGTGGGTGCAAAAAGTTTCTCTTGCCCTTTTTATTATCCCCTGAGTGGAAAATTGAGCTCTGCCAAAAGAGTGTCCGAGTCAAAAATGCCAGTAGCTCTGTGCAAGCTGGGCATGGGGGTCAGACAGGGTCCTGGATCACCCTGTTGAGGCTGGGGCTGGGAGTGGGCCCTTACTGTGCCATGGAAAGAGCAGAGCAGCACAGGTGATCCAGCCCCAGGCTGTGGACCTGAGCCCCTGGCATGAGCCCTGCAGCTGAGGTCACACGGCCGAGACAAAGGTTCCCAGCACAAGTCCTGCCAGGTTAATTACATCCTGCCCTGGTGCTGCCAGGCATTAGGGTGATGGACACCTGAGCCCAGGCTGTGTCCTGGAGTCGCTGTGTGCAAGCAGGCATTGCCAGGCTGCCTTCTCCCCTGCAGACAGTGGTGCTTTGGTGGGGAGAGCAGTCCCTTTTTGCTTGGCCTCAGTAGGTATTTGCTGGTTTTGGGAAAGAGTGGGGGATGTGTTGGGCTGGAAAAAGCCTTTTGTTGTCTTTCATGTTGTTTTTCACTTGTGTGGCAAATCACCCTGCACTGGGAGGCTGATGCAATGAGTGACACCCAGATTGTCATTCCGTTCCACACCTGGGCAGCTAATGCCACCTGAACTGCCATCTGCCCTGTGCCAGGCAGTGGCAGTTAGAACCTATAGGAGGTCTCATTTTGGACTGGTGAGATGAGATTCTGCCTGGAGTGGCAGTTTGAACGTGAGGAAGTGATGCCTACCCCAGGAGGCATCAGGAAGAGAAGGACCTCCCAGAGCACTGTGTGGGACAGCTGTTTGGAGGGGAGTGGTAGATGCCTGTGCAGGCAGAGGCATCCAAGGCATCTCCTGACCCTGTGTCTTGGCAGAGTCTTGGGTGAGATGAGGGGGCTCAGCATTATTAACAGGTGCTTCACAGGAGTAGGGAGGGGTCTTGCCTAGGAAGTGCAAAGCCAGGGCAATGCCTGGGGTGTGCTGTGGTAGTATGTACTCACCTAGCTGTGCTAAAAGCAGCCAGGGAGCATTTAGGTGGAAGAAAAAAGAAAAGGGACGTTTTGATGTTGGTGTTGGGAAAACATAATGAAAATATCACCTTCAGTGATGCTCCAAGGCTGGGAAGGAGAAGTGCAAAGGTGCTGGGCTGATGGGCAGGGAAGGTGTACATCCCAATGGGCTCCTGGCTCCTATCAATTTGTCCCGCCCTTGCATTTCTAGTGGAGGGGCCAGATACATCCCTCCCTGCTGCCCACTCTGTCCTTGGAAACTTTGTGTTCTAGAGAAAAGCTGAAAATAAGCTGGGTTTTTTATGTTTTTTCCAAATGAATAATGATCAAAATTCGAAATCAGGTGTAAAGTTATTATAACTTCAAGCAAGTTCTTCAAGTTACTGTAATTATTATTTTGCATAGTGATATTTTCTTTCTAAATACGTACTAGGCCACTACAAGGCCTGTGAGCTGTAGGCCTAGACCTGCTTTTTTCCATCTGAGACACCTTGCTGTAACTCCCCAGGCAGCGCTGGAAAGCTTGGATGTGTTCTTAATGCATTGTTGCTTCTACCATGCTGCTCCTGATATAATTACCACTGTGTATATAGGGGCATCATGTTCATTTTACACAGCTTCTTCATAAACTAGTGGCTTTATTGATTTGCAGCCCCCTGAATATTCCCCAGGTAGGTGTAGACCCTGTGGGCAGTGTCTTGACAATCACGAACCTCAAACCATGAGCTTGTTTAGTCCCTGCATCACAGCCCTGGGTTTTTGCTTACGCACTGTTTCTGAGCTCTGCAGCTGCAGTCCCCCTCCCTGTTCACCAGTAACCAGTATTGATGTTTTCTTCTTCAAGCTTTCTCCTTTGCCTGCTCACAGGAGGGGTGATGCTGGGGTGATTAAGAGTCACCCCCCTCCCAGGCACCCCAGAGCTGGCACTGTTCTGTTTCTGTAGGAGCCGCTGTACCCTAGGCCTGGTCCAGTAGCTAGAAGGGACCAGCCCTACAAAATTACAGAAGCACCTTTGGATGCTGATTTGCAGCATTTAGACATGTAAATCCCTTTGAAAATCTAGACTTAAAGGTTTAGCATCCTCTGCAAGGGGGATTTTAGCTTGATACTGTTTTCTTGTCCTTCTTGTCCTTCATATTCTAGCCAAAGGGCATCTTCTTTGGTAATTTACCCTCCCAAAATAAGAAAGTGTGCTAACAGCTGGCTGGACATCGGGCTAAAAAAACCCAACTCCAAATCAAATGAGACGTGGAAAGCGACAGAAGAAATGGTGTCTTCTTCCAGCAAATCCGCTCCCTGAATATATTTAGAGTCAGATCTACCAACTCTAATGACTAGTCTAAGCCTTTACTGTCTTTATTCCCATTAGTCCCAGAGAGCTGAGACCTGTCAGCGAGAGGGAGCTCGATTCCCTCCCTCCCCAGACATGCTGGCTAAGCTGGAGGCAGGGCCTGACTTGGCCCGCAGCACCCATGCCTCGTGCTGATAAGAGAGAAGAGGCTTTGCTGGGGTGCCCCACTCCCCTGGGAGCAAGGAGGTGGGAGGCAGAAATGCCTTGTCTCCCTACAAACAGAGCAGCCTCGTGCGAGAAAGCCTTTGGTGCCTGGGGAGTCTTTCCAGAGCCTTTGTTCTCGCTGCTTGGTGGAGAGAAGAATAGCCATAGGGCATGCCTTGTTGGGGATTAAAAAATAGTTATGGCCCTGATTTCATCATCACTTAAGCTTAGGTTTAGCCTGCCTCAGTATCCACCAGCCTCTGATGTGCTGTGCTGAGGCTAAGCCCCACAGCTTGGGGTGATGCTCCCATGTCCCGCAGGCTGCCGCTGGCAGGTCTGGAGAGGGGATACTTGGGGTGATGCCAGTAGGCACCTGCTGATGAGCCAGTGAAGATGCCTGCAGCTTGTGGGGGATGACTCAGGGCAGCGGGGTGGTGTGGATGTGCCAGGGGTGTGTGGGTAGCCAGTGGGGGTCTGCAGCACCTGTGGTCAGCACCAGTGGATGAGCACAGGCTGGAGTTGGACACTGAGCCCTCAGAATGGCAACTGCTGAGCTGGTGGAGATGCACAAAGGAGCCTGGGAGATGCAAGAAGCTGCTGGGGCTAGTCTGCACAGGAGCTGTGAACAGAGAGGAATAAAATGAAGGGCTGCGGGGTGGTGCTGTACAGCCTTGCTTTCTTTGGGCTGAGCTGAGACCCCCATGCAGCACGTGCCATGCCCATGCAGGCAGGAGGAGTGGGGCATGGCTGGGGCAATCAGGGGTCTGTAGGGTCACAGGAGCATTTGGCAGGAGAGAAAAATCCAATGAGGGCCTAAGGAGAGAGATTTTTCTCTTCCACCCTGCCAGGGACAGCGCGGCTCTGCAGCACCAGGCAGGGAGAATGGGGCAGGCTCCATCCTCTCTATCAGACACCAGATGCAGCTGCTGAAGTCCATTCTTTGGGCCCTTATGGTCCCTATGAGCAGACTGGACCCGAAGACTCTTGGCTTTGGCACTAATGTGCAATGCATCAGGACTTCTGTTCTTGCTCTGTATCCACCCAGCCCACTCCCAAGGAAGGCTCACCACCTCTCCTGCTCCAGCTCAAGGCTGGAAATCTGTTTGCTTTCCCAATACCCATCACCTTTGTGCCAGTTCTCGATTACAGCCTCTTTCCCCTCCTCTGCTCCTCCCAGCTGTGTTTGTCTGGCTTGGTGATGGTTTGATGACCCTTCTTACCAGGGGACCAGAGTGGGACACAGGGAGCGGCAGCTGGAGGGCAGGGGGGCGGGCAGGGCTGGACAACACAGCAGGGGCTGTGTTGATCTAGGTCCGAGCAGGAGTGGTGTGTACAGGCAGCATTGCACCCATGCCATTGCAACTAGATCCTTCTGGAGCTGAACAGCTTTGTGCTTGATATTTTGAGGTGGAGAAATTGCTTCCAGAGCTCAGATGGTGTGGACAAAACCAGCCATGTTTCTCCTGTGGCTTAGTGGCAATATACTTGATCACAAGAATGTGCCCAGCCCTCTCTCCTGAGAGCAAGGTCTGTTCTGTCCACTGGCATTGTCCTTGTCACAGTTCATTGCCCTCCTTAGCAGATTCACAGTACAAAACTGAGTCAGTGATGTTAGCTTGGTTTAGTAGCAGACAGCTGGGTGGTAAGGACAGTGAATGCATATTTGCATATATAAAGCTCATCTGCAAATGTTAAAGAGGTCTCTTTGGCCTTGGCCTTGCCAGAAAGCCACCCCAGAGGTGGCTGCTCCTGGGGCTCCTACAAGAACCATAAGAGCGTAGGAGCAGTGCTGCACAGCCGGGGAAATGGTGGGGAATAGGTGAGAGCAGCCTCCATCCTGCCCCTGCCTTGTTGCCTGCATCTGGCTTAGCTGCGCTCCCCTTGAAGCCAGCCAGCACTCTGGGGGAGTCAAGCTGTCAGCTCTTGGCCTGCTCAAGTAATCAAGGTGAGATTTTTGAGCAGTATGGGAAGGCTAATGAATGAAAATCATTGGGTGCTTGTAACAGCAACACATCTTCTGAGCCTCTGTACAAAGCTGCTTGTTCATAGCGAATGTTATGACAAGCTGGAGCAGTTCCTCTCCTTTAATCAGAGGAGAGAGTGGCATAACAAGTGCTTTTGTGAGTGCTTTAATAAAATGATAGCAGCTTATGAGTAAAGTAGGCTTTTAGGGCTGTGTTTATGTTTGTGTGGCTAAAGCACTGATGTTCCCTGGGTTGGAAATGTCTCTATTGTCATATGCTCAGACGGATGGGCAGGCTGCACTTCACCTCACTTACAGGCCAAAACACTCAAGTCTTCAGGGTTTAGAAACCCCTGTGTTGGGCCGGACATGGAGCTGCACTGGGGACAAACTGATCTCTGACAAAATGATGAGCCAGGACCAAGCCCGGCCTCTAGGACACCGGCCAACTCAAGTCCCCAAACCTGGATCCAGGAGTGAGGGTCTCTGCACTACCTGGGGAAACCTGGGGCTGAGTATCACTTTGTGCTGGGTCACAGATGTCTGCTGGGACCAGCCAGCAGACCTTGCATATGGGTGTCGGTCATGCTCTGACCATGTCATGGAGGAAAGTATCATGTTGTCCTGAGCAGCTTCAGGAGGAGCCTTTTGGGTGTCAGAAGGCTTGTGGAAAATTCAGATGCTTCCAGGTTTGGTTAGAGTCAAACCACATCCTGCCTCTGGTGCTTGAGCCCTTTATTGGATCTGAGCTCAAGTCGAGTGACTGGGAGCAGTAGCCCTTTCATAAGCTTCTTATGAGGATGAGTCCCTAAAGGAGCAAAAGTTTGTGTCGCATTAAAGGAGAAACATATGTCTGAAGGGAGCTAGCACAGTCCATCTTCCCATGATGTCTTGGGCAGGTGCGCTGTTTCCTTTGAGGTCTACAGATGTTCAGAAGATATTTCTGCCATCCACAGTTTCCTTCTGGAGCAGTGTGTGTGCACTTTTGTTTCAGGGCTTTGATCCCTTGCTCCTCAGTGACCAGTTCTTCTCACTTTCTTTCCCCCTAGGATCATGGACCGAGACACACAAGGTATGCTCAAATCTCCAGTGCCCTTCCTCCTAGGGCACAGCCTCTCCAAGGATGGCATGGACTCTTTCAGCAAGCATTTTGAAAGCATCATGGAGTCCCATCGAGCCAAAGGCACATCTTACACCAGCTTGGACTCCATTGATATCCTCTCCTCCCCAGCCCGCACGCATGGGACCTTTTTCACTTTTGACCTCCCAACCCTCACACCAGAAATACAGGGACAGATCCGAGACAGCGCCAAGCTGATCGAGGAGAACTTTGCTCCTCTGGCTCACTTGGAGCCAGACTCTGGGACCAGTTCAGCCACAGATGCCCCTTGGACGGAGAGGGAGGAGGAGCGGGGGAGGCGAAGGAAGGGTGCTCGGCACAGCCCCTGCCACTCAGAGGACAGCTTTGGTACTCCCGTGGCCTCCAACATGAGGTGAGTGACCAAAGTTGCTTGCTGTACACCTGGGCCACCAAGGCTCAATGTAGTCTAACCCTGTGTGGAGTGTTTTGCAGCCAGAGCCTAACCTGTGTTACCAGGGAGGAGGGGAAGGGTCAGGGATGGGTGTGCTGGATTTTCTGTGAAGTGGCTGATCAGGCCAGTTATCACCGTGGTGTTGAGGCAGGTGTGTCAGTGAGAGTACTCCTTTTTCATCTTTGCCAGTTCTTTTGGTGCTGTGGAGCTGTGAGGTTTCCTCCAGCCTAGCAAGCAAGAAGTTCCTGGCCTGTGGTGGTTCCTGTTGTGGGACAGTCCAGTATCTGTGGTAGCTGTGAGGAGAGGCCAGCCAACAGTCAAGTATACTAGTAGAAATTCAACAGCCTTTCCCTCCTGGATTTTAAGACTTCCTGATACTGCTTCATCCCTCACCATCCAAGGAGCAGCCTCCTGTTTCTTGAGGGCTAGAATCCCATGATCTTGTATCTATTGCCCTGGCCTCCTGAACCTGCTCAGCCTTGTGTGCTTTGGGAGATGGAGGGCAGAGGTAAGCACAGCCAAGCAATGGCTCCCTGTACATTCCTCTGTGCCTGCCTGCACCCAAGCTCAGGAATGCTGTCCCATGCTTGGGGACATCTCTGATGGAGAACGCTGGCAGAATTCAGCCCCACCACTTCCAGCCTGTCCCTGTGTGAAATCATGTCCAGGCTGAGACACTTCTTTCCTGCACTCTTTCCCCTGACAGCAAGGTAGTTGCGATTTGGCAGGTTGGCAGGCTGCATCTTTTCCCTTTTCCAGGGTATGCTAATCTGGAGTGTGGTCAGGTCTGTTCTGGATGTCAAGTCTAGTTCAGTGGTTCAGCTGCAGAGCTGGTGGTTCTTGGAGAACTTGACATCTCAGTCATGCCAGCACTGATTTCTTGTTTGCATTGCCTTCCTGCAAGGTCTCTCTGCCCAATGACCTTCTCTGCAGTGCCAGAGCCTCCTGAACCCCTCATCCAGTTTCTAGGCTTTGGTCTTTTCCAGGCCACACCTGGTCACAACCTGCACCATCTTCATAGGCTCAGCTTGGGGCAGCCGGGTGGAGGTCTGAGTTCTCTTTGGTGTCTGCAGTCAAGAGAGGAGAATGTGGTATCACATCTGCTCTGTGGTCCCTGGGTCATTACAAGGACATTTTGGGGCAGAGAGGTGCTGGGTTAGGCACTCCCATTCCATGAGACACTGAAGTCAGGGACAGTGTGGCTCACAGGCAAGGTTTGTGCAGTAAACCTGGTGATGTCCAAGAGGCACAAGGCAGCAAAGTGTGGCAGTATCCATCCTTGATCAATGCTCTCTGCAGAAAGAACTGGATTCCTATTCCTCTGCCAAGGCAAGGGACTGACACAGAACACCCTAGAGAAACTTAGAGGACAGTGTCTGACTTAGGTCTGTGGGATACCATCATAGCATAGCAACACCTGTGCAGGGACATGGGGAGGTGTGAGGGTGCAGAGACACAGTTAGCAGCAGGAACAGTAATACCATGGCTTAGCAGAGGTTTTTCCTCACTGGTTTATAGTCAGTGGAGTACAGAGCGTGCTGGCAGTGCTGAAGATGCTGTTGCACTATGCTCCTCTCCTAGCTCATGTTTCAGAGGAGCGCTGGGCTGTTGCACAAGCCATGGAAGGGTGTTGTGTCCCCTGCCCCAACTGCCCTGGATCATTGCTGAGACCACCTTTACTCAGCCTCTTTGTCTTCTCCTTTTCCAACCCTCACAAGCAGGAGTACCACTGCTTTTGTGGGAGGAAAGTGCAGGTGAAACCCAGCTTCAGTCCTCTCTGTGTGGGAACCCCAAGGCCTGAGCTTTCCATAGTATGATAAGTGCCAGCCTCATCTTCTGTTAGACATACACACATTCCAAGCAACTGCTTTCCCCATGTAGAAATGATTCCCCTTGTTATCAGTAGGTCCCTGCACAGCTCTTCTCTTAGTCATATCCAGGCCCCATTTCTTGCCCATCTCCTGGGCTGTGGGTGATGTTCAGACCCACCATTCAGCCTCTCAGCAGATGAGCAGGTGCTCTGGCTCCAGCAACAGCTTGAAGAAGAGGATGCAGGAAAGATGGTGAGAAATGAGGGATGGGGAAGCAGGGCCATGCCCCAGGCCCCCAGCAGGCAGCAGCCCAGCTCTCTGCTCCCTGGCATGGAGAGACTCTCTCCTTGCAGCCCCTGTGGTGGACAGGGAGGCAGGTGTGGTAGGAATCTGGTGGTGGTGTGGGGTGTGGTCTGTGTGGTGGTGAGGAGTGGAGATTGGGACTGGTAGCATGAGCTGGACTGGGAAGCAGGGAAGCCATGGGGTACCCGGGGGCTGCAACAACCCATCATCTGCAGGGTCAGTCCTCAGACAGCAAGGATTTCTGGCAAGAGAGAGGTGCAAGAAGTTTCCTCTTTCCCCATCACTGCTGCTACCAACTTTCTAGACTCTTGAGTGGAGCTGACCACGGAGCTGAAGCTTCCCAAGTGGTTTGAAGAAGTGTCCGGACTTGTTGCTCAAAGGTGCCATGAGCTGGAGGCTGTGGCTCCTGATGCCTGACAGGGCTGATCTTCTTGAGCAAGGATTGTCCTTGTGGCACTCCCATTAATGGGTCTTTACTAGAATTTGCTGGGGAAAAGAGCTCAGGAACCTCTGCAGCCACCATAATGCAATATCACCTGTGCCAGTAGGGCTGGAGCAGGAGATTTGCCCCTACCTATGGTGACAAGCTGTATAGACAGATTGCCACCAGCTCAGGCGGACTGCGGACCCCAGGCATGGGTCTCTGTGGTGGAGCTTGTGCTTTATGCTGGCTGTGAGCCTCAGGGTTGGCAGAGGTGACTCTGGGCTGCAGGGCTTTGGTGACTGGTGATGAATATCAGCAGGTCTCGACCTGTGTGTGCTGCCCTGCAGCTGCCCCTCTTCTGCCCCCCAAACCTTTGACATTATTTGTTGCAAGAGTTGGGATCTGGCTGGCTCTGCAGCCTGTCACTTTCCATCTTTCTCAGTGGCAGGAGCAGCCAAACCAGTGATGCCCCCTGCATTGCCGAGGAGACACGGCGTCCCCATGGCTGGTGGCCTTGGTTCATGACGCCCTGTGGCTCATGCCAAGGCTCTGGTGTCCCTCAGCATGAGATAGAGACCATGTTTTTATCTTGACCTTGCGCATGGGGAGTGTGCCTAAGTTCAGACCTGGGGAGGCCTCCCCGGGTGCTGGGCTGCCTCCGCCTCCTGCTGCCGCCTTGGTGGAAAGGGAGGGAGCAGCGGCTGAACAGCGAGGGTCTCAGTGTTGAACCCTCCCTCCCCGTCCACCTACAGCAGGACACCCCACGGTGGCACCCCCAGTGTGTGAGTAGGTTATTGCCCTGTTTGGGCGGGAGGTGAAGGTGTGTGGGTCCCCTGCCCTGGCTGGGCAGAGGGCTGCAGTTCAAGCAGTCTGTTCCCCGGGACCATCCCTGTGGCCCGCAGGGCTCCCTGAGGCTGGCGGGGCTGGTCGGGGGCAGAAGTGATGCTCCGAGGCGGCAGTGCGGGAGCCGGGACAGCCCCGAGGACTGCAGGCAGGTCGCTCCCGCGGTGCCAGCCAGAGTTTCTCAGCCGCAGATGCAGACCCCCGGGCTCTGCCACGCCGCCGGGTGCGAGCGGGCGCCCGGAGCGCGCCTCGCCTGCCGCAGTCCCGCACGCAGGCAGCCCGGGGCTGCCGGCCCCGCAGGCGGGATGAGCAAATTGCACCTCCCTGGGGGTGCGAGGCACCTGCAATCCAGCCGACCAACGTCCCTCGGCCGTCCCGCCCCTCCCGGAGCCAGCCGTGGCCCCAGGCAGAGCCGCGCCGGTCCCGGAGGAGTGCCGGCGGAGGGAGGGCTGTGGCTTGCTCCCCGCGCCGCCCCCGCGGGAGGTGAGCGAAGCAGGCTCTGCCGGGACCGGAATCGGGGGCATCGCCTGAGGTGGGACAGAAAGCAGGGCAGGCAGGAGCAGCAGCAGCGGGGGGTGGGGAGGGTGGGGGTTGGGGCTGCGAACCGCCTGGCGCAAAGGGCCGGGTACCACAGCGAGGGGCAGCGCGCCCGGAGCCTCGCTAGAGGGAGAGCTCAGCCCTGGAGCTGCGGCTGCGTGGGCGGACCGGGGAGCCCGTAGGGCTGGCAGCCGCCTCAGGGGGAGGACGGTGCGGGAGTCAAACCTTCCTCCCTGCCAGATCGCGGCTGCTGGCGCGTGCTGGAGCGCCGGGGCCCTGCCAATAAGCTCCGCTGTGTTTCTTTATAAGGTCCCTTTTGTTACTGCAGCAGTCGGTGAGCCGGTGCGCCCCCCCTCCAGCCCCCCCGCCCTTCCTTTCCTCCCGCTCCGATTCCCGAGTCCAGCGCAGGACTGTCAGCTGGCCTGAGCTCCCAGTTGGCACTGGTCAAACTGGTGAGATGATGCCCTGAGGGCTGTGCCCAGTTTGAAGCCCCGTGGGGTGGATTCAGGATATGATGTAGGAAGGTGAGGGGAGAGGGCTATGCAGAGGAAAGAGGGCAACTAGGGAAGGATGGAGATAGGGGAAGAGAGGAGTGGTGTGGGCTGGAAGTACAGGAGAGGGATGAGGCTGGGATGTGGGATGAAGAGGTTTCCCCACAGGCATTGGTATGGCAAGAAGTGGGGCAAAGCATTTCCATGTTGAGCCATGAAGGGCAGCCGGAGCTGGAGCAGCAGTGCTAGAGGCTGGGGAGCGCTCTTTGTGGCACAAAGAATGGGGACAACAGGCAGTGTAGCGTTCCAGAGCTGGCAAGGCTGCCTACAGAGTCATGGGCAGTGGCACATCCCCGTGACATGCAGCACCTTGCATCTGGTGTTAAGTCCAGCCCCTGGGTCTGATCCAGAGCCCCTAGGCTGGGCTTTGCCCAAGGGTCCAAGAGACCCAGGTTTCCCTGAACTGATTCTGTGGCATCTGTGTCTCTGAAGGAGAAGACAACCCTCCATCCAGCAGGTAAGTGGATTTTAAGGCTCTCAATTGACTCCAGAAATTAATTGGTGGGATTGCAGTGCCAGTCCCTGTCCTCTGCAGGAGCAGTTGTGCCCCCCAACTGTGAGAGTGACTGGTGGGATGGGATGATGAAGGATAGGCAGACATCTCCAGAGAGAAATGGTGCTGCAGGGGAGGCTCTGGAAGTCTGTGTGAAACAGGACTGAGGGGTACAGCTGCCCAAAGTGCAGTCCTGTCTGGATCTGTCAGCAGTAACACTGGTGGGTGCTGCTGTGGCTGGATGATTTCAGGACTAGGTTGGGCTCGAGAGCTGCCAGAAAGCAGGACTAGCCCCGCCTGTGTTTGGAAGCTGGCCTGGCTGACCTTCAAGTGTCCTCCCAGCGCTAACTTCAATTCTGTGAGGAATGAACCAGCCCAGATCTTGGCTGTCATAAATCAAAGTCACTCCACTGAGACCAACGGAGGGAACTGCGTTTATTTAGCTGAGCCAAAGATCTGGTCTGGTACATTCTTAGCAGCAATATTAGGCAGGCTGTGCTTGCTTGGTGGAGGTGTTGGGCATCTAGCCATGCGTGTGGGGCATCAAGAGTGCTGCTCTGCCCATGTACATTTCTCTCGTGGGCTCAGACCAGGCTTTCTGCCCTGTCCCTTCATGGTGCAGAATGCAAAACTGCCTTTTGTAGGGAGCAAGTTGCACTTGGACCGTGGTTGGAGGCTTGGAGTTTCCTACAGCAGGTAGCTCACCTGGAAATGTGTGACATGGACAATCCAGGAGCTTGTCTGAGCACCCCCAACTAATGGCCACCAATGGCCCAGCCTGTTTCCAGGGATGTCTTTCCTTCCCCACTCCTAGAGAGCAGGGTATTGGTGCAGGAAGGATCCCACCATGCAGAAAGAGTGTGGAAAGGGTCTCACTGTGCAGATATATCCCTGCTGTCAGCCAGGTGCTGGAGGTCAGCCCTCTGGGGCAGGCTGTGCTGAGACAGTGCCTTGTTGCTTCCCCACACTCAGGAGAGAAGATTTGCTCCTGGTTGCTGACAGCCATGGACAGAGCATGGTGCCAGGTGAGCCCAGTTTGTTGTGGCAAGGTGGAGAGGACATCAGGACCCCTGCAGGGACATGCTGCATTGCAGCCAGGGAATGGCGTGGTCTCTCCTGCTGGGGTCTGGGCAGTTGGCCAGAGGAAAAATATTGGGGAAAGACAAGGATCCAGCTGCAGGAAAGGAGTATTTGTCCCCAGAGGGAACACTCAGGCCCTGAAGAAACATCTGTCCCTGGAGAAGGAGTGTCTGTGGTACAGTGGCCCCGAGAAGGACTATGGTCCTGAAGCAGTTCCTCAGGGCTGGGAGGAAAACGTGGTCTTTGTGCTGAGCTGGGGTGGGAGGTCATCAGTGAGGACCCTATGTCCTGGGGCAGACCCTGAGCTGGTTCACATGCCTTCTTTGCAGAGACCACAGAAGCACAGGCACTGGGGACCCATGGCTAGCAAACAGCCGAGGTGGCAGGGGGACCTGTCCCCGCAGCAGCGTGGGGTTGGCAGTGGCTGTCCTAGGAGAGCAACAGAGAGCAGGATGAGCTCGCGCTGGGTCTGCTTGGGGATGCCTCCTTGCAGGCACGCCGAGCATACTCGCACAGTATCAAATCTGATCTTTATTCCTTACGTGTGGGGCAGTTCTCAGGTTGAAAATGTATATAATGTAAAAAATATTATCTCAGTGTTTCTTCAAGCGAAACTGAAATGTCACTTTAGAAGTACACTAAACCCCCACCCTGAGACATTAGCTCATTGGCAAGAAAATTAGCATCACCTCAGTTGCCTCAGACATGGACATGTCTCTTTGCTCTGTTCTCCATTTGCTTGAGGATTGTGTTCTTGGTTTTGTCTCTTTAAGCTGCCCTTTCTCCAAGCTAGCTGGGGCTTTGAGTGGTGACAGACAGGTGCCACAAATGGGATGCTTCTATCTTGTCAAGTCTAATGGTCCTTATTTACAGCGTGAGAGTAAGCTTGAGTGTTGGAAGAAAACCTGTTTGATGGCATGGCTGGGGTCATTTGTGCAGGGTAGTGCAAGATTATGCTTTGCTGATATAAAGCCCAAAGTCAATATGGGGACTTGATGACGGAGGGGGCAGCAGACCCCATTGGTAGAGCTGTTTTAAGCTCTATCCCAAGCTGTTTTAAGCTCTATCCCAAGCTGTTTTAAGCTCTATCCCAAGCTGTGATCCCTGCGTGCCTATTGCAAGAAGAAAGGCAAAAATTACAGCCACAAGTTGAAAAATTGCAGGGAGATACAGATAGTGAAGGACAGAGATTTTTGAAGGTGGTCCCATGCCTGGATAAGAAAGGTGAGGAGCACAGCTTGGGAAGAGAAGTCGCAGGGGGAGAGTCAGAGCTCTAGGTTTGCCCCCAGAGGCACCAGGAACTGGCCATATGAGGTCGGACAACTCTCAGGGTTGACAAGCGAGGTCCAGAAGGGTATCAGGACATTTCAGTGAAGATAGTTGAGAAGAATGAAAAGATCTTCAGAGAGCTACTGAGCAGCTGCTTGCTCTGGAAGTGCAGTTGGACCATGGGGAATGGTGGAGGTGTGGTCTTGGGTGTTGTAGCTCAGCCTGTGGCTGGAGAAGCCCAGCCTGGGCTTGGGAGGGGACAGTGCCTGCACCCCTGTGGTAGAAGGCTCTCAACTTTAGAGGCAAATGCAGTCACCACAACTCATAGCAACCCAATTGCTGGGATGGATTTATCTCTTCTGCTGGTGGGAAGCAAAGAGCCTGTGAGTCCTGTCCTTGTCTGAGGGCAGAGCGGCTGCCAGCCAAAGCAGGACCAAAGTGTGTATCTAGCACTGTCCCAGCAGCACCCAGCCTGTTTTTCTGCTTGGCACTCCCCAGGGAGGCTTTGGTGCTGCCAGCCGGCATTCCTGCACACAGCTAAGGGCAGTGGGCACCAGGGCCTATGCCAGCAGCACCTTTGGACACGGTCACCCTATTTTGAGAGGAGGAGGGGTTTGCTGTTCCCACCAGAGTGGCATGAGATGATGGAGAGGCTCCCTGGGGACAGTGGGACCAAATGGGCACAGGTCTGCCCTAGGCAGCCCATCCAGGTCTCACCACAGCCACCATCTAGTGCTGCCAAACTCAGAGCTGGTGTGAGCCAAGTGCATCTTCCTGGGTACTTGTGGGGTCTGTGACCCACTTTCACTGGGGAAATGTGCAGCCCCAAGGGTTTGAGGCAGAGCAGCTTCTCCCAGTGCTGGGGATGCCAGGATGCTGGGAGGAAGGTCCCTGAGTGCCCCCAGAGGCATGGGCAGCCCATCAGTGCTGTGTGGGGCTCCCCCCTGGACAGGCAGTTCTGAGCAGCAAGGAAACTCGTCCTTCGTGGAAGAAGCAGAGCCTCAAGGAGATTGGCCTGTGTAATTGGCTCAGGAGAGTAGGCCTCTTAAAAGTCAATTAGAGATTTTCAAAAATAAATCAGACTGGAACATTGCAAGGGCTGCCAGAAAATTTGGGCGAGGTCAGAGTTGCTTAATGTTCGTTGTTGATTAAATTCAACCAGCTTTTTGGTTGGGATAACTTCTGTGCCGCTGAGTCAGACTGCTTTGGGGGCCAAGCCAAGAGCATCTCCTAATGTGGCCATTTAAGGCATGGTGGGCTGAGTGCTGATAGGCAGCCTGAAGAAGACAGTACACCCCGCTCGGAGCTGGGAGGCCGGGGTGGAGTTTCCTTTCTCTTCACCCTCTGTGCCTCAGTTTTCCTTTCTGTGAAGTGTTGAAGTTGGTGGGTGGGAAAAGGTGAGCAAAGGAATTACAGTTGTCTCAGGTAGAAATTGTGCTTGAGAGCAGCATGAGGAGTTTGTCCAGGTTAAAAAATGAGTGCAGAGCCTGTGACATGTGCCTGTTTCTGCTCTAAGTCTCTGCTACAGCTGAGCCTGGCAGAGCCTGAGCCCATACGAAGTTTCGCAGGCTCAGGGTGGGGGACTTTGGAACAGTTGTCGTGTCACTCCAAACTGAATGTGGATTTTAGTGCCTTGGTCCTGTCATTGGTCACTGGAGCAGTCTTGTCACCCCACCTCTCCTCCAGCCACATCCCCAAACCTTCACTTAACTCCACAACCTGACCTCTGGTCTCTAACCAGCACTGTTGAACCTGGGTTCTAGCTCATCTCCCAAGCAGGGTGAAGAACCTGCATTTTCCCTGAAGCTGAGTGGGGAGAGAAGCTGTAGACAGGCTAACACGGAGTGTCCCTTCCCATTGCAGTGACCACCCCTTAAGCCAACTGGTTTTGGACTCGGACTCGGAGATGGACAGCGTGGAGCAGCTGGCCCTGGGCAGCACAGACACACTCTCCAATGGGCACAAGGCTGACCTGGAGGCTGCCAAACGCCTGGCCAAGAGGCTCTACAACCTGGATGGGTTTAAAAAAGCAGATGTGGCCCGTCACTTGGGGAAGAAGTACGTGTGGGTATTCACAAAGAACGGCCGGTTCTGTGAGGGGCCCACCTGCACTTGCAGTGTACACACAGATGTTGCCCCTGTGGGGCACTGGGATGGCAAGGAACACTGGCAGGACCCCAAAGCCCATGCCCCATGACTGATACACCTGGCACATCTCCCTCTAAAGGTTCCCTCTAAAGGTCTAAGATACCTCCAGGTTTTGGTACTGAAGCATCTTGGATGCTTCAGTAAGGTGTTGAAAAGCAGGTGGCTACCTGTCCTCTCAGTGGGTTCTTCCACCTCTAGCTTCTCTGGTTTCTCTTACGTATTCTGTATTCCAAATGGATCTGTGGGTTATTCCTCTGAGTTTCATGCAAGTGTGGGGTGTCTCTGTCCAAAGCATGCTTCCCACAGCCCTGTGAAGCTCACAGCTTCCTGGAATCAACCCCACCCCTGCATACCTTTTACTGTCCACCCTGATTGATCATGCTCTCTCTCCCCTCTTTTCTATTTCAGCAATGAATTCAGCAAGATGGTGGCAGGGGAATATCTGAAGTTCTTCGTGTTTACAGGGATGACGCTGGACCAGGCTCTCAGGTCAGAGCTGAGTGCATGTGCATGTATGTATGTGTGGTGGCCACCCAGATGAGGTCCTAGAAGGCCATGCCCTCCACAGCTCCACACCCACACAGAGATCTTCTGGGGCAGACCCCACAGCTCCCACCTGGAGATTCCCTTACCTCTTATATGGCAGGGGTGAACCCCGATGTTATCTCTCAGCCACACAACCACAAAAGAGCATTCATGGTCTTAACTCACCAGTCAGTGCAGTGGGTAACAGTCAGGTATGCTTAGGACTGGCTTTCCAAGTCTTGAGCTAAGAGCTTCTTGATGTCGCCCTCACCTCCTTCCCCAGTGCGGTACCCACGGCTGGCCTTAGGTCTCTGCAATGTGCTGGCTGGGTACGATGCTGTGAGCTTGGACAGGAGTCCTTGGAGAGGTTGGGAGGGGTGTGCAATGGCAGGGCTTCATCTGGCACACCAATGGGTCTTCAGACCAGAAAGCAGAGCTCCACTCACGTGCAAGGTGGGTTGGAGAAGCTGTTGGTGGGCTTCAAGTGTGACCAATGCTGCTGCTGCTGCTTCTTCAGGTGCTTTCTAAAGGAGCTGGCCTTGATGGGAGAGACACAAGAGCGAGAGCGAGTGCTGGCTCATTTTTCCCAGCGCTATTACGAATGTAACCCCAACGCCATCTCTTCGGAGGGTAAGACATTGTGCATGTCTGTGTGTTTCAAGTGAGCTCATGTGTTCACTGATTTGGTGAAGGTGCTCAAAGTGAAACCAGAGAGCGGGCTGAGAGTCTGTACTGATGCCTTAGGAGACAGTTCTGGTTGTAGAGAAGTCATTTCCATCAAATGGGAGATGATTTAGATTTTTAAAAAACCCAAACCAGACACAAAAAACTGCTCCAGTGGATCATGTGCAATTAGGGCTCAACCCATCCTTAATTCTGACCTTGAGCAGATCAGCACAAAAGGTGAGAGAAGGCTCTCCTCACCAAATAGACCCCAGCACTCAAACAGTCAGCTCAGGAAATAGCCAGGTGAGAAAACACAGGCTGCGGGCCCTTAGGGGGGCACAGATACACACTTCATACTGTTTCACATGTTTGTGCCTTTCCTGTGTGAATTCACATGCTGGTTCTGCTCTGGGCTGGCTTTGGGACAGGTGAGGTTTGGGCTGCCTGGCTGGCAGAAGGCTGTGCTGGTCCCACCTCACTGAGCTATGAGGTCTGCAATACTAGCCACAGCATCGCTGCCTGGCTGAAGGGGCTACAGGCTTGGAAGGGTGTTTGCTCAAGTTTGGAAACAGCTTTAATTCAGTGGCCTCCTACCTACTCACCTGTGTGCTGCCAGCACCACGCTGACTGCTGTGTGCCCTGCTTGCCTGGAGTGGGAGGAGAGGGCTTGGAGCTGTCTTGGGGGCTCAGAGCCTCTGTGCCCTGTGTGAGAGTCTGAGGAGCTGGAGCACTAGCTGCAGGGCCAAGCCAGGGGCTCTAATTTCTGTCCTGTGCTTGTGCTGCAGACGGAGCTCACACTCTCACCTGCGCCCTGATGCTGCTAAACACAGATCTGCATGGACACGTAAGTTCTCACTACCGCCAGCCCTGTCTGTCCCCAGCACACTGAACCACGGGTACAGGACCCTGGACCTGCAAGGGCTGGTCACCCCTCATGTGTCTGGGGAGAAGAGCAGAGAAACTCTGAGTGAGACAGGAGGCTGGTAAAGGAGAGAGTGGGGGTTTGGAAATGTGCTGAGCTGTAAGATGCAGAGGTGGGATGAGGACAGAAGAGGAAAGTGGACAGGGAGGGTGGGAGTGAGACTCCAAAGGTTGCTGCCGTGGGAACAGGTAGCATTTAACTTAGAAAAAGGAGGCTATTTAAGACTTCCAGAGCCTAGGCAAAGCTGGCAGCTTCCCCACGCCTTCAAGCAGGCTCCTTGAGACCTAGGTGGTCTCTCAACCCACTGCAGAGATGGGTGATCTGTTCCTAGGCTGTGGGACCTGCTCCAGCCAACACCACCAGGCCCCTGGCCCAAAGGTAACCCCCCTGCATTTCTCTCCCACTGGCTCCCCAGAACATCGGGAAGAGAATGTCCTGCTCTGACTTCATTGGCAACTTGGAGGGGCTCAACGGAGGCACTGACTTCCCCAAGGAGCTGCTCAAGGTAAATTTGGTCCTTCTTCCTGGACAGCCAAATAGGAAGAGCAAAAGTGAGAGCTTTGGGTGGGATCACATGGGTGACTGTGGGATGCAATGAATGTGTCCACCCTCATGGTGGTGGTCCCTTGGTCTGCAGCTTTCCTCCTGCCTTGCTGAGGGAAACACGGGCTGCCCTGTTCCCTCAGGAGGACACTGGAGCTCTGGCTGGGGTCCTGATACTCTCACTGCTTTTGTTATCCCGCCTGTATTGCAGGCAAGGAGGCCACATGTGGGGCCAGCTTATTAGGGTTGGTTTGCCCAGCAACAGCCAGAGGTTTCATGGCACTGGCCCCATGGTATTCTGCCCTTCCTGGCTCCCTGGCTCCCTGGAACCGGAAGCCAAGGCCAGACCCTAGGACTAGAGACATCTCTGGTGGCAGAGGGAATGTTTCTGGTGACATAGGCAAGGCATGGCGATGGGGAGGTAGGGATTGGTGGTTAAAGTCTTAGAACTGGGAACTCACCACACTGGTGGGACTGGGGGGACTCCTGCCTTCTCCCTGCCTGGCCCAGTTCCCAGCAGGGCTTGGCCAGGGAGGGCAGCATTCTTTAGAAGGTTTTCTGAGCTGCCACCTCCCTGTCTCGGGCCCAGGGAATAGGATTAGCTCCCATGGGACCTGTTGGGCAGAAATCAGCGCTGTTCGTGAAGCACTACAGTTGGCAAATGCTTGTGGTGTGGAAGATGGGGTCCCACAGGGTGCCGAAGCCGTGGAGGGGGGGAGATGGTTGATGGAAAAAAAAGGCAACGGAGGGTGAAAAACTGATCTCCCTTTTCATCCTCTGTGGGTCTATTCCTGGCTGTGTCGCTCACCCCATCATTAAGGGGTTACCAGCAGCTCTCAATAGGGCTGTCCTCCCTCTCAGCCCACGCTTTGCCAGTAAAAGAAGTTACTCAGGAAAAATTCTCCTCTAATTTTAAACCCAGCTTCAGAAAAGGCTTTAAGCACCCAAAATGGAATAGAAACATTGAAAATGAGGACCCCCAAACCCCTGTCCTCCAGTGCTGCTGCACTTTGGAGCATCCAAGTTTCTCAGGCTCCTCGGCATGCTCACTTTGAAGACCCTGGCACCCCATGGTTGGGTACCCCCACTTCAGGCACCGCTGCATCCCTGTTAAATTTCACCCTGATAAGTACCGGCAGTTTAAACATGAGATCAAGTTATCCCATCAGATCCCAGCCAGTGGGAAATAGGGCAGGTAGCAAGTGCCACAAAGTTATGGCCTTTCTCTCATGGGTAGGAGCCCAGTCCTTTGCTGGGTGTTAGGTAGCACGGGGAGAGGCTGCAGTGCTGCAGCACAGCACTGCACAGCTCTGCCCGCAGCCCAGCAGCAGGGAGGCTGCTCTGCTAAAAATGGCCTGTTCCCTCTGCAGCTGCGGTGCTTCCCACTGCTGCTTTTCAGCCGCCTCTGTACGTGCTGGGGAGGGGGAGCAAAAGGCGGTGTGAGGAGCTACTGTGGGGCAGGCTGCAACTCCTCACCTGAAGCACCGCTCCACTTTGGGGAGCACCAGCCTGAGCAAGGGGGATTGGGGTCTCGGGGCAGGTGAGGTGGGAAAAGTGCTGTTGGCCTGTGCTGGGGAGGAGCCGGGCAGGGAAAGGTGCCTGAAGGGACTGTGCCTCTCCTGGACAGCTTTTGCCAGGCTCAGCCAGAGAAGACACCCTCTCTCTTCTGCTCACTGCTTTCAGCTGCTTGGTGCTTGCATCTCCTTGCAGGCTCAGGCAGCAGAGAAAACATCTCCTAATGTCCTCCTAGCCTGTGCTAGTCCCATTACCTCAGGTAGGATGCTGCCTTCTCAGCAGACGGGGCTGGCGGGCCGTGCCTGGGGACTGAGGCTCCTGTGTAAGCGTGCGGCACAGCTGCCTGGCTAATTTTAGCCCTCCAGGAGCACAGGCGTCTCCTAAGGGCAGCAGGGGAGGGGAAGGGCTGGCAGGCTTCAGAGGAGCTTCCTGAAGCTCAGTCAGGGCTGGGTCTTGCGCACCTCTAGCAGTGCAGAAGAAGGCTCCCGGGGGCTCTTCTAAGCCTGCCTGGGGAGATAGCAGAGGCTGCTCCCCCACAGGCTTCAGAGCTGGAAGAGTGGCGGTGACGCCCACCCACAGCACTTGCTGCCAGGGAAACAGGGACAGCAGGGCAGGACCTAGGGGTGTGTAGGGACAGCATCAGGAATAGACCTGCGGGGAGTATGGGCACTTTCCTCATCTCTGGCTGCAGGGAGTCCCAAGACAAACACAGCATGACGCCTGAGCGTGGTGGCAGCTTGAGTCAGACGAGAACTTTATCTGCTACTAGATAATACATGTAAACAATCCCAGTTTTATGCAGAAGAAATGAAAACACTTGAAAGCTTGTGTTTTCACAGCTGAGCACCACGTCCCCCTCACTGGCAGTGCCTTGCCATGCCCTACACAGCACTGCTGCCAGAGCTGAGGCAGTGATGCCTTACCAGCACTCAACTACACTGCTGGAAACCTTGTCCTCTGGCTCTGAAAGCTCCTCTGGAGAACTGTGCTCTGCAGGCAGGGCTGCCCTGCTTTCTGCGTTGGGTGCCCTCTCCACCGTGGCGGGAAGCCATGCTGGGGACATAGGAATCCATGTAATGCTGTGCCCAAGGATGCCCCTGTGTGCAGGCTTGGACCAGAACTCCTGTGTCTAAATGAAGGCAGCTGCCCACCCCACAAATAATCAGGTGAAGTAGGATGTCCTGGAGCTGATGATATTTTGGTTAGCTCTTGAGATGTTGTTCTTCTCTTGTCAGTGTGATTTTAGCCCAGACCCCCTGAGATTTCACACACTGTTTCTGGTTGTCTGTTATATTTCAGATGTGGATTTGACCTTTACATGATTGATCACTTTGCAGAGCCTTAGCTCTTTCCCATCTACCTTAGTGGTTTAGCTTAATCTCATGCTTTGCTGGCAGGTACCGACATAGTAGGCCCCATTTTTCCCCAGTGCTGCTGCTTAGTGCTTGCAGGAGTGAGCCAAATTTCTGCTGCCTTCCAGCCTGGGAGCTGGAGCACTTCACAGATGTTAATGAATTAAGCCTGACAATGCAGTCGGGTCCCTGGGGGAGGAAGGTAGGATGGGCACCCACCTTCCAGCTTGGAGCATAACGGCAGGGCTCAGACGCTCAGCGTGCTGGGTAAGTGATTAGCAATGTGGGAAGAAAGCCCCAGCTCCCACCTCTGAGCTATAATCACAGGAATGCTTGCTCAGTCTAATCCCCCAGGGTGGTTGGGGTTTTTTTTCTGCCCATTTCTCCTAGGAGTTATACATTGCCCTGTCCCTGTCTCACATAGCTCCCCCCCAGGCTCAGGGGCAGACCAGTACATCTGATGGGACAGGGACCTATGCCCCCAACCTCAAAATTTTACCCACCAGTCACTATGCCAAGCACTCAGGGCAGAGTGGAAAATTTCCCCTTCTCCACTGGCTGCACCTCTTAGTCAAGCCTAACTAAATTACACATCGATCTTCATGCCTTCTGCAAGGATGCCCTTTGCTTCTTCATGGGAACAGCTGCCTGGAGCACCTACATCCTGCCCTTAACCAGCTGCGTGGCTCTAGCTACTTATTTTCTGGCCTGACCTCAAAGGAACGGCCAGGAGGGTTAAGGGTGGGGTGGGCACTGAAGATGGAAGGTCTGAGGTCTCCTACCAGCTCAGCCCTTTGGAGGTGCCTGGTACAGGCTGGGCTGCAGCAGCAGCTCTGAAGTCTGCCCAGCTGGCACACAATGGAGACAGCGCCTGCCCCATGGAGGCCAGGAAGCCCCCGAGAGGTCACCGTTGCTGCCCCTCAGCCCCATGGACGGGCCACCTGCCCTCCCTGCTGGGGGAGAAAGGAGGCGGAGAGGGACAGCTGGCGCACCGGGGGCAGCTCCGCCAACTCGTGTGGCAGCAGCGCCGGGGACCGTGCCCCACCGCGCGGGATGGGATGCTCGGCGCTGCCCCCGCGGACCCGGCTCCGCCGCTCGGCTCGGCTCGGCCCCGCTCGGCTCGGCTCGGCTCGGCCGGGCGCCGCGGGTCGCCATTGGCTGCGGCGGGCGGGGCGGGGCCCCGCCTCTGTCGGGCAGCAGCCGCCGAGCCCTGCCCGGCCCGGCCCGGCTTCAACAGGCGGCGGCGGCGGCGGAGCGGGCCGCGGCAGGCAGGGCAGGCAGGGCCGGGCAGGGCCGCCGGGCACCCCGCCGCCCCCCCCACCCCCGCCGCCGCCGGCAGGATGATCGGCGTCAACAGCATCAACAGCAGCGCGGGGCGCATGCGGTCCCGCTCCATGTGCTCGGTGCGCTACGGGCGCAACTACCGCGGCGTGGAGACCTTCTGCTACGGCTGGCCCCAGCGCTCCCGCACCCTCAAGCCGGTGCTTTACACCGACCTGGTGGTCAGCCGCATCCAGAGCCGCCGCAAGAAGAAGCCGGTAAGCGGCGGGCCGGGGGAGCGGGGGGCGCCGCGGGGGGATGCGCAGCTCCCCGTGCTCCGGCGGGGACACGGGCGGGCGGACAGACGGACACGCTCGGACAGCCGCCGACCCGCCCTCTGCGAGTGCCTCAGCCCTGGCATGGATGTAGCAGGCAGCCAGCCCTGTCTCCCTCCCCTGCGTGCTTATCGCGGAGACGGGTCCCCATCAGCCCCACGCCGCCCGAGGGTCGCCGTCTCCAGCCCTGCCATCCTCCCCCAGCCCACCCCGAGCACGGGGGTAGCGGGAGCACGGGAAGACCTGGGTGACATTGCGCTGCGTACGACGGCTTGACAGCAACGCTTACTCGAAAACATCGCTGCGAGAAGAATCCAGGACAGAGCGGTACCGCTGGGACCAGCCCTCCAGCTTAGCATAAGTGACAAGCTCTGCGGGCTCCCCGCCAAGGGCTGCGCTGAGCCGTGCCATCCCGGCCCGGGCAGACCAGCACCCGGGTGGGGTGGCGGGGAGAGCCGCAAAGCAGCGCGGAGGGGCAGCGCCGCAGCCCCGGCTCCCAGCCGAGCAGAGCTGGAAAGAAAGGAGCGGCTGCCTGGACAAAAAAGGGCTTTTTATTGCCAAGAGCTTGCTCACTGTGAGCCGGCATCCGTTTTGGAGGTGTTCCGCTGGTGTGCATCGGTCCTAGGTGGGGAGAAGCAAACAGGCTTTCTCTGGGTGCATCCTACCTCGATTGGGTGCCTGCCTCTGCTGTAGGAGCAAGAGAAGAGTCCTCACCGGCCCCTGTGTTGTGGGTCGGCTGGGGCAAAGCAGGCAGGGTTACCCCAGAGCTGCCTGGGCTGCCCCCGTGGTCAAAGCCAGTCCGGTGAGGACATCAGGGCTGTGACAAGTGGCAGTGCTGTCATAGCGCAGTACGGTCTGGGGGCAGCATTAAGTTGTGACGCACTCGGATGGAAACATGCAGTTGGAAGGGAGATGTTCGGTCGCTGCTTCCTGCGCTCTGGGGCTGCTCTGGGAGGGATAAAGGGGTCTGCCATCCTGGGGGTGGGTAGTTGTCTGGGCAAGGAATGTTTTGAAAGATGTTGGTGCAGCTTATCATCTTGCTGAGTGGGAAGCTTAGGGCAGGGATGAGTAGCCATCCCCCACTGTTCGCTATTGCTGCCTGCAGCGGGGTGGAAGGTGACGCACAGGACACTGTCCCTGTGGCAGTTCACCCAATGGGGGAAAAAGTCTCCCCAAGTCGCTCTGCTCTGTGTGTGTGCAGGAGCCCCCCTGCAGTGGAGGGGAGGGAGGGACACAAGCTATGCACAGCAGGGTTGGTGCATGCCAGGTGATGAGTTGTTCCTGAGCATGGGTTGTGCATGCTGGGCAGGCAGCAGGGGTGGAGGGAGGCTGAGAAGGTGAATAAGGGACCTGCAGTAGGTACTGTTCCCACTGATACATGTCGCTGATCTGACAGTGCCATTCATATCTGCGTAGCTGGGTGCCTGGGGGGGGGGGGGTGCTGGCAGAGCTTTGTGACTGGGTGTAAAGAAAGATATTTTGGTAAGGAAAAGTTGGGGAAAGCCAGTAATTGAGCTCTCGTATTGAAATGCTGCCAGGCACAGAGAGAATGACTGCAGGGAGTACTCTGAGTGGCTGTGAAGTCTGTCTTGCAGAATGCCACAGAGCTGTGGCTGGTAACAGGGCTGGCAGGAGGAAGGGCAGCATTGACCTGCACAGGGCATCTTGCAGTGCTGAGAGGTGAGCACTGTGTTGATTTTCACAGGAACCAGTAGACTGGAAAAGGTATGAGTTAGAATCCATAAAAAATGTAGCCTGGAAAGGATTAAAACCCTGTCAGATGCCTAAAGCCTTGCCTTAACCCTCCTCTGTTACTTGAATGCTGGGCTGCAGCCCTCGGTACAGTCCTGTCTTGTGTAAAGCTGTGTCCAGACTATTGTGCTGTCCAGCTCACCACTGCATCTCCCTTCTGGTCTGCTCTGAGCTGGGGAGCTGAAGGGGGATGTCTTCTCCCTGCCCAGCTTGCCTAGGGCTGTCCCCAGCAGGGCTGACACTAAGGCTGGGCTGGAGCATCAGAGCCACCTGCCCACTGCAACCCCCTACCCTTCCTAGGGATCTTTGCTATAGCAGGACTGGGGGTGTCCTCTCAGCTTGTGTTTGGGGAGGGTGTGCCAAAAAAAGATGTTGGTTCAGATAGAAATCCCACAGGGATGGTGTGTTCTATGCGCATGTCTAGGGCAGAGCTGGCTGGCCCTGCATGCTGCAGCAGTGAGCTCATAACTCAGTGATAACAAAAACCCCTAACCACACTTGGGGTCGGCCACGGTGGCATGGGGCCAGTGCCCTGCTTTCTCTTGGGCAGTACTTGGAAGTTCAGAGCTGCCAAAAGGTGCCATACTTTTGGCCCAGGGGGAATGAACCAGCAGACAGTCCGGAGAGAGGGACTTGCTGAGCAATGAAACCAGTGTCTCCAGTCCCTGCAGACATGGTTGTGAGTTAGGCTTTAGGAGCCTGCACCACCAGTGCTTCCCCAGCAGAAATGTCCAGGCACCAAAGAGTCTGGAATTTAGGGGAGTGATGGGCAGTGGTAGTGCCACAGGACCAGAAGAGTAGGATGGTCTTTGTGGCTGGAATGCATCTTCTCAGCTAGGACTTGGGCTGAGTCCACCAACTTTGTTCCTGAGACTGGTGTCAGCTGGGGGTGGCGTTCAGCCAAGCAGAGTCTTGGCAGGATTTAAGTACAGACAAAAAGTTTTTCAATGCCCCCCTAGCTTTTCACTGTCCCTAAGCATAGGAGTGTGGAGCAGCCTTTGGTCCCTATCCATGAGGTGGGGTACTTGGCAACTCCTGCCTGCAGCAGGCTTGTGGGACGCTGTCAGGGCTTGTAGGAGGGCAGCTGGAGCCTTTTGAAGCCACAAGGCAGCTCAGCCTTTGAAGTGTGCGCCGGCAGTCCCAAAGCCTGTAGCATGGTGCTCTGCCCGGCTGTTCTCCGGCACTGTGCCATCCAGAAGTAGTCCCCAAGTGTCTTCTGACATCAGCTCGTTCACTCGGCAGGTAGTAGCAATCCTCCTGGCAAAGCCCAGCGTGGGGCTGGGAGCCTGGGGGCTGCAGTCTCCTCCTGCAGCACCTCTCACTGTCCTTCAAAAGTCCCTACTCAGCTGTCTCACTTCTGCCTTGGGGCAGGGAGACAACCCCTCTCTGTATGGTCACTGAGCCAGGTGGAAACCAAACCATGTGTCCCTTTCTGCTCGCTCTTTCCAAGGAGGTTTTCTGCACTTCCTAGTCCTCACTTCTCTGTGCCAGTTTTCCAGGCTCCTTTTGTGTCTGTTGGCTCTCAGCATCTCTCGCCTGTGTCCCCAGCAGTGAGTAAGATCCCTTCCCTTCTGTTTTCTTCCGTGACTCCTTATCATCTACATTGCTCTGAGATGCCTGCTTCTCCCCCTGCTCCACTCCCAGGTGATGTTCTGTGGGACTTTGGGTCGGTTTTTTTTCCCTCAGGCTCTTCTTTATGACTCTTTGCAGCTCATGATCCTCTGCTCTCACCCTGGCATCCTGCCCCTCTGGTGCCTGGGCTTCATAAATGGGACCGGGGTCTAATTTTCTCTCAGGTCCTGAGAGGAAATACCCCTTCTGTGAGCCTCCTGTCTTTCCAGGAGACAAGAGAACCCTGCTTTCTGCCCACTAGATCAGGGTAATCCCTTTCCTCCTCTGAAAAACAGGCTGTTGCTGCACCAGTGTCTCCTCGGTGGGGAGGAGCCAGGTCCCTGCTCCATCCTGGCTGCTTCGCCTCTCGGGGGAGTGATGGATGTCCCTTCCCCAGACACCGCTGAGGCCTGTCTGCTGGCCGGCTTTCCCGGGCCTCTGCACGCCTCCAGTTGTACTTTCTCAGCCACCAGCAAGATCTCTCAGCAGCAGTCTCCGGCCCAGTGATGGATGTTGACAGCTGCCTGAACAGCCTGTGCAAGACTTGATTATTTTCCTCCAAGGATGATGCCTTCCAGATCTTGCTCCAAAGCCCTCTGCGAGCACTGTGTTGAAACCCTCTCCAGAGCCTCCCTAGCTGCAGAGCTGTACTGAGTGTTGCTGGCTTGCACCCAGCTCGGACCAGACAAGCACTTGGGAGCGGGGCCCTGGAGCGTCCTGCTACAGGCAGGCTCAGCTTGTTCCTGTGCTGAGATGCAGGCAGCAAGTCCTGCCTTGCTCAACTTGGCAGTGCTTGGGCCAGCAGGGAGGGTAGGGCGCTCGGTGCTGCTGGGCAGGGGGTAGGGACAGGCCACAGCAACCCCAAGCCAGCAGCAGCCCAGCAGTAGGCAAACACCCATCCTGTTTTGACTAGACACAAGGTGCTCAGAGTTCTTCATAAATGGCAGTGTGCTGGTGGCTCTGCAAGTCCGGGGCTGGCACTCTGTTGAAGTCTCTCCTGAAGCTTAAGCATGCTCCTGGGAAGCCTTCCACAAGAGTTTCACATCACTGTGGAGCACCTGGTGTTGCCACGAGCATGTGTCTGCCAGCCAAGGACAGGCATCTGACGGTGGAGAGGTTGCAGGCTGTGATGTGTGGTGGCATGGAGCTGCTGGGAGTGCAGGGGCAGGCTGAAGTCCTGCTGAGCAGGGTGCAGCCATGCACCATTGATGTCCAGACCGAAGGCTTGCTTCCCTGGGGTCTGGGCCTCCTGAAGGCCATCCCTTTGGCCAGCCTGGGACACCCTATGGATCTCCCAAGGGATTGGAAATGTTTGGCTCACCTTGCTGACATGCTGCCAGTGCTGTGCCACTGGCATGGGCAGGCAGAGAAAAGAGGGGAGACAGCTAGGGCTAAGTCCCAGCACTGTGGCCAGGGCATGCATGGGTTTGCAGGTCTTGTGGTGTCCAGGAGAAGGTACCTACAGCCCTGAAACAAGGCCAGTTGGCTGCCCAGGCCAGGATGGAGCTGGACCAAGAAAAACTGGCTTGGGACTACCTTAGCCTCCGATGCCCCCGAGATAGTGCCCCCTTCATCCCCGGAGCAGATTCCCTGGCCTGGCAGCACTCTCCTGCTGATCCCACGCTCCTCTCTCTACAGGCGCTGTACGGCTCCATCAAGAACGAGAAGCTGCAATGGGCCATGTGAGTATCCCTCCCGGGGGATGCTGCCACCCAGTGCTGGGCAGGCAGCGAGGCCACGCTGCTGGCACGGGGCGGGAGGGGGCGGTGGGGGGTGGAGAGGAGAGGGCTGGAGCTTTCTTGCCCCTTCTGCCCTCCCTGGAGCATCACCCAGCTGCCCCGGGGCTGTGAGGACGCGGAATGGGATGGAGGTGCCTGGAGAGCTGCGGTGGCAGTGTACCCCGGCTGCCCTTGGCTCTTCCACGGGGGAAGAGCCCCTTTCCTGGCACGCCCGAGTCCAGCGCTCCCGTCAGCTTTGGCGTCGCTTCGTGCCTCGGTGGCCGTGCCCGGGGTGGGAGCGGGCAGGCTCGGGGGGGCCGTGGCTGTAGCGGGGCCCCGCAGGGTGCCCGCACCCTCGCCCACAGCTGCCATCTCCAGCAGCGGGAGCGGCAGCGCCCGCGCTGTGGGGATTAATCAGCCCGGCGGTGCCGCCAGCGCTGAGCCAATGCGCTCGGGCTGCTGCCATGGAGACGCCGGCAGATGCTGAGGGGTTTAATTAGCAGCGAGCGGGTCTGAGGGAGGGAGGGAGGCAGCAGCTCTGGGCTCCCACATCTTCCTGCCAGGCGGGGGGAGCGGCACCGATGCAAGCCTGTCCTCACACAAGGGGCCGTGGCCTGGGTGGAGAGTGCGAGTGGGGGCCTGCCCCCTCCTGCTGCTGGGACTGCCTGTCCTGCATTGCTCCTGCCCCCGGGATGGTGCGGCCCGAGGCCTCTCTGCCACAGGCTCCCTGCACCCCTTTGCTGATGGCTCCAAGTCCCTTAGCCCGACAGCTGCCCTGAAAGCATGGGGACCACAGCCTGGGTCTTTCTTTAGGGTGAGTTTCCATCTAGACCCTATGTACCACCAGCTGCTGCCAACGAGCCTGTACACCATGGGGGGCTGTGGTTGTGCCAAGACCCACGACACTGCTGTTCCACAGCCCCTGGCTTATCTTGGCCAGCATCAGTCCCAGCCCTGTCTAAAAAGGCTCTTCACGCCCTGGGGCAAGCAGCCTCCCGCCCCAGATCGGCAGCTGATATTCCCATGCTTTGTCTTTTGAGGGGTCAGGCAGCACCTCAGCTGCTGGTCTAGAGAGGCACGACAGGATGTGGAATATTCACCAGTGATGATGGGAGACTTCTCAGCCTGGTCTGCTGCTTCTGACCTCCCTTTCAGAAGCCAGGCCTGATAGTGGCACTGGCAAGTGGGAGGCTTTGGTGGTTTTAGTCCCCAGCAAGGCAACAAACCCTTACCCCACACAAATCTGTGATTGGCAGAGATGAGGAAGAGCTGAGAAAGTCCCTCTCAGAGCTGGCAGACCCCAACCCAAAGTCCATCAAGCGCATCAGCAGCTGCAGTAACCCCTTTCTGGACTTTTCCCAAGACTCCAGTATTGCCACCTACAAGCACGGACTGTTAGTGCGCAAGATCCACGCTGATCCTGACTGCAAGAAAAGTAGGTGCCTTGGGGAGCCCATGGGAGGGACTTTGTGGCAGTGGGGAGCAGGACAACAGTCACTACATGAGGTTTGACTGTGGAGTCACGCCAGCCTCCAGCACCAGCTCCCCGTGCCCTGTCTGTCCAGCTGTGCCTGACATAATTCAACTCCCAATCTGGGGAGCCTGAAAGCACCTCCCTGCTGTCCGCCCTACCATCAGGCCTGGGCACCCCTTGCCTGCAGCGCAGGGAAGGAGGCAGGCAGAGAGGTGGGGTGGGCTCCCCGGGGGCTGCACCCTCGCTACAGGATGGTGGGGACAAAGGAAAGTGCCCTGTGGTGCAGCAAACAATCCACACATCGGGCTGCCGCTGCTTGGGCGCTGCCAGGCACGTTCACCGTTCCTACCGTAAAATCCCCTCTAAGCCCTGGCCATCTAATGCTGCCTTGATCTGATTAGATGCAGCTGCCCTCCAAAGCCAGTATTACCTGGTGGCCAGCACCGCCTCGTCCCTGTCCCTGAGCAGTGACAGCGAGTGCAGCGGTGCTGGCCCTGGGAGGCGGCAGGCGGCCCCCCTGCCAGCAGCACCATCTGCCAGCCACGCGGCAGGCACGGGCTCAGGTGCATGGGGACAGTCCTGGCCTGCTGCCCGTCCCTGGGGTGGGGTGACGTGTGCGTGGCAGGGCTGGCTGGAAGAGGATGGGGCGGGGGGGGCCTTTCTCCCTGCTCAGCGCTGAGGCTGATGCTGCTCTCTTCTTCCCGGCAGCACCCCGAGGGAAGCGCGGCTGGAAGCCCTTCCACGCCATCCTGAAGGGGATGATTCTCTACCTGCAGAAGGTAGGCAGCAGCAGAGCTGCTTGTGTCTACAGCAGGGAGCGGGATTGTCCCTGACCCAGGGAGGGAGGTCATGGCATCAAGAGCGGCTCCAGTGCCTTATCATCACAAAGCTCATCCCATGAGACCATGCCTGCGTGAACCATTGCTTGGGGCCATGGAGGCATCGCCGATCCTGGCATACTTGGGCTCAGACTGGGTGGTAAAAGTGGCTGCCAAGTGAGAGCCCTGCGTGCAGGGGCTTGGCTGGGGAGAGAGAAGGCACTGGCGCCTTTGTCCTGGGAGGGTGTTGGTCTGCAAATCCAATCTCCTGCAGGTGCACATGGTGCCCAGCTGTCAGGAACAGCCATGGTGCTGTTTCCAAGCCCATGCACCCGAGTTGTGCAGACTCTCTCCATGAGTATGGCATGAGCTGGAGGCAGAGCTTGCAGCAGCCTGGTAGAGGGTAATATCCAAGCCCCACACCTGCAGTCCCCACAGTCTTGTAGAGCTGACTCATGGCAGGGTACATCCCTAAGCTGTCTCTGAAACACCCTGTGATTCACAGGAGGAGTATAAGCCAGGGAAGGCACTGGCAGAAGAGGAGCTGAAGAATGCTATTAGCATCCACCATTCACTTGCCACACGGGCATCTGACTACAGCAAGCGACCCAATGTCTTCTACCTCAGGACAGCTGACTGGAGGGTCTTCCTCTTCCAAGCACAGTGAGTCCCATGGGATCACCAGCTGGGCCACATGCTGGGGCACAGGGGCTCATCTGGCTGGGGCAGAGAGTGGGATGGATCTTAGGGTTACATTGCTCTGTGCCAGTGCTGTGCTTTGCCCAACTCTTCTTCCCACACCAATGGGCTCACGATAGCCCAAGTCAGAGCCCAGGTGGCTGGCCAGGGCCAGGCCTGCGGGACCTGGATCTCACCTGCAGGGAAGATCCCTCTGCCTGTGATGTAGCCAGCGCCACTTACAGTCTTTCTGTGGTTTGATCTTTCTCCCCAGGAACCCTGAACAGATGCACTCGTGGATCACACGCATCAATGTGGTGGCAGCCATGTTCTCAGCACCCCCCTTCCCTGCAGCCATCGGCTCCCAGAAGAAGTTCAGCCGCCCACTGCTGCCCAGTTCCTGCACCAGGCTGTCCCAGGTAGGCTGTGACTGGGGGGCAGCTAGAAGTATGTATCAGACTGTGCCCTGTGAAGGGATCCATGTGGTGCCATGCCCAGCTACCTCCCAGCAGGGTATGGTGTTGAAGGAGTGTGGCTGGGGAGACATGGAGCAAGGGGGTGCCGAGACTGAGGATGGGCAACAAGTTCTTGTTCCTGGCAGTGGGAGCAGGAGGCAGACGATGGAGTTAGACCATGGAGGAGAGCATGGTCCCACATCACAGCTTGTGGGGTCCTGCCAGGACCGGGACCATGGAAGGTCACTGACCAGGGGGACTAGCTGGTGCTCACACATAACAGGGCAGTTATTTACAGAGCAGAAAAGATAAAACACCTCACCAGCCTAGTTTTGCAGAGGATTAAATTTTTCTGTTTTGAGACTGCATCCAGTTGCTGTGCTTTTGCCTGCCATTTCAAACAAACACAGAACCCCAGGAGCAGAACCTGCGATCCTGGCTGGACCTAAGAGGGGAAGAAACCTGTTCTGGCCCCAGCCAATTTACGCTGTTGGGAGGGCAGAGCAAAGGGCAGACAGAGCAGGGCACTGACATTGTGCCACCCTTCCCCAGGAGGAGCAGGTGAAGAGCCATGAGACCAAGTTCAAGACAATGTCAGCAGAGCTGCTGGAGCATCGCTCCTCACTTCCCGAGAAGAAGGTGAAGGGCAAGGAGTATGAGGAGCTGAAGCAGAAAGAAGAGTATCTGGAGTTTGAGGTGAGCTGGGAGACCCTCCTCTGCCCCCAGACCCTTTGCCCCTGTCCATCTTGAGTGTGGCACCAGCCATCCCTGTCAGCTGAATTGCATTGTGGCACTGCCCTGCTCTGGGATAAGTATCCCTGTCAGCCCTGGGATGCTGGCTGGGATGGAGGGACCATGAGCATCCCCCCACCCTGGGATGCTGGCTGAGTGGAAATGCCCAGCTCACCAACCCCTTTGCTGCACTGTGCCCCCCAGAAATCCCGCTACGGCACCTACGCCATGCTGCTGCGGGCCAAGCTGAAGGCCGGCTCTGAGGACCTGGCAGCGTTCGAGTCCACCCTCTTTGACGCCGCGGCTGGGGAGGACGATGGCCTGAAAAAGTCCCGCTCCAGCCCCTCGCTCAACGCGGAGCCTTCCAGCGCGGCCACCAAGGTGAAGCGCAATGTCTCAGAGCGCACTGGCCGCCAGCCCCCCGGCCACCCCCAGAAGTCATAAGTGAGGGGCGTCAGCCGCCTGTGCTGCAGCTCCGTCCCTGCCCTCCTGGCGCCAGGATGGAGGCCACGTGCCTGCCGAGAGCCTGCATGAGTTCGTCCGTCTGTGGCACGAGCTGGGGGGGTGACAGTCCTTCCCTGGCCGCCAGCACCAGCCAGGCAGGACCACGGCCCCTCCGCCCGAGACGGTGGCAGAGCTGGATGGTTCCCAGTCCTTGCCCGCAGGAGCTGCCTGCACTGCCCTATCAGCCCCATCAGACTCATTCCTGCCCCTCTTTGTCTTGCGCTTGGCTGCAGGACCCAGTCCCCCTGCCCTGGGCAGGGGAACAACTGAAACCCACCCGCTGGCCCAAATTCTTCAGTGGTTAAAAAAAAGAAAAAAAAGACAAAACCCCCCAAAGCAACAGACAAAACTGCAGCAAAACAAAGCCAACGGCTGCTTCTCCTCCAGCTCCGTTGTGCCATGGGGGGGCAGACCGGAGTGGGACAGCCCTGGCCTGTCCCCTCTCCTGGGACTGGTGGCCAGGGAAGCCAGGGCAATGGCACCTGCCCCCTTCCTTGCCCCCCCCAGCCACCTCTGCACTCCTCCCGCTTTCTTACAACTTTTGAACGGTTTTTGTGATACAGTTTTGCACTTTTTAGTACCAGATAAGCTGACCACCAGGGAGGGGTTTTTGGGGTTACTTTTGATGCTTTTTTTGGGAACTGTTTAAAAAAAAGGAACAAACCACAAACCCAGCCATGTCCTGTAGGCACTGCAGTCTGAGGGGAGGAGGTTTTTACATGGACTCGGGGCGACCCAGCCCTCCCCCCTTGCAGCAAGCTGAGCATGGGCTCCTGTGTGTGCTGCCGTCTGCTCCTTAGCCCCACTCGGGTACCAGCAACCCTTCTGAGAGAGACGGTCCTATGGCTGCCAGTACCAAGGAGGCAGCCTTGGGATGGCAGCACCCATTGCTGCACTCATGTCTGCATCAGGAGCTGTGCCAGCGCTTTGTGACCCCCCGCCCCCTTCCCAGCAGCCCGGATCAGCCCTGTGAGCATCATACCCGGGCATGTTGGGGCAGCAGCATGTAAGTACTCCAAGGGGGGAGGTGATCCCTGAGACCAGGGTTGACTTGGGGGTCCCCGCTGCCCTATGGGGCTGTTACAGGCCTGAGCCAGCTTTCCTTCCTGTGTCGCTTCTCCAATGCATGGTTGGGCCCTCAGAGGCAGCCAGCAAAGCCTGGTCTGCAGTGCTGTGAGGTCCTCACACTGCAGCAGTGGTGCAGCCCCTTCCTCAGCCACGGTCTCTCTCCTTGCCATGGTGAGGGGGTGGCTGGGGAAGCCCTCACCACCCCAGGAGAGGCTGGAGGATGCTGGAGCAAGGTACCCGTGGTGGATCTTGGCCACAGGAGTACCCAGGGAGGGGTCCGAGGACAGTGAAAGGGCTGTGGGTGGGGGCTGTCACACATGCTGTTCTCGGCCACCTGGGACCCAGCTGGTTTCAGCACTGACTTTGCGAATGTGTCAAACTTTTTATTCTGCTCTTTTGAGTCTATTGCAAAAAAACCCCAAACAAACAAACAAAAAAAACCAAGAAAAAAAAAAAAAAAAAGAAACAAAATCCACCCTTGTCCCAGGCGGCCTGGGGGGGAGAAAAACCTTTGTACAGCTTCTTCTCTCAGTTACTGAAGTAAAACTTGCTCTTCACTTCTTGTGTGTGCTGTGGTTTCTCCCCTGTGGTTGGGGACAGCCTGGCATGGAGGGATGCTGAGGAGGGACCAGCAGCTGCCTCCCTGCTGCCAGACTCCCAGGGCATGGCTGGAGAGAGGGAGGGCAAAGGCTTATAGAAACTGTGTCCCTTTATTCAGAAAAAGGACCATTAAATAAGAGCAGAGCGGGACGGGAGCTGGCTGAGTCCCATGCCCCTGAGTCCAGGCAGCCGGACCCCAAGTCCGGAAGGCACTTGCATGGGCTGGGGGTGATGTGGCCCCCCTCAGTAGGTGGGGGGGTGCCAGCCCCTCAGTGCACCTGTGGTTGCTCGCTGTGGGGCAGCTCACCCCCCGGCCCTGGCTTCAGGGCCAGTGCAGGTGCCTGCTCCTCCTCCACTGACTCACTGCCATAGGCACTGTCTTCCTTCAGCTCTGCAAAGCAAGTGCCAGGTGCTGTCAGTGACTGCAGGGGGGGGGTGTCAATGGGATGGTATGGACACCCCTCCCAACAACCCCTTGCTCCCCATACCTGTGCTTTGCAGCTTCTCCAGCGTCTCAGTTTTGTGGAGCATTCTCACAGCCTTGTGGAGCCCCATGGAGTCCAGTGCCTCTAGCAGCCCACCCAGGCTGCCCCCAGCCAGCTGCGGAGAGACAGCACTGAGCAGGGCCGGGGGCCAGACTGGCAGGGGATGGGGGCAGGCACTGGCAGCCAGGCAGGCTGGGCACTGACCTCATAACTGCGTAGGAGGCTGACGCTGGGCGAGGGGGTGTCCTTATAGGTCTCCACCAGGCTGCAGAGCCCCAGGCGCTTGGCCAGCTCGATCCAGTCGGACCCGCTGCAGTCCTGGTTCAGCAGCTGCTCCAGCCCCTGTAGCGCCTCGCTGTCCAGAGACAGGACCCTCCCTGCATGGGAGAGGTACCTCCATCACGTGCTGCCCACCTGCTGCGGGGAGGGTCCTGCCCTGCCCAGGCACAGCACTTTTAGGGGAGGAAGAGGGGTTACTCACCTGGCTGGGGGGCAGTGGGCAGCTCTGCCTCGGGGCCCTGCTGGGAGGCCTGCAGCAGGATCTCCCGCACCTATGGACAGATGGGCATCAGCATTCTCCAAAGCACCGTCCAACCCATCCTGCCCCCAAGCAAAAGCTCTCCTGGGTCACAGTGGGACAGGCATCCTCAAAAGAGCATCTCCTGGAGGCCTGCCCCACCCCTGCCATGGCCCCTGCAGAAACACTCCAGGGGGGTTTTGCCCCCACACACACCTTCTGGCTCCGAGTCAGGTCCAGGGCCGTGTGGCAGCGGCACTGCCTGTGCCTTGCCTGCCCATGCTCCTGTGCAGGGGGCTCAGGGTTGGTGACACGCTCCACATCTGCGGCTGGCTCCCCAAGCTCCATGGCCAGCTCCTGCTCCTCAGGGTCAGCATCAGTGTCACTGCTGGCCTCCGATGACGATGGGCTCACAGGTTCATCGTTCTCACAGAGCACATCTGCTCCTGTAAGGAAAGTGTGCACTGAACCCCAAGAAGGGCAGGTTGGCTCGGGGTGCCGGGGGTCTGCTCTGTACCTGGGCACTCCCCAGCACTGGCAGCTGGCGCTGCAGGGGGTGGGGGGGAGAGAGAAGTGCCTTACCAGCTTTGAGGAGCAGTTTGGTGAGGGTTGGGGACCCCAGGCCAGCAGCCAGGTGCAAAGGGGTGTTCCCAGCAAAGGTCCGGCTGTTCACATCCGCTCCCAGCTATGGAGAAAGGCATGATATCATGCAGATGGGCTGCCTGTGCTCCACCCTTCCCTGCCCCTGGTCACCCAAAACCCCAGGGGACTCCCACCTCCCCCTGGTCTCTAGGGGAAGCTGCACCCCATCCCACAGCCACCAACCACCCACCACTGTACCTTCTTCACCAAGTGGGTGGCCATGTTCAGGTTCTCCATCTCCACAGCCAGATGCAGTGGGGTCCTCCCACCCTGCCTCTCCGCTGCGTTCACATCTGCTCCCTTCCTGACCAGCAGGTCCAGGCAGGCCAAGCTCTTTGCCTTCACAGCCAAGTGCACAGGCAGGAAGCCTGCAACAGGGGGAGAGGCTCAGCAGCCCTCTGGATGAGCCCACAACAGCACCTCTAGGTTCCTGATCACTGTTTCCCAGCCTCACTCACCATGGAAATTGGGTAGGCGGAGCAGATGAGGGGCAGCTGAGCCCAGGTGGGCCAGCAGTGTCCTCAGCATCTCTTCATCACCAGTCTGGAGTGCCAGATGCAGCAGGGAATTGCCATAGCGGTCCAGCAAGGTGGGGTCAGCATGGGCTTGCAGCAGGAGCTGGACCACTTGGGGCTGCTTGGTGATGACTGCCAGATGCAGCGGCGTCTGCAGGACAGCAGCACCCCCTCAGCAGTGCTCACAGGAGGAGCTAAGTCCTGCACCACTGTCCTTGTTGGTCAGCCCTGCAGCATCCCCCCAATAGAAGCAGCAAGAACCCCTGGTACTGGGAAACCAAGAGCAAGCTCCAGATAAAGGAGAACCAGATGCCCTGAGAAACACGTACCTGCTGCAGGTTGTTGGAGATGTTGATGATCTGCTGGCTGGGGATACTAACGACAACCTCAATCAGCTGCTTGATCACAGCTGTCTGCTCATGGATAATAGCAAGGTGCAAAGGCCTGCAGAGAGAGTGGGGATGGCCCTTGGCTCAGCTCCATGCCTCTTTGGGTCCTGCCACCTTCCATCCCTCAGAACCCCCATAATGGTTCTGATGGCCAACAAGGCTTCCTCACTCTCCCCTTGTAATCCTTCGTGCACTCACGTGTCTCCATTCTCGTCCTGTGATGCAGCCAGGTGCCTCTGGACTGCCAGCAGCATGCGGGGGTCAGCAGTGACTGAGTAGTCGAGCAGGGCATGGGCGTTGCGATGGGCCAGCGCCAGCATCCACAGCTGGCAAAGCTGGGCTGGGGGGCAAAAGCAGGATGTCACTGCTGGCAGCAACAGTCCCATCCGCTCTCCTACCCACTCTGGGTGCAGGGGAGAGTGACACCCAGCTCTCAAAGGTCCCCATCCTGTGCTCCTCTCCCAAGTGATGTCCCCTGGCCTAGCCCAGCCTACCGTGCTTCTGCAGCTCCTTGCAGTATGTGCCCTCAGCAGGCGCCTGTCTGTCACTGCCGGCACTCTCCGCCTCAGGGCCCCTCATCTGTACGCCTCCCTGGTACCCCCCCACGGGGTGGGGGCCAGGTGAGTAGATGCTGTTGTAGGCCATCCCGGTGGAGTAGGGGAAGCTGAGGTTCCCGCCTGCAGAATAAGGGGAAGGATGGGTGAGGCTGGAGAGGACCAGGAAGCCCCCAGGGCTGGCTTGCAGCAGCCCAGGCGGGGAGAGGGAAGGGGTGTCCCCACTCACCTCCTCCAGAGCCAAAGCCCCCAGCTCCCCCACCAGCACCACCCATGTGTGAGCCCCCGCCGAAGTGCTGGGGAAACTGAGGCAGGACTTTCTTGCGCTTCCTCTCCACTTCTTCCTTGTCTGCAGGGAGAGAGGGGCAGCAGGGTGAGAGGCAGCCCTGGTAGCAGGGGCACACTGGCCTGCCTGGGTGGTGCTCACCTTCCACCACGGGGTAGTAGGTGAACTGCTTGGAGTCGCTCACATCGCCCCCCCGCTTCCGCTTCAGCTGCAGGAAGACAGTGACGGGACGGTCGATCTTGGGCTTGTGGTAGGGGGGTGTGCGGAAGACGATGGCATACTGTGGGCAGGATAGACAAACGTGGGGTCCCGCTACCCCTACAGCTGGGTACAAGGCTCCCTCACCCCACACGGCACCTGTGTGCCTCAGGGCACGGCAGGATGACCCCTCCTGCTTCCCCCATACCTGCTTGTGCACGTCGGTGGGGGAGAAGTCCCCAAAGGCCTGCCAGCCATTCTCGTCATCCTCGTAGAAACGCACCTCGATGTCATCTGGGGAGAGAAGGGCCATCTGGCACTGTCTGTCTCCCCATCCCAGCCAGGCTCAGGGAACACAGACCCCTGGCCACCCAGGGGCCCCAGATCTCTCCTGCCACAGCCCCTCTGGAAAGTTTCAGCTGGAGGGAACAGCTTTTACCTTTCTGAACTTTATCACACAGCAAGTAGACCTCATCCCCTCCCCGCACAGAGCCTGCTGTCTTATCCATCCTCGAGATCTTCAGGTTGGAAGCTCCCGGGGACTCTGCAGAGTGAAGAGGAGCTGGGAGATGCTGTGGCAGACACAGCATCCCTCATCTCTTTACACTGTCCTGCCCCATCCCTTTCCAGGCCTGGCCCCATGCTCACTGCTGTCGTGGATTGGGTCTGAGATGACAGGCTGGAGAGCCAGCGTGAAGTTCCCGCTGCTGTCACGGAGGTAGGCTGTGAAGCGCAACCGCACGATGCTCAGGTCCATCACCTTCTTCAGCTCCTTCGCCTCCAGCTCAATCTCACGCAGCTCCACTTCTGATGGGGCAAGGGGAGATACCATCAGGCTAGGCGAGGGGATGGGGCTTCAGGGCCCCCACCCATCCTCCCCCAGCTCCACACTAACCCCAGCACCCCCCACAGTGGGTCCCTGTTCCTCCCAGGGTGCCAAGTCTGACCGAGCCCCCTGGCTTTCTTCACCTGTCAGGTGATGGCTCCTGTTGCGCATCTTCTGCTGCTTCAGCTTTTCTTTCATAATCTCCATCATGTTCTTCTTGGTAACATGGAGCACACCCAGGTTGCTGAACCTGGAGGAAAAGAGGGGGATCCCACTAGGATCTGGGAATGCCAGGGCTGGGAGCAGACAGCCCAGGGGGCACACAGGGTCCTGCAGCTGGGAAGGAGCTGAGTGAAGAACAAAGCAGTGGCACTTGGGCAGCGAGGGATCAATGCATAAGAGAAGTAACCACAGAGGAGAGAAAAGGAGCCCAGAAAAGAGATGGCTGAGAAACAATGGGCTCCCAGAGGTGCCAAGTCCAAAAAGGAGGACCAAGAGGGCTGGAGGCCAGAGAGATACAAATGGGATCAGTCTGAGCCAGCAGCCAGGGCTGGATTTGTAAGAACAACTGCAGCAGCAAGGTGCATGTAGCTCTGGCCCCTCCTGTTCCACTCCAGCACAAGACACAGGGAAAACACCCTCTTCTCTAAATGGGGCTGCTGGGCCAGCAGTGCCGGTGCACATAGACATACGAGCAGCCAGGAGTCTGCCTGCCCCTGCCTCAGCAGCTGCCTGGGCAGGGAGCCACCCACCAGTGCTTTCCAAACAACCCCACGACTCAGACTGGCTACAGAAGTCATCTGCAAAGCTAAGGAGCTGCAACCCCAAGGACAGAAGCTCAAATCAAGATGCCTATACTGGAATCAGAGCTGGGCAAAATGCTCAGGATAGAGCTGTACTGATGACTGTGTCTAAACCCACTCCTGGCCCCATACAGCAAACCCAGCTCCTCCACGCACTAACCCCTCTCTTCTCCCCAGTCCATAAGCTGCAGCCAGCCACCCTGCCACCCTGCATAGGCAAGAGGCCACCCAGGTCTTCCCGGCACATACTGAGCTGTCATGTCCTTGGGTCCCACGATGGCGACACAGTTGCCAGCCTCGTTGCACTGCTTGCCCACCAGGCTGTGGGCGTGCACGCGGGGAGGGTCACTGTGCGTCACCAGGTCTACCTCGATCCGGGCCATCCCACTGTAGTTGCAGATCTGTGGGGAGAAAGGAGACGGGAGTCAGATAGATGTCCTAGGAGCCTGCAGGACTCTACAGACCCACCCCACAGCCACCAGACCTCCTCCTGCAGCCACCCCCTCCATTCCCTCCAGCACCAGACGATGCGCAGAGCTTAATATACAGTTACATCCTTCCTTCAAGGCACCCTCCTGGTGTCTTTGTGCACCATCCAAAGATGCTGCTTCGTCCCCTCCACAAAGCAACACTCACCTTGACAGTGGGATAGGTCTTGCGCCCCTTCTCACTGGATGCTCCTGGTAGCCCCCCATGAGAAGGGCCCTCGCAGCCGTACCGAAACCGGAACCCCCGCTGCAGAGGCAAAGAGAAGGTCAGCCAAAGAGGGCCCAAACATGATGCCATGAGAACAGAGGGTGACAGCTACATCTGCCCTTACCTGGGTGATGTCCTTACCTGCTTTGGCTGCTCAATGATGACAAGGTAGGGACCTTCCACTGGGGGACAGAGAGGAGAGAAACACGGGATAACCAAAGCACTGGTGAGTAACACAGGATAACCAAAGTGTATGCTCACAGTAAGGATGCTGGATGTATGGGGATGGTGCTGAAGGTGAGGTGACCCCTGTCTCTTCCATGGGGATGCTCAGGGCCTCCAGCCCCTGCACAGTCAAAGCCCAGAGGTGAGCAGCAGTCAGAGTGGCAGGAAGCAGAGGAAAGGGCCAGAGGATGCTCTGGCATTCAAGGAGCTGGGAGACCCTGGGGGTCACAGCCCAACCTCGGATCCCTGGTAGGCTGAGCAGCGGGGCCAGATTGAAGAATTTGGCATGGGGCAGGGATTCCCAGCCTGCCCACAGTGGGGCCAGCGGGGACACAGCCCATGGTGCTGCTGGGAACTATGAAGTCTGAGTCAGCCTTCTGGGAAACCCCGCTGCTGTTGGGGACCCCCGGGAGGGCACAGCCAGAGGGGCCCTTACCCGTCTCCATGAGAGGCTCCTTCTGCTCCATCATGTGGGAGCCGAAACTGAAGTCATCATAGTCAATTCCATCCAGGCACTGGGTGACAATAGGAGGCAAGACGAGTGTGATGTACTGGGGCTGGAATCCCCAACCACCCTGGGGACAGGCACAGTCCCCATCTCCCACCCTGGGGGTGCAGTCTGGCACAAACCCCCTTGCCCACCTTGGGGAAAAAGCACAGATCCCCCATCCCTCCCCAGGAAAGGGGGTGGGCAGGTGCAGTCCCCTCACTGCCCACCCTTGGGTGGCACCAGCAGACCCACCCTAGGGGCAGACACACAGGCTCCCCCATCTCCCACCGCAGTGGCACCTGCAAGACCCCCCTACTGCCCACCCTGGGCACGGGCACAGACCCCCACCTCCCCCGCCGGCGGCACCCGCAGACCCCCATTTCCCACCCCACCCGTGAGTCGGGCACTGTCCCCAGCCCAGCCCGGGCCGGGACCCGGCAGACCTTCCCTCCCGGACCCGCGCCGGTCTGCGCTGCACTCACGGGCTGGAACTGCTCGTCCATGTCTGCGCGGGGCCGGCCGCCGGCCTGCGGGGAGAGCGCGGGGGTGAGCGGGGACCGGGGCGGCAGGAAGGCACCGCCGCTCCGGAAAGTCCCTAGAAACCCCGCCGAGCCGGGAAATGACGGGACCGCGCGTCACCGCCCCGCCCCCCACCGCCGGGGCTCGGCACGGCCCGATACGGCACGGCCCGGGGCTCGGCACGGCCCGGGGCTCGGCACGGCCCGGGGCTCGGCTCGGAGGGGACCCGGCGCGGCCCGGGGCACGGCTCGGAGGGGACCCGGCACGGCGCGGCGCGGCTCGCAGCGGGGCTCGGCTCGACTCGGAGCGGGGCTGCCCTTACGCCCGGCCCGGGGGCGGCGGGACGCGCCGTCTCCTCGCCGCCTGGGAATTTTGGGCTTCGGGCTCCGAGCGGGCTGGAAATCCCGGCGGCTGCCCGCCCGCCTCCCCCGGCTGCTCTCGCGCGGGCTCTGCCGGGCACCGCGGGAGAGCCCGAAGGTCCCGAGTTTCCCCCCGGGAGCGTGGAGGGTTTGCCCCCGCCGCCCCCAGCCGCCGGCCGCGCTCCGGGCACCGGTCCCCGGGGCCAGGCTTGGCTGGCGAAACCCGCGGCGCAGCATGGCTGAGACCACCCGGACTGTGCCGTAAAACCCGGCGGTCCCTACCCGGCATCATCTCACCCTGACGATGCGCCTCCAGCACAGGGGCGTCACCTCCAAGCCCACCTCGACCCAGACCAGAGCAGCTGCCCCACAGTGATGCCCCAAAGACCCGTGTCTCCCCCCTGGCCAGGGGAAGCTCTCCAGCACTCTGCAGACCAAAGCAGGTGCTCGGCACCCCCTCACCAGGCACCCAGAGTCTGGGGGTGCTTTCACGCTCCCCTGATTTCCACTTACATAGCAATGCCTGCATCCTTCCCGCAGAGGTGGCCTGAGAGAGGCATTTGCCATCCCTGTTCCCCTTCCCTCTTTCCCAGTTGGAAGCATCTGGTTTCAAAGCGGCAGCCGCAGCCCCAGAGCCCCCCGTGGGACCACCTCTCGCCGTCCTGGCACCCAGCGCCACATGCTCCACACTGACCAGCAAGATGCTGCCAGCAGCAAGGATCTGTCCCAGTCACCCACAACGCTCGCACCCTCCTACTCACCGGGGAGGAAGAGGCTGGTCTCAGCAACCTGTCCAGCCCCAGCATCACGGCAGAGACTGACGGCTACAACAGCTGCGGGTCCCGCTGAGGTCAAGGTTTGGCTGATGGCAGGAAACCACCCCAGGCTTCTAGCAAAGGGTCAGGATCAGAGCAGAGCCTCCAGGCATGCTCTCTTGCTCCACATTTCTGCTCCTCACTAAGCAATGGAAAGAAAAAAAAGGGAAAAAAAAAAAAACCAACCAAAAAACCCAACAGAAGCTATCTGACTCTGCAGTGCCCTCATACCATGAATTTCTGAATCAGTGGTTGCTGCAGGTCCCGCTCAGGGGATTTTGGGTGTGTGGGAGAAGAGGGGAAGGAAGGGGATTGTTCAACCCGGGCGTGACTCATATTCTTCAGAAGCTGAAAAAGGCCTTTTCAAGGAGATTTTCCAGCCACTCAAGTCCTCCAAAGGGGCTGCCCTGTAGCCCCATGCCTGTGGTTTTCCCCATCTGGCCTGTCTCCTGAGCCCAGCAGAGCTCCAGCAGCCCCTGCCCAACCTGCCTGTGGGATGCAGCCTGGAATGTGGGGTCTGAGGGACCTGCAGGTGTAGTGAAGGGGTGCAAGGAGAGTGAAAGTGGGGATCCAGCACTGTGAAGGAGGTGGGACCTTCCTCCTGCCATTCTACAGAGGTTTCCAAAAGCCTGAGGGCATGAACATGACACCACCAGCCTGTGAGAAGCAGCACATGCTGCCTGCTGTTGGGATGCGGCTGGACATCCTGCCCGGGGAAGCCTCAGCCTGCCACCACCAGCCAAACACCTCATCTGCCGGCACAGATTTCCCAGAGAGGTGAAGGAGGGGACAAACATCCTTCCTCAGCGTGCTTCCTCACTACAAACCCTGGCTGAGGGAGCCCAGGGCCAAAGATGCCGGAGAAGAACAGAAACACAGAACTACACACAGAAACTACAGCCTTGTAGAAACAGCTCCCCTTCTTCAGTGCCATCAGCCCCTTTATCCCTAGAGGGATTTTCACAGTTCACTCATCATTGCCCCAGACACATGCAGTTGTTGCAGCAAACAGTATGACAAGGAGTCACTCCTGCATCTCCCCAGGCTGCACAGCTCTGGCTCACTTGGGAGTCTCCTGGCCATACGCCTCCACATTTATGCAGTATGTGTTAGAGGAAACCCACCTTGCTCACTGAGCAGAGCCAGAGCGTTGTTGTTCACTTCCTTGTTCCTGGAAGAGCAACCTCAGGCTACCTCACACCTGCTCTCCTCTTGCCTCACAGGAGGTAAGTCCTGCCTCCTGTGCTGAGCAGCCATGCCCCAAGACCCTGGTTTTCCCCTGGGAGTGTATCACACATGGCTTTTATGCCTCCCCCCACCCCTTCATCCCAGAAGGGGACCCGTCTCCCCTTCCCACCATCAGTAGCACCCCCTGTTCTGTGGTACCCAGCACATCTCGGTCTGAATCCTGGGCTTGCACACACACTGCAGCCCATCTTTGCTGGGTTAATTCCTCCCTACCTTGAGACCTTCCTGGAGCTCAGAAAGGATCCTCTGGCATTGCTGGGAATGGGGAGAAAGAGAAGAAGCCCAACTGTGATGCACTGCCATAGCACCCTTCCTTCCCAGATGGAGCAGCCTTCCCCTGTGCCAGCCAAAATGCTTCAGTTAAGGGCCAGCCACTGGCAAGTGGCGTGAATTAAAGCCACTCTCCTTTTACTGCAGCTCCTTGAGTGTGACCTAGTAACACAGGTGCTATTTTCTTTCCTCCTGTGACAGCTGGCAGCCTTGCAAACCCAACGGCCTGCGGGCAGGAAGAAGCTTCTGTCTGTCTGTGGCAGGAGTGTTTAACAGCCCTGGGAAAGGGTGGTCCAGAAATGCAGGAGGTGGCACAAGCGCAGCTCTGCTCCATTGCCACCTCAGCATACAGCTGACATGTTCCAGCCACCCAGCTGGCTACTCCTTTAACATATTATTCCCTGTGTGTCTTGTTTCCCCTGGGGCCTGCTAATGCCTGCAAATGACAGCCCTAAATACCTGACCTTGCTTTCTGCACAAATCCTGTGCTCTGCTCCATCCCAGGAGTCCCAACAGCTACTGGTAAGGGTCTGGCAAGAGGCTGCCGAGTCCCTCTTGCACAGCGTTCATAGGAACTTCCTTCTGAGATCCTTCCTGGAAATGGAGTCCTTGACCTGCAAGCGTGGCAGAGGGAAATCCCCTCTCCCTGAAAGCTGTCCGAGCCTTCCCCTCCGGACCGCTTGCCCTCAAGCTGCAAAGCCATTCCTATCTCTGCATGAAATGCCTTTAGTCCCATCGTGGCTATCAAGTTGGTTTTGACAAACCCCAACCACTCACTGGTTTTCTCCTCTAGGTCCTGCAAATCAGTTGCTTTGCTGTTGTGTTATGAACCATCGGCTCCACTTGTGTACCTGTTGGCCCTCAGAAAACCCCTCTCAGTGCCAGCCGGGTGTTTACTGTCTCTCACTCTCCCTGGTTTCCATTCTGCCATGGTATCACTACTGTGTTGGCGTTCAGGGCTCCTTTCGGGGTAGAGCTAGTTGAGTCTGCGGGTGTGGATCTCTTCCCCTCCATGCAGGCAGCCTGCCCAGCTACGGGCCCAGGCAGGGGTCAGCGTGCAGAGGGAGAGCTGCGGGATGGAGCAGCATTCTGTGTCCAGCAGCACAGAAACAAGACAGTAACTTCCCCACTGGCAGGGAAACGAGTGCCAGCACCAGCCTTAGGACTGGCTTTCTCTCCACGTTCCGACAGCAGATCTCTCCCCAGCCTGTATTTTCCCACCATGTTCCCTGCAGGCTAGCCCCGGATCTGGCCGAGAGGCAGCCGAGGACTGGCACAGTGGCCGTGGTGAGCAGGAGGCCAGGATCTGTGGAGGGCCGGCTACTGCAAACCCCTCAGCAGGGGTGGGCAGCTCTGGCACTGAACTTTAACCCTCTCAACCAGTTCTGCTCCCTTTCCACCGGGAATCAGGACGCAGCTGCACCCATCACCCCAGCGTGCACGGCGCGAGGGGCTCAGCTCGGGCAGAGCACGGGAGACTGCTGGGCACGGTGGGCAGCCCGGCTCGGCAGCCCCGGGGCGCACCGCATCCCCCCGGGCCAGGGGCACACGGATGCTCCCGGCTGAGCTGCTCCCCCCGCTGGCGCTAAGAGCGCTGCCCGCCGCCCGGCTGGCTCAGTCTCAGCCCGCAGCTGCGGCGCCCACCCTGGGCTGCCCCCCTGCCTGGCAGCCTGCCCGGCCCGGTCGCTTACCTTCAGCCCCGGCCCTAGCGCGGCCGCCTCGCCCCTGCTGCGGCCCCGGGAAAGTCCCGGCACGGCTCCTCCTCCCGGGGCTTCCCGGGCACGGCTCCACCCCGGCGGGGACTGCGGCAGGGGGGCCGGGGGTTCCCCCCATCGGGACGGGACGTCCTTCTCCACGCTGCTGCATCCCAAGTGAGACCGCTCCTCCTCCGCCAGCCTGATACCCGGGGTAGGGAGCAGAGCTCACTGCCGCCCCCCGGCCCTGGTACCGTGGCCCCAGAGCCGGACACCGCCCCAGTGCAGCATAGCGAGGGAGGGTCTGCTTTGCCCTTAGCGGATTTTAACTTTTATTATTGTAAATTCACTGTTCTCTCTTTATATATATTTTTAAACATATATTAGATATAAAAGTCAGAAATGCTCCTCTTCAGACTACATATACTGGTGAATTTTAGGCTGAGTTTGAAAAGGTGGGCAAACCAGGAAGCCCGACCTGATCAGTGTGCACAGCAGCAGCAAATGCCCCTCTGCAGGGGCACGGGAAAGTTTATAAATGTGTGTATATGTATGTAGATCTATAGATACACGCACACGCACGCATACATTCATCCCCGCTACGCTCACCCTCAGCCATCACAGCCCCTGCTTGTGCTGTGCCAGGCTGGGGCTCAACTGGAGGGGCTGGGGCTGAGCGGGACAGGCTCTCGCTGGGCAGTCACTGGGGAAAGCACAACGTGACAGACATGGGAGCACGGGCTTCCTCTGCTCCTGCAGACAGTGCTTCCCCTTCCCGTGCCTGTCCTCCCCGGGTGGGAGGGCCGGGAGACAGAGGCTGACGTGTGCGGGTTCCATGGTGGGACAGCTTGGGCTGGCAGCACTATGGAGTGGGAAACCCTCTGCTCTGCAGGCACTGTGCTGGCAGGACATCTCTGGTGTGACAGTAACTGTGGAGACCCATTTCCTAACCCAGCTGATTGCCAGGGAACATGGGAACACCGTGGCCCAAGAGGTGAAACCTGCCTCTGCAAGTCTCCAAACTGAACAAGGGTGGGAAAATGGTTGACCGGAGGCACGAAAGGCCCTGAGCAGTAAGAGCCCTGGCTGGGAGAAGCCAGCACGGTCCCTCTGGGCTGCTGGTGCTATCCTGCAGCAGCATAAGGCACTACCCCCACCCCGGCATGCAGACGGGCAGGGACCCCCGCTGCCATCCTCACTGGGGGTGCAAAGACCGTCACTGCCATCACCTGCCGAGGAAGGGAAAAGGCACTCTGGGTTTTTGGCTGCTCTGACAAGAGTGCTGTCTGGAACGCTTACCATGCCTGCCCTTGTCCCCAAGGCTCCCACCCGGCCAGAGGGAGGAATAGCGATCCCCACCTCCCCAGCACACCAAGTCTTCGTGGTGAGGGGAAGGAGAGCTCCCTGCCTCCCGTATCCCTTAGAGAAGGAAGGGGGCCTCTGCATGATTGCCTGCGACAGCTCCTGGCTTGGACAGGGCAACCCTGGAGCCTCAGCGCAGATCCCAGCTCTGCCAATACCAGTACCAGGCTGGCATCCACGCACCCCAGCAGTGACCCCAAACCCTGCAGACAGGAGTGGGACAGCTCCTACAGGGGACACCAACTGCTGAGGCCTGGCCACAGCTCGTACCAGGAGAGGAGGGCACCGTGTGCCCACGTGTGCACACACACACGCACCCAGAGGCAGCCAGGATCTCAGAGACATTCAGGATGGGGGAGTCACCCACAGAGCCCAATTTGGAGGTCCCTGCTGTGAGCCTTGAGTTCGCGCCCCCATGGGGGTTAGGCCATGGCCAGGCCCTCTGCACGGCCGTGGATGTGGGCTGTGCTGGAAACACCGCTCTCGCCTTTGTAACTTTTGGGGGCCCGGCTGGCTTTCAGCAGGACCAGGAAGGTGTCTGTGGAGATGGCCCCAAACTCAAAGGTGAAGGTGCCATAGAAGACCAGGACGTCAATGATGAACATCCACTCACACAGGGCTGCCACGTGCTGCAGCACAAAGCTCTCCTGGATGAAGAACACACCACCTGAGGGTATCTCCGTCAAGGAAAACACAGCTGGATCCCAGCAGCCCCACAGAGGAACACATCCCACTGCCATTACATGCTGGGGTGGCTGTGGGCAGCTCCCTCCACAGGAAACACAGCACCACCCCTAAAAACAAGAAACTCCACATGCTTCACCTGGTACAAGGAGGGCCCTGGCATGGGTGAGGCAGTGGCACACGAGCCCAAAACAGCTTCAGCAAATCATGGGACCAATGCCAGCCTGGGATTTTCTGAAGAGGCAGGGGGAGCTCAGGCTGCAGTCCTCAGGGCAAGCCAGGTGCCCAGCTGCCTCACCCTCCCCACACCCCCCACCTCTTCCTCAAATCAGGCTGATGCTGCCTATCCTCCAGTGGGATGCAGTCAAAGTCCATAAAACTCATCAGCCCTCCATCCCCTCAGTAAGGGGGTTTGGGCTGCAGTGTCCCAGGCTCACAGCACCCTCCATCCCTCTATGTGGCCGTCTGAGTCACCCTGGAGAGGGCTCCTGCTCAATCTCCTCTACATCCTACCACTTCTTTACACTTCTCTCATCCCCACTGGGGGATCTCGAGGGAAACATACTGCTAGAACCACTGCAGGTGAAGGGAGAAGGCAGGTACATACCCCAGCACTCCATGTGAAGCCTCCAGCAGTATCTGCCTTCTGTCAGTGGGACTAAGATCTGGGAGAGCTGGAGAGGCAGAGACCTGACCTGTGTAGGGCAGAGCCCTCTGCTCACTCTCCCCATCCCACCAGGAGAGGTCCCAGTTCTTTTCTCACATGGTCCCCACCACAGCTCACTGCTTTCCCACTTCCAGCCCCCAGTGCAGCACGGCCACCGAAGGCAGGCACCAGTTCTGTCTTCCTCATCCTTACGTGCTGTGCTGGAGCCCGGCCTGTCCCTTCCAGCTGGCAAAACCCTGTGACACTCCTGCCCATCTGAGCTCCTAGCCTGCTTGCTGTGATAACAGAGCAGGACCCTCTGACACCCAGCAGCACTCTCCAAAGGCTCCTCACATGTTGCTCACCCCAGCCAGACACCAGTGAGTCTCTTTAGGACCCACGGACACCACATGATTTCTCCCCCTCCTGCCCAACAACCACCACCTTGTTTCCCAATTTATCCCTAACCTCAGTCCCAAATAAGCCCCTAGCTCCCCGGCCACACACTCAGGACCATTCTTCCAGCCCTGCTCTGCCGGCCGCTGTGCCCTCCCTTCCCAGCACGGTGTTTGCAGGCCCCAGTGTGCTCACCAGCCCACCCTTGCTCCACGAGTAGGTTGGCTGGTGGTGCGGGTGAGCCCCAGCTGGCAGAGGTGCTGCCACACGCCTGCCTGGCACCCACACAGAGCACTTTTGTACTCAGCTTTGGTCATATAGGTAACTCAGGTGGACTTTGCACTACTGAGGGCTCAACATACCTTTGTTTCATTAAAAAAACCCAAGCATTTAACCAGCCCTTCAAGTCTACACAGTGTGGGGCTGGAGGCTGCAGCAGTGGCTGGGCTGCAACAGCTAGGGCAGGGGTGGTTTGGGGGTTTGGGGCATACCAGTGCACCAAGAGATGTTTACCAGTATCCTCACGCAGCCCTTGCATCTCCAGCTGCCCAGCATGACCCCAATACTACTGCTCCCCCAGCCCACTCCTGCAATGAGCTACCCAGCCTCAGTCCCCTGCCCAGCCCCTCTCCTGGCACCAAAGGATGGAGGACATAGGGCACATACCCCATCCCTGGAAGGACCATCCTTTGCCAGCCTGTCCTGGATCTCCTCCCCAAAGGATACTGAAGACGAGGGTGATGAAGGCCACAGTGGTGAGGATGCTACGTAAGTGGCCGGTCCAGTACTGCCCACGGGTCTTGGCCATACGATAGGTTAGGACGGACTGCAGCAGCAGGAACAGCATGCTGGTGGGAAAGGCCACCCCTGCCCCAATGTAGTGAAGCACCTTGGCATGATCCACCTGCAAAGGAGAGACTGTTTGCACCCCAGCATAGCCCTGCTCCAGCAGGGTGAGTTCACGCCCATGCAGGGGACAGACAGTGGCCAGAAGCAGGTCCAGGCAGCTCGCCCTGTGCCCAACTCCCAGCTAGAGCTCAAATCTGGACTCACCAGCTACTGCTGACATCTCAAAGTGCTTGTTTCCTTCACACATGGGGATGCAGGTCCTGAGCCCCTTGGGCCAACAGCCCTACCATGCCCGAGAGCATGGGACAAGGGCTGCCCTCTGCCCCTGAGCATCACCGGGGCTACCCGTACCCTCCCTGGGGGTGACAGCCCTGCCTTCAGCAGAGCTGCTGAGCCACGGCTGGGGCACAAGTGGGACTGGGGCCAGCAGAGCTTTTCCCGGGGGGGGTGGTGCAGGCAGCAGCCTCCTGCCAAGCGGAAGGGACCGGCTGCTGCAGGCAGAGGACAGGCAGCTGCCAGGAGCCTGGTGCCTGGCAGCACAGGCGTGGGGGTGAGCGCTGCCGGCTGCCGCCAAGCCCTGGCCTGCTCTGGACCCTGCGAATGCAGACTCTGCCCAGACACGTTTCCTGGCATTGCCCCCCAAGCAGCAAACATCCATGGAGGGACGCTGGGCAGCAGGAGCACTGGCAGCTTGGCTGGGTCTCCCCTGCCTGGATGGCACATCCCTGTCTGCACAGGGTCATGTGCCCATGGAGGCGGGAGCAGATCATGCAGAGTGGCTCAGACAAGGGTTAAACCCAACTGGCAGCTTAATCTGGACTTGAAACTGAGAGTCCACAAGCAAAGAGGAGTCCCAGCATGTGGGGAACCATAGCAGCTGGCAGAGGTGGAGGAATGCAGAGAGATGGGAGATCAAAACAAAACCACCACCCCAAATCCTACGCTGCCAAGTGCTGCCACTGGACAAGGCCACCTCCTGCCTCCCCTGACCCCCTTGACAATCCCGAGGAGACAGCTTACCTGGAAATTGCCGACCATGGTGAGGCCGGCAGCACAGACCCAGCCGGTGGCTAGGCCCAGGGTGTTGAGGAGGGATGGCCCGAGGCGCTCCAGGAGGTGGGCGTATCGCAGCAGACCCACCAGGATGACTGCAGGAGAGATACAGCCCCGTTGCATGCTGCCATCTGCACCCCTCCACTCCCCCCATTCCCATTCCCCCAGCCAGAAGGTGAGCTCCACAGGGCACCCTGCTCCTGGCCCGTTGCCCCAGCAGTGGCCACTTACCCATGAAGGAGCCCAGGCTGCAGATGAGGCTGAAGAAGCAGCTCTCAGGAGGCAGGGTGCCACACTTGCTGTGAAGACAAGGCAAGGCCCAGGGAGCCCTCAGCCAGGAGTCACTGAGGTGCAGTGCTCGCCCCCCCTCCAGAGGACACGCTCCTGGTTTTCCCCGAGGGGCTCTTAGTGCAGCTCTGACCCCTGACTGGCCCTGCACTCCCACCCCACAGCTGCTCACCTGACAAGAGGAATGTGGTCCAGTGTGCAGCAGGAGCCAGGACCATCCATGCCACATGATTGGTTATAATTCCTGTGGGGAGCAAAAGGATGGGCTGGGAGAGCCACACTGGTGCTCAGGACCCTGCTGCCCACAGCCCCTGTGAGGGCTGTGTTTCCCTGGCAGCATGGTGCCCTGAGCAGAAGCACCCACATGCCGGCCCTGGCACACACAGCCCCAGGGTGGCACACACAGCCCTGGGGTGGGAGCACGGGTGGAGCCAGGCACGCAGCCACCAACAGCTCTGGGCTTGCACAGGACAGGCGGGAACAGCCTCCATGGCTGTGAGCACCCAGGGCAGTGCCACTCTGCCTGGGAGGGGATGGCGGGCACGGTCTCCGGTGGGAGCTGCCAGAGGAGCACAAGAGGAGCAAGCCCCTAGGCTGCCCTGAGGAGCTCAGCACAGCAGCAGGGCATCCCTCGGGGGGGCCCTTAGCAGCCCCCAGCGCTGCCGGGCTGGGGCAGGGCTCTGAAAAGTGCCTCCTGCAGCCACAAACCCTGTGAGCCCGGGGACCCAGAGCTCCTATCAGCTCGAGACACCTTCCTGTACCACAGCTGCTGCCTGTCTACAACTCTAACCGAATCCCCTCCCCTGCAGGGGTACAAGCCACCTCACCCTCCTGGCTCTGCCACTAGCTGGCACACACTTGCAGCAGGTTTTTGTGTGCCCCCTTTGCTGCAGCATCACTCAGGCACCAAGCGCCTCTAGCACCCTGCAGGCAGGGAGCCCAAAGCACTGTAGCAGAAAGGGCCCCCTCAGGCACCCCCAGCCCCACAGCAGGGATGGGAGCCACAGGGTGGGCTATGCCACCCTGCCCCTGGCCGAGGCAGACCATCAGCAGCCTCCAGCTGCCCAGCGAGCACACAGTTAAAATGGCCTTTTTGGAAAGGGCTGGGCTCTGGTGTTTTTTCAGTCTCCTCATTTACTGGTGGCTTTGTTTTCAACTGCAAAACCCCAGCAAGGCGTGGAGCCCCACGGCCTCCTCAAGGGCTGCTCTTGGGGCTGTGTTTGGTTTGGGAGGGTTTTTTTTATTATTATTTTGTTTAAAGTGAGCAGCCCGAGGCCGGGAAGCATTATTCATCATTAAGGGCTGGCTGTGTGGCCGAGACAACCGACACACATTCTTCCCGGGGCAGAATCAGCCATCAGGCAGGAAATGGCAGTGGTTTTTTTTTTTTCCCCTTCTCCTTCAAACACTTCAGCAAGAATTAAACTAACACAGATTTTTCTGGGCAGATTTTTAAGAAGACAACAAGAAGCCAAAAACCCTGCAGAAGAAGTTGCCAAGAGAGCAAACAGGGTTGTTTTTTCCCAGCCCTTTCCTCTCCCACGCCTTGTCCCCCCATTCCAGGGTGCTGCAGGCAGCTCAGCTCATGGGGTGGCTGGGCACTGCAGGGCGGTCCTCTCCCCCTGGCACTGCCAGATTTAGCCTCAAGCAAGCAAGCTTCAACCTTCTCCATGGATACACACGGCCCTCTGTAATTCCTTGACCATTTATTTTCATACTTTCTCCATGCTGTGTTTTCTCAATGGCCTCCTTCTCCCGTCCTGGTTTGCAGCGGGGTTGGACCGTTCACTGGAGCAACCGTAACCGCGGGCGAGCCTGGGCAGGGGAGGGAGGGCGGCTTTCGATAGCCCTGCTCTGCCCTGGCATCCTCACTGCTTTGTAACCCTGCCAGTAGCTCATCTCCAAGCAGCTCTCCTCCCAAAAGCCACTCATGGGCTGGACAGGAGACATATGCCCTGGGGTGACTGTACCCCATCACTGCCACCACCATAACTCCTGAGGGAGAAGGTGGGTCTGTGCCCAACCTCATGGTCCCACCTCTCCAGCCCCCTCCCCAGGCCAGCCTGGCCCTGGCCTCCCTTTCAGCATGGTGATAGTGCAGGGGAACCTTAGCTTCCCCGTGGTCTGGCACAGTACAGCACAGTTCAAGCAAGACAGGTCTGGAGGCGGACCTGGCATTATACCAGGCTCTCTAACAGAGCCAGTCCTTGACAAAGGACCCCTGCTTCCCGCCCTGAGCCTTACCAGTTGTGGACAGGGCAGATGTGGTTGTTGGAGAGTGCCATGGCGTATCTGGGGAGGAGACAACAACACGGATTAGCATCTGCCTCCCTGTACCCCTGCATCCCTGCTCCCAGCCAGCACGCAGGGCCAGCCCCAGGAGTGAGGGGGTACAAGCCTTTGCTGCCTGCCAGGGACCAGCACTCACCCTGGGGCACCTCTCAGCTTTACAAAGCAGGAAAAAGAAAAGGAAGCACGTGAGCCCAGCCTAGGGTCTGAGGAGCTTCTGTTGCCAGAACCGATTCCCCCTGCTTGGTACCCTCATCCACACCCAGAGCCACCTCCGGCTCCAGTTCTGTGTGGCTGCTCCTGTGGGGCATCCTCCCCATCGTGCTGCCGTGCTCCTCAGGCTCTGGGGGGCTGCTCTGCAGCAGACCCCCCCACCCTGGTACTGGGGCTCTCCACTAGCCCACAGCCATGCAGGGTGTCACCCAATGGCTCTGTTGTCCTTCCCCAAGCCCCTGGCTGGCCAGCACCTGGAGCTAAAAGAAGCCTGGAAAAGTAGTCGGTGTGTTGGTAGGACAGTTCCAGCCATCAGCTCCATCGAGCATTTCATGGTAGAATCATCCCTGCACCCTGGTCAGCTACCAGGGGGTTCATGACACACACCCTGCTCTGCTACAGGGGGGGACCTCAGCCCTGTGCCCCCCCCCAGCAGTGAGGAACCCAACAGCTACAGCAATGGGCAGCCCCACACTGTTCAAATCACCGCTGCCAGCAGCCATAAACAGCTCAGGTTAAAAATAGGCCCCAACACCGGTAAGAAAACACCTCTCCTGCCTCAACCAGCCACGTAACAGCCAGGCTGCAAAAAGGATGAGCCCAGAACCCCTGTGCTGGGGCAAAGAATGGGACGGCTCGGGGGGAACAAGGGGCAGCACTGCCTACCCCAAGGGCTGTCCATCAAAAGCATCACCTCCCTGCAGACCAGCTACTTTCACAGGTCTCCCTCAAACACACAGTTCTCATCCCAGGCTTCTATGCCCTCCTGAGAGGCAGGAATAAGCCGAGAGGCACAAACAGCACGGACCTCCCTCAGCAGGATGTGTCATACCTGCCCGATTCCTCCTCACACCTCTGCATCCCAGCCATGGCCATCAGGACTCATGCCACTAGCCAGCCTCACCCTGCCACTGTGCTGAAGAAGGACACAGAGTCCCATGGGTGGCTGCAGGTCATGTCTGGGGCCAGAAAAAGGGCCCCACAACCATCTTTTCCCAGGGAAGCTCTGGCTGTGAGGACCACAAACAGCACCTCCCATCCACTTGTGCTGCTCCAAGGCTGGAAGGATGTTGCCCCCCAGGGTCACCCATGGGAGGTGTCCAGGGTTTCATGAGATGTCCACCAGAATAACTTGGAGCACAAGCTCCCCCCACCAGGGTCAGCATTCTGCTCCGTTGTGAAGGAGGACAGGGTAAAGCTCTCAGAGGGACCTGCGTGATAAGGGGGTGCATTTACGCCATCCCACTCCCCAGAAAGTCCCATCGCCTATGCTAGGGCTCCCTGTGCCTTTGGGAAGAGTCCTTCATCCAGTACCTACCGCTCCTGCAGCAGTGGCATGGGGGAAGCTGATCGGCTGGAGCTGAGCAGCGGGGGAAGGGACTGGCAGGGTGGGCTAGGGCTGCTCATTCAGGTAACATACCTCTGTCCCCAGCACGAAGGACAAATGTCCCCTGTCCCCCCAGGGCCAGCAAATGCGCTGCTTACAACCCTGGCACTACAGGACCCGGGCTGGTGGCATCACTCCCACGGCTATTCCCGTGCCACGCTCACGCCTGGACAGGGCATCCGATCCCACAGGGTGCCAGGGGTGCAAGGCCAGGGAGACACACGCCGACACCGCTGCAGGGGACACAGGGAGCAGCAGGGTGGCTGTGAGGGGACCGGAGGTGTGGAAGTGACCGAGAATACAAACGCACACAAACACAACGCGGGCCAGGCCGTACCCTGCAACCCCCTGCCCCGCAGCATCCTCCAGACCCCGCCCCACAGCATCCCGACCCGCACCCTCGGCGGCCCCGTCCCCGCTGCCGGGGGTGGGGGGGCTGGCGGCGGCTCCGGGCCGCCCCGCGGCACTCACACGATCCACATGCCGGTGATGGTGAAGGCAGGCAGCGTGACGGGCAGGATCCCCCAGGCCGGCATCCTGGCGCCGGGCATGCCCCGCCGGGCTACGGGCGAGCGGGGCCGCCGGGGGAGCCTCCCCGCCGCCTCCTGCTGCCGGGCCGCCGGGCCGCACTCCCCATGGGCGGCCGGGCAGGGGCGGCGGGCGGAGCGAGGTCCGACTGTGCGGAGCCGAGCCGTACCGGGACGGCCCAGCCCGGCTCCGCCCCGCGGGCAGCGCGGGTCCCGCTCGGCGGGCAGGGCCCGCCCCGTCCGGTGGGGAGCGGGGATGGCGCGGCCCCGGGCGCCACGTGGCGGCCGCAGTGCCGGCCCGGGGAGACGCGGCGGGCAGAGCCGCGGCGGGCAGGCAGAGCCGCGGCGGGCAGGCAGAGCCGCGGCGGGCAGGCAGAGGGGATCGCACGGAGCCGCAGGGCAGGCAGGCTGCGGTCGGAGCATCCCCGTGAGCGCGGTCCAGTGCTGTGCCTGGTCCTCTGCGGGACACAGCCAGGGTGGAGGGAGCTGCACCCCCAGAGCCTTTGCCAAGGCTGAATCAGTTAGTGGCTGGCAGCAGGGCGTGGGGGACTCACTTCCCCTACCTCAAGTGATGCTCTTGGACCCACACACCAGCCCTGTGTCCATGTCCCTGAGGTGATGGGCTCCTCCACCAAGTGGGGTTCAAAGGCAAGTAGGGTGTCTCATTGAAGGGGTGAGGCAGGAGTTACAGCCCCAGAAGACCTCACTCAGTCCCACCTTATTCCTCATGGGAAGAGGGTTAACATGGGCTCAGCTTTCCTCCTGAGGACAAGGCCCAGCCTGTGCCCTGCTGTTCACTGATCTTGCACTCAGTAGCTGGTTAACACCACGCTGCTGCATCGCACACTGCAAGCCCCTACCCGCACGCTGTCTGGAGCTGGTTATTCTGACCTCTCCTTTTCCAGACACTTTGTGCAAATGGCTCACCTAGGGGTTAAGTTTATCAGGCAGCCCAAAGAGATGTCCATTTTCCTTTTGTGGAAAACGTTAAAAAAAGAAGAAGCACAACTTCCCGTGGCAGGGCAGCCAGGCTGTGGCAAAGCCACAGCAGCCCCATTTCCCTATCACTATCTCAACAATAACCCACCCTTCCACACTGCTGCTGCTTGTGGGCATGTGTTTGCAAGTTCCAAAACATCCAGCATAGCCACAGGCTACAGTACACACACCCCTCAGGGCCCGGAGAAGCTTGCACTGAGGGCCTGCAGTTTCCCTGTGCCTTCCACAGCCAGAAGCTGTCCAGGAACAGCACCTGCCCCGGGCTGTGTGAGAGAGGAACCTACCACCGTGCTAGGACACCAGGTTATGCAACTGGAGAACTAGTAATGCATACTGGGAGTTGTAGTCTCATCTTACTACACATTGAATCACACTCCAGGCAGCCTCCTTGCAGGCCCCGGATCCCTCATGGATACTCAGCATGACAGTTTCCCAACTTTTTGCTGCAGGAGTTGCACTCCAGAACTCTGCTCCCATGCCGGTCACGCTCCCAAAGCTGCCGCCTGAATTTCTGTCTGCCGGCAGACAGCAGGCCTGGCCCTCCCTCTCCCAGCAGCCCCTACGGCCCTGTGGACACACGACAGGGGAACAATGCCATCCAGGGCAGCAGGCCAGCAGCGCAGCTGCTGCTGCCTCCAGAAGCCTTGTCAGGGCTCAGATTGCTCCCAGGCCACGGAGCAAGTGGTACAAACCCTGCTGGGCTGCCTTCCGCCCCGGTGGGGTGACGGAGCAGGGCACAGGATGCTTTCGGCTCTGTAACAGGTGCAGATTGTTCCAAAGTTCAATAGCCAGCATCTCGAGGAGTGAGGATAACCCCCAAAAACTGGGAGACACTTCATGGAAATCTTTCCTACTGACCAGGTCTTCTGATTGAATCTAAAAGCAGCATTGCTTCAGTTTCACAGGCTTCCGTGCCGAATTTATCTTCCACAGCCAGGGATTATCTTTCACCGGGGCTTGGTTGCACTAGGGAGCTTCACACCAACGAGGAAAAGACCAGCTCCCCAGTAGCTGTCCTACAGACACATCACACACTAAGTCCCGGTACTTTCTCTCCTGTTCCAGTGGTGGGAGTTCTTAATTGTAAATGGGAACAGAAGAGGTTCATAAATCCAATATGATGATACCTGTCCAGCCTTCCCTGGAAAACAGTGAGTCAGACCCATAAAAATGAGAAAAAAGTCCAAGAGTAGAAAAAGTCTGTGCTGGGACATACCTGAAGGCCAGTCTTGTGAACATGCTCCTCACCAACAGCTGCTGGCAGCAGCACTGTCTGTTGCACAATTTAAGTTACAGAGTTCAAGAGACTTAATCAAGATACGTACCACAGCACATGGTACCTGTCAGTTGATGCAGATCTTCTTTTGGTTCAAACATTTCCCCTGTACCACACACAACCTTGTTATCGCAAAACTGAAACAACTTTCAAAGAATTTTTTCTGGTTTTCCAGCCCATTCATATTTGCAGCCTAGTGAAAACTTGTTTAAAGTGCAATTCTGCCTGTCTTTCCAGTCAACATTCTTTCCATTCCAGCCCCGCTTCCTGTGGTTTCCTTGGGTGGCTTTTGCTTTGCACCGCAATTGTCTGAATTAAGATGTTAAGCTCTCCGTAGAAACCTGGTTTGCAAACACAGTTTAAAACATAGCATGTTCCAAGCAACTGCTTGAGGGCAGCAGGAAAAAGTGGGCTTTGCCCTTAGCCAACATCACTCCATGAAGTCAAAGGACCAGTGCTGACATCAAGGCACTGGACAACTGAGCAATGGCTTGCAAAGAGTTACTCATCTAAGGGCTTCAGCGAGCATTTCGAAGACAGCTCAGGAAAACAGAGCTGTAAATAGAAGAGAAGGCTCAGAAATACAAAACAGAGGCTGGCTGGACACAGAAGGGCCATGGGCAGCACGAGGATTCAAGTATGTGAATGAAAACATCTAAGGGCTGGAAGGATAGGATTTGGGAGCAGTGAAGGGTGAGGAAGGGAAGGCTGCAGTACCGCAAATATTCTGGGAATGGTGGAAACGGGGTAAGGGAACCAGTGTTTATTAGCGGGACTTTCCTAGCATGTGCACTGCTCTTCCGTTACGCAACATTCAGACCTTTGCTCACGCAATTCAAACAAACTCCAAGTTTTTAAACCCCTTATCAAGCCCGGAGGAATCTCTTGGAATCCCTGTGACAGGGAAGGCACTGGTGCCTCGTGCAGCTCTAAGGACACTGTGGCACCGTGTAGATCTTGCGCAGGCCAAAGGAGAAAATTTCAGGAGGGGGGTATGCGTGGTTATCTGTATCCCAAGGCAAGCATTAGCCCTGGAAGAGGCCTCTCCAAGTCCTGTCAGCAGAAATGACAATTCCTCCCTTGTCAGACAGAAAATGTTCCTTCCTCTGAAGCCAGCCAGGTTGTCACCAAGGTCTGTGTTCTGGCTGCCTGCTGAGATGCAGCAGGACACCAGCATCGTACCCCTTGTCTCTGCCCCGAGTCCTGGCGGTGTGTGAGCCCACACCAACCCAACACCAGGGATTTTATACCAGACACCCAACCACTGCCAGAAGCAAGAGCGCCCTGGCTACTGCAGCTCTGCTTTGCCCATGCTGGGAACCAGTTCTGCTTAGCCTCCTGACAGACAGCCTCCACTGCAGCCCCTTGGTGAGCTGGCCATCTGTTAGGGCAGATCCCTCCGTGCTCCCCACAGACAGAGCATGCTGATGGAGGATCCTGGTATACAGAACTAGGGGGCTAGCAGCTAGGCAAAACTTGACAACTGAACTCTACTCTTCCCAAAGCTCTGAGCCACAGAACCACAACAGAAACAGAGGGCAACACTGGAGCATTCATTTACAGGATGTTATTTATTACACTGTAAAAAGTCCATTGGATTTGTAGCCATTTACTCTGTATTTACACTGGTTGTACTCCCACCCCAACCACAGGTTCCTCTCAGCACAGTACGCACTGGGTTGGAGTCCTGCCCATACCCCTCCCAGTCACCAGTGGGATTTCCAGGATTGGTATTATTGAGAATTTAGCCAACTAATCGAGAGAGGAGGAAGAACGGAGATGTGGTGTTTGCCAGGCAGCAGCTCTGCTCTGGGCATGGCGGGGTGGAAGAGCAGGGCATCCTTGCTGCAAGGTAGAAGCACAAGAATGACTACCAGGGCCACAGCTGCAGGGGTGTTCTAGGTGAAGGAGGTGGGCTCCCAACAATTAGAAGATGCAGAAGGGTGCAATCTCTGCAGAGCTTCCAAGAGAAAATACAGCAGACTCACTAGGCATCTGTAGCTGAAGGGGGTGTTCTCCTATGGAATGGGGCTGGACACTAAGAAACCAGCATAGCAAGTGGTGGACAAACCAGCACTGCTGTGCACCCCTGGGGAGGGGTACCCCAAACTCCATTTGCAAGATGGCTGTGGTGCTTTGCTCTCAGCCCATGAGACTCCACACTTCCTTCTCATCTGCTCAGCTAGGCAGAGCCTTCTGGATTTGCTCTCTCCAACCAAAAGCCCAATTACATTACAGGAGGGGGGAGAAAAGCAGTGCTGTCCTTACCAGGCTCCCCTGTTCCCTGCCTGGCACAGGGATTGCTGTGATCCATGTGAAAGCACGTGGCTACAGCAGACAAGAAGCCCTGTGGAGCAAGCTGGGAGCTGTGCTGTAAGAAACCCACATTTCTACATAAAATTCTCAACCTGCTGAACCCAGGCATGCCCAGAGCCCAAACAAAGCAGCGCAACCAGAAGCACAGGCAGGAAAGCTAGGGAACAGCTGGGGAATTGTGCAGGGACTGGACTGAATAATCCGAGAGGCAGTCCTGTACTGCAGCCCCTCTCTGCCACGGCATCAAAGAGCTCTCCCTCTTCACCAGATGATCTGGAGGCAGCTTGGTCCCAGGCTGCTAGGTGCAGGTGTTGCCTGGCCCCTGAGACTGTGAAGGCAGGAAGGAGACTCCTCAGTGGAATTGGGCAGCCCTCCAAGATGACAGGGATTTCTAGGTGGCTGCCACAAGAAGGGAGCAAAACGTGATGTGCTCCAGGGAAATGGTGACAGCAGCCCTTCTGCTCGGGTTAGCATCATCCTCTAAAACAAACAAGCCCACTACCAGAGAACATTTGGCCAGCATCCTCCACCCACAGAGCTTCCTCAGCACACAGTTCTTGGACAACCTCAAACTAATTGACTTCAGAGGTTGTCATGGGGTCAGTGGGCCGTGGAGTTGCTAAGAGGGGAACAGGAGAGGTGGCTTCGATCAGGGCTGGGTTGAGAATGATTGGCAGAGTCATGGGTGGCACCCCAACCTGCAGGGGAGAGGCAAGAGGCTGCAGGATGAGCGGCGGCTGTGCTGTCGTAGGAGGTATGTCTGTAACTGGGCTTGTCTTCGTTGGAGCTGGTGCTGGGAAAGGAGGAGAGGCAGAGGTGCTGCTACCAGGTGAGGCAGGTGCGGCGGCTCTCTCAGACTCTGGAAAAAGGAAGAGACAGAACTCATCCTTACACAAGGGGATGACAGAGTCACCTTTTGGCTCAAAGCTAAGCAGGGATGAAGATCATCTCAGGGTGCCTTATCAGACTTGCCCTTTCCACACAACTTTTTACAAGGCCCTGAAGAGCAGGTGTCAATCACAGGCATTCTGCCCTAACCTTTGCCCATCACAGTAACTGTGGCAAAAAGGCCATAAGATATCAATCTGGAAGCACAACAGCTCACAACACCAGAGGCCTTGTCACTGTTAGAACATGCTAAACCAAGGAAAAGCAGATCCAGAACACCATGCTAGGAAGACTATTTCAGAAAGGAGAAAACGGGACTCACCACTGGCACCCATTTCAGAGGCCTTCTCCGAAGGAGCCAGGTGGGTGGCTGGTCTCACATCCCCTGCAGGAGAAGGGGGAAGGGCAGACACTATTGATTTCTGATGCTGCTGCTCCGTTGGTATGCTGGGGACAGGATCTAGGAAAAAAAGACAAGCAGTGAGCCCACACACTGGTTTGCTCATTCCTTTTGCCCACCCTCAGCTTTCTCTCCTTGTGCCAAGCTCCACAGCCTCCTACCACCATCACTTCATCAGCATCCAAACACTACAGCAGCTGGATACTGGACAACATGCAAGCACTGGGTCCAAGACTGGATTTCCTAAGGTTTCTCAGCCTCTGTACCTTGGATGACTGTCTGTTTGAAGAGCTCATCCCGCAGCCTAGGTAAGAAACAGTCAATTCGCTCCCAGGTGATCTCCCAGAGATCCGAGTATCCCGTCCGTGAGTCAGCACTGTGGAATATTCCAGCCGTATCCATTACAAGCAGCATATTCTTCAGAGACTCTGGGATGGCCTCCAGCTGTAATCAGAGACACTCCTCAGGACACAGGGAACAAACACACAGCAATGAACAAAAGCTCAAAACCTGGAAACAGGCATCAAAGGGAAAGACCATGCGACAAAAGGGGTCTGGAAGGATTAAAAGGTTAAAACACCTCAAACCAAATCACCGTTCAAATTCAGAAGGTTAAAACCCAGGAAAGGTTGCTCAAAACACCCCAGCGTCACTTTCAGAACCTTACCAGTAAGTCACTGGAGCCAGCATGCATGTATTTGTCCATGAAGTCCAGGATTGTCAGCCACAGGGCAGCAAAGGTTGTCAGTGAGAGAAGTGGGGAGAGATGCTGTAGGAACACCTAAAAAACCAAAAGCACAGCTACTGTCAACAAGTAGTAGTGTCAGGGCTGCTGCTCATAGCTTGACAAACCAGCCTTGCAAATCGGGAATTTCCCCTCCTTGTGGCAGGCTCGGGGCATGCACCGGGCCAGCCCGAGGATGCCAGAGGCCTCTAGAGGAGTGGATCTTGTCTCCTTTACAGGAGGCCACTGCAGTCTGCATCACCACATCTTTCAGCCCTTCCAGACCCTCTGCCTCAGGTCAGTACTATCAGCTCAGACATGCATCACTTCAGCACTAGAACAGACTGCCTTTAATAGATGTCAGGTGAAATATTTCTCTCTCTTTTGTGAAGTCACAAACTCCTTCCCGACAACTTTTCCAAAGGCCAGGTTCATGGAGACAGTTCTGGAAAGAAGGCATACCCCAACAGCAGAAGGTGGTGGAGAAGCCCAGCACTAAAGACAGTCAAACTAGCAAACCGACACTGATCCAGATTTGAGATGCTGAGAAGCTAGTAACAGCAGTTTGGTTTTCTTGAGGCACATGGTTTCCACTGAGCTTTCAGGCAGCAGAAGCATGCTCACCTTGGAAAGTAGCGTTGAGGCTCTCATCCTAGTTTCTTCCATCCCACCAACGTCAGCTGGGCTGATGTTCTCAAGTAGCTTGGTTAGCAGAGGGAACAGCACCTGTTGCATCAGACACATTGACATTTCAATCTGAAAAATGACTGACGAGATTTGCATCGACAGCCTTACAGGAAGGTGCTGGATTTTGGGACTGGTGGCTTCCAGGTAGAGAGAATGGGAGGAGCAACGGGAAGTGGAAACAAGTGGATTCATTTCAATACTCCCAGATACTCTGCCAGAAGCCTATGCAACTAGGAACTTTTCACAGGATCAGAGTAGGGAATGCCCGTTGTGAACAAGCTGCTTAAGAAGATGGTGCTTAAGTAGGACACCATTCTGCCAGTCCTGCACACAGCTTTGCTCTTCACAACAACGCTGCCCTGCCTACATGCCCAGCCCAGCCAGGAAGTTACCTTGTTGAAGCAAGACTCCCATTCCAGGGCATCAAGGGCCTGCAAGTCATGTACTAGGAGGGCCCGCTGCAAGTAAGTGAGTGCCTGCATCCGTACCTGGCGTCGGGCATCGCAGCACAGCCAGGCAATACCTGCAAGAGAAGAATTCAGGGCAAAGCCCACAGGGAAAGCATTGTATCCCTACTTCCCCAGTCAAGGGTGAAAAGTCTAATGATGACCAAAGACTCTTGGGGAGGGGAGGCAGGTGGAGGGGATGTGGAAAGAAAAAGGATTATACTTTTTCTAGGCCACAGACTGGGCATCTACTGTCAGGTCCAGAAGCAAGCTGGCAGCTAACTCACGCTAAAGATACCTTTCTGCATCAGATCCAAGCTCTTTTTCAATTACAGCAGTCCCTAAAAACAACCTCTGCCTGCTTTTGCAGTTAGTCCTTGGCTCCTCAACTTTCCTGAGCGCTGCCATTATTTTGTAAGTGTCTCTGCTCACTCTCATCGCAAGGGGATGGCTTTACCCTGTAGCAAAGGACACCAGCAGTTGGACCACAGTGTTCGGGAATCTGCTTCGATTTTCCTCCCTGCTGTCTCTAGATGGCGTTGCTCCTCTGCCCAGGAGCTGTAGATGGTGGCCGCTCGTGTGTGCAAGGTGTGCATGAGGTCCAAGAGCTGCAAGTCAAGCATTACATTAAGCAACACACAGGAATTAATTTTTTGAAGTAACTCTGGTCTCTGCTCTTCTCCAAACCAATGCTAAAAGGCTCACAGCTATTCAAGCCTGCTGTACACAGACAGGTACAGCTATGGAGATGGTGTCAGGCCCTGCTGTCTGTGCCCTCTCTCAGTGGTCAAGTGTCAAGCACCTTCAGCAAGATTTGTTTAGTAGCCATATCAATCCCATCTTTAAGGAACAGCAATCCAATCCTGGCAGGAGAAAGAATGAACCCTTTCCTGGCACAGAGCATTGACTCTCCCAGGCAGAGGAAGACACCCAGTGATTTAGCTATGCTGTCCAGGGATGCTATCCACTGCCCTCTGACCCAGGATCCAGCCCCCCACCTTGCCCCATGAAGAATCCCAGTGATTCCCTAGTATGGGGAGGAGAGGAGGAAATCCTTGCTATACTTACGTCCTGACTAACCTGTAAAGACACAGTGTGGTAGCTGGCAGGGATGTTCTCATCCTCGTCCTCATCACTGTGTGCGTGTGCCTGGTGCTGGCTCAAGACCCGTGATCGCCGTGTGGAGCTCTCCTTGGGCTTTTTTTTTAACCGACTGGATTTACTGTCATACCTGTGGCTCTTCCCCCTCTTCTCCTGGGACTTGTAGCCTAGAAAGTGAAAGGTGGCAACATACCACATATGTACACAGCATTTTCTGCCTTTCAACACACACAGCAGCCACCTTTTGATATCCTAGCAGAGGACCCCGTCCCATGAAATGACAACTACCTGCTTAAGGAGATACCAGCACCCCTCAGGAACAGCCTTCAGCAACAGCTGATGCTGCTACCTCCATACTAGTTCCAGACCTCCTGTCCATCCCAGAGATAGGGAAAAGAGTATCGCCCCCGCTGCCAGCAAGAGCCAGGATGCTTTTTCCATAGCAGTCCACTTCCTGGGGGTTGGGCACTTGTTCCCTTGACAGTACACTGCACACTTCATGCTCATCAGCAGTCCCAAGCCCAATCTTGCAAGCCAAGAGCCATCTTACCCCCATTCAAGCTCGCCTCCACAAAGATGCGTATGGTTTTGACACAGAGCTCGAAGTTCTCAGGTGTGACATGGGCAGCATCTCGCACAATGAAGGAGAGTGACTCTACGCACTTCATGAGAGACTTTGTGTCATGTGGGCCCAAATCTAGCCCCACAGTCAGGCTGTACTGGTTGACAAGAGGAGATGGCCCCAGCCTGCCAAGCCCAGCAGTGGATCTGGAGGTGTCGATGTCATCTTTCCCCACCTGCAGGGCAGAGTTAGAGGGTAGCTTAACAATGCACACACTGAAAGGGCCTTTCTTCTGAAGCCAACAGGATACTACAGAAATGTTACCATTTCCCTTTCTTCTCCATTTGCCTCCAAGCTTTCTTTCTTCTTTCCATCTGCATCTCCCTCCCCAACATCCTTTAGATTGTCAGCTCACCTGAACTCTCTTTTCTACTGTCTCATTCTTTCTCTCCCAACCAGACCCTCTGCCCACAACCATGCCAGGAGTAGTCTTCTTCAGGCACCAGAAGCCCATTGGCTACTCACCACTAGCCAGCCACTGTTCATGACATCCACATCTGTCACTGAGCGATGCATCTTGCCTGGCTTCCCATGGTCTGTGTACACCTCCGAATCGGAGGTGTAGCCACGGTCCAGGCTCATGTCACTGGGGTGATAGGAGGAAGAGACCTCGCTGTCTGACTGGGCACCTTCAAGACAAAAGGCATGGGTTTTAGATCAAAGCTGACTCGAGGCCTTGGAAGAGTAGCTGTGGATAAAGAAGAAGCAATTCAGGTTAGGCAGGTCAGCATCAGCTAGGAACTACCAGTGGAACCACCTGGAAGAAACTGGGCCAGGTTTCTCCTCCTGTGAGAGGAGGAACAGTGACAGGAGCATGCACATGAGAGAGCAGGAAACACAGATTTTTGACACTGTTTCTTCCCTGTAGGTATGTCTGGCTTTCACCTTCAGATTGAGGGGACTTCCCATCCTCTACTGTGTCACTTCTCAGCCTGAATGTGGATTTAAAAAGGGCATAAAGTCCAATGCTGTGACCCTTGGGGAAGAATCAGAGGTACCACACACTTTAAGAACTACCAGAGATGCTGGGTTGAGCCAAGATGACTCCAAAAGCACAACACAGAATGACATGACTCACAGAGGGCCTCTGGGGTCACTCAGCTCCACACTAATACAGGTAAAATAATCTACAATACCATCTTGCAAACCTGTCAGACCTACTTCCCCTGACCTTCAGGATAACCCTAAATTTCACATGTGCATGTTCCAAGCACAGAAATCTTCACAAGACAAATCCAAGTTACTGTTATTATGTTATTTAGAAGCAAAAATTCATTCTCTCCATCATTTAATGCTATTTAGAAACTCGCCAGCAGAGAAGCAGACTTGCTGTGAACACAAGCACACCAAACCTTTTCAGAAGGAGGTAAAGAGAACTACTGTTCTGATATGCAAGGTGCCACAGTCAAAATAGTTTTCTCAATCAACAAACACAGAAGCATTAAAAATAAAATACATACAAAAGGGGGAGAAGACAGCACAGCATTAGCCCCAAAAGCAAACGCCACAGGGGTTTTGCAAAATCAGGTTTCTCCCATCTGTCTAGCAGAAAGCATCAGGACATAACAAGGAAGTTCTGAGAAAAGCACAGAGGAAAATGAAGGAAAAGTCTTTTCTTGCCACTTGCTTTAGAAGTCTGAAGCTGTCAGCCTCAAATACCTTGCCAGCTGACTAAAGGGAAACAGGAACAGTTCCCTGAAAAGACCGTCTTTCTAACACAGTGAAGAAAAGCGGGAAATGGTGGGTTGCTCTTGGGAGAATGGTTCAGACACTCTGAACACAAATGGATTTGGAAGTAGAATTTTAGAGAGCAACTCCCTTTAAGAGATTCTTAAAATGAGGACAGAAAGGAGTCAGTCCCTCCAAAGAGGCAAGGATGACAGGAACAACAGCTGAGTTTACATTATGCACCCAGTTGAGGGATTAAGGCTCTATTACCCAAGGCACCAGACCACAACCAGCAGAAAATGCTCCTTGGGTAAAGACCTTCTACAGCTGCTACAACTGATATCAGTTTTCCTCCCACTACTCCCCCAGGGACTAGCACCTGGACTGCTGCTCACAGAGTAGGAAGAGATGGCATAGTAGAGGCAGGGACAGACCACAGGGTAGGAGTGAACAGCAGGTGCTGGTCTTTAATCTTGCTAATGTAGTTTAATATCAGCTTTGTTTTCTTGCAGTCCCCTTTGCTAATTGAAAAGCCTGAGGAAGCAGCTGCTTATCTGGCAGGCAGGCATCAGATTTCCTAGCAAAAGCTCGCCTGTCTTACCTGTGTCGTTATCTGCCCTTGCTGTAACCTGCAGGGCTGCAGGTGGCTTCACCCCAGACCCAATACACTCCAGGAGAGTGAAGAGCGTGTACCAGTCATCCCCGGAGTGAATGTTGGCAGCATTGGTCTTCAGGAGTTCATGGAGGCCGTAGGCAACCTCATGGCTAACTCTGGACAGCACATTTGGCTTCATCATGAGCAGGATACGTAACGAGAGAAGAACCTGGCCAGAGGAGGAGACGTAACAGACCCTATTACTGACATTCCATTCTTCAGCAAAGTCCTCCTTCATCTACTTAGGGCTACTTAGAACTGCTGCACAGACAGGTCTAATGTGGGTCAGTCACACAGAAACCGCTTTCCCATGTGGCCAGGTGCAGCCACAAGACCCCAGTAAGTGACCTAGAGAAGTCCATTACCTGCACGCTGATTTCCTCCCGACGAAGGAGCCGGATTGCCAGTCTCAGCAGCCCCACCACTGCCCTCTCCACCAAGAAGCAGAACTCCATTGCATGGACACAGAGATGGTAGAGGTGGTCTCGGACAGTTTGCCATACACAGGTCACGCGATCCCTAGCCACAGCAAGGAGGAGGGAAAGAGTAGGATGAAAGGAGATGAGAGAAGAAGGATCTGGCTACCTCTCCCAGAACTCCAGACAAGCTGGTATTTCTTCATTTCAATGAAACACTCCAGCCAGGAGATATAACAGACATATAGAAATAACAAAGCTGTTGAATTTCTTATTTACTTCATTACTTGCAAAGCAATCAGGTGGAAGAATTCTCCCTCCAGAGTTTAGTTTATGTTCTCCAAATCTCAGGATATCAAGCAATATTTCATGGGCGAATAGCCCCTCTTGCACATGCTAGAGTGGAATTGCTAAGCCCTGAAATTACAGCCACATGCTGCTTCAGCTGGCAAATCAAGCACATAAGGAACTCATTCCCTGGGCCCAGGCAGCAGCTGCAGTAACGCAGGGACATTTACATTGAATCTGCATGTATTTCAGGGCCATACCTATTCTCTAGCACAATCCTCAGAAGCATCTCCAAGCAGAAGGCAGCATCCTCTTCATCATATGTCTCCTCATCAGGAGTCACAGAGATCAGAGCCTGGAAAAGCCAAGAAATATTTGTAAATCACAAGCCCCCAAAACTGGAGGACTAACAAGTGAGGACTAACAGAATGCTTTGAGTCTGGCAAAACCTGCACTCTGCTGTCTGTTGAGGTCACATATAGTGTATCAAAAGCACACTGGATAGAGGTCAAGCTAAATATATAGAAAGTTATTATTTTTTTTATTATTCAAGATCCAATATGAACTTAAAAGATGTTAAACTGACTAAGTCTGTTGGAGAGGAATTCTGAAAGCCATCATCTTCTTGCTACGAATATACAAAGCACAGAAAAGACAGACATACCTACGAATGACTACAAATACTGGAACTACTTCTCTCAAGCCATCAGCTTGCATAAGAAGGGAGAATTCCTGGCATAATAGGGGTAAGAGCAAGATGTTACCCTGGAACTGAGATGTTACACAAAAACTGAGTCACTACTTCCCCATGTGGTTAGCAACATAGTGGTCTCGGTGTGATCCAAACAGCAAGTTCTGCTTTAGCTGTTTCACCTATTGCTCTTTGGGGTTCACTCATTTATCTTTATTTTGAAACTCAACAGCTATTCTTCTGAACCTCTGCAGCAAGCTTGGATAAACTCTTCCTTTGAGCACAAGTCTCAATACCATCATGTGCCCTGTTGAACAAGCCAGGGAACTGCAACGGCAGCAGCCTGAAGGGAAAGGCACTTGTACTTTAAGGAGCTATAGAGTTAGGCAACACATACTGTCAGCCCATGCAGCGACCCTGGCAAGGGTTCCAATGCACTATTTGCTTTTGTAAATGGTGAGCAGCTGCCAGATTTGCTCCACATCCTGGAGTGGTCTCACACTCCTCAACTAGCCTGAGAAGCCATCATCAGAACCCAGGGAGCTGAGCCTGTCTAGCCCAAAGGCTAGCAAGCCCAGCCACATTACATCTCCCACAGCAGCCAGGTACCACACTATCTAGGAGCACAGCATCAAATATTTCTGTACAACTCTTGTCTCTAAAGTGGTCTTTTAGAATACTCTCAGTAGGCACAGGGCACACCAGAAGGATGAAAAAGCATAACCATAAGCTCTTACACAGAGCTACACGTATTTTCAAACACTTACCATGACTTCCTCAAGGCTTTTAGAATGCATTCCATAAATATCATGTCTTTGTGTACTACTAAAGCAATTGTGGCTGCCAGCACAGAAGTTACACATAACAGCTGAACTAATGACTTGTTTCATATCCCAAATAGGTCCAAGACCTCCTTTGGGGACTGAGCAGTTAGGTGACTACACAGTATATATCCACAACTGTGTATAGCATGCTTGTTCCACGACCAGTCCAATTCCTTGCCCACCATCTCTCTCACCTTCATGAGCTCCTGGAGGGATTCAAGTTGGAGGAATTTGCTTTCTGTGATCAACTTCTCAGGATCACATTGCTGCAAGAGACAGAAAAGAGGACCATGCACCTGAGGGATGGGGAAGGCATACAAACAGATACCAGTAGTGGCTTTAACAGCACTACCTGGAGGAAAACTGCCAGCTGGTTCACTCCTTCAATATCAGTTACCTTTAACAGACCTGATCTGGGCTAGACAGATTTTTACAGGTGACCTCTCTGTCCACACACTGATCAAACCCTAGGTTCAGATTTTGTTGGCACCACATGCCTTAACACCATATTGGAAAAGCAATTAATTAACTTGTCTTCAATTTTAGGACTGTGACATCATGGGCAGATCCCAGCCTCGAGAGGAATTGCTCCGGTCTTCATGCATCGCTACATTTGTGTATAACAGCACATAAGAACCTTTAGCTGTCAATGCAGGTAACACTCCTCTGTAGTTTCTTACCATTTCCAAGTCCTCTGGAACCTGCAATACTACCTAGCAGCATGCATATTTAAGCTTCTGCTGCCTATTATCCACACAGTACTGTCACCACAAACAAAAGCATTTTCTTTTACAGTCTGTATATTACCTTTATGCATTCCAGAGCTGCTCGCTTTGCCTCCTGTGTCTCTGTGGATGGCCCTCTCATTCCAGATTGCTCTGTCCCACTGAGGGTGAGCCAGCTAACAAAACTCAGCACTGTAGATTCACCACTGCGAATCAGAAGACACCAGCATTAGTGAGCAAACAAGAAATTGTATTATTCTCCAGCTTTGGTACAAAAAAGGACTCCAGGGCACTGACGCCACTCACCGGTTAGACGGTGTCTCCTCACGTTGCAGATAGATTTTGCCATTAGGATCCACAAAGTCTTCAACCTGAAAGGCAGACCAGAACATATGTATGATCAATAGTCGGCTGCTTTGTAGCCTTCTCCCCACAACCCTCCAATGTTTAACTTAGCAGTAAAACACTATGCCCCACCACCCACGTGTAGGTGGGCAACCCCAGGTCTTCACCCCCACCTAGAAATGCCAATGCTGTGCTCTAAGGCTTCATGCTTATAAGCACATCCATCTTCTGCACAATATCAAAAATCTGTTCAAGTTAAATGAATGCTGGAATTTCTTAAATCCAACAAAAAGATGAGAAAAAAATGTGCCCTGGTTCTGGCCAGGCCAGAGTTAATCTCCCCAAGCAGTCAGCACAGGTGAGCTGAGTTAGCCTGGGCTGTTTCCACACCACCTGACATCATGCTCCCATAAAAGAAGCTGGTTGTAGAGGAGTTCTCCTGGGTGCATCCAGGGCAGCCCGAGTGCAGCCAGGGCATCAGGTCGGTCCTTATGTACTGCAGTACTCTGTTATTATTTGGGTAAGGTACTCTGTGTTAATTTGCATTGGGCTGTTATTGTTCCCCTTTGACGGTGCTTTTATCAGTAAACTGTCCCTATTCCAACCCATGGGGGCTCTGTTACTCCTCTGGGAGTGAGTGGTATGCGGTGCTCAGCCCTGTTTGGGGCTGAGCCACCACAAACTGAAATCCCAGGAAAGAAGCTGGAGCCTGCACAGAACTTGAACACTACACACTTTGCAGGCTTTCTAGCTCTGCACATTACTAAAGCCAGGTCTTTTGCAAGAGAGCTCTCCTCCTCTTTGAGCTGTCTCTATGAAAAGCCAGCTTCCCCCTGCCCCGCTCTTCAGTTACCCGTGGGCTGGCTATCATTACCTCCACCATGGCCTTGGGCAGCAGCTCCGCTCGGAAAAGCTGTAGCATGGCCTCCATGATGTTTTTCCAGCCCTCCCGCAGAATGTCACCATGGCGATGGGCCAAGTGAAACACAGTCTTTGCTGCAATGTGGGCCTTGGGATTACTTCCAAAAACAGTGGGCAGGTTCTCAATAGACTGCAGGAAAGAAGAGGGGGTGGCAATCAGTCAGCAAGAGATGTTTTCTTTTCAATACAAATTAGGGCAGACTGTTCAGAACTGGTTACAGGAAAGACAACAATTCTGTGTATGATGCTTGGATAACTCCTCAGCTCATACTCACTGTGCACAAAAACAAGGACAAGATGGCTTACCTGATACAAGCCGAATCACTGAACTGCCTAGGCATAAGCTCTCCAAGAATGACAACACAGAGTATTTTGAAAGCGCCTGCTGAAAACTCACTAATTTATTCTGCTATGGGAACTCATGCCAGAATCAAAGCCTTCCCCACAAAGTACCACATCTTCTCTGGAAGCAGTGATTACTCCACTCTGTTGTTAGAGAGGGGAAACTATGGCCAAAAGCAAAGATATTCCTTCCTCTACTTAACAGCAAGATTCAAAGGAAGAGTGATAAACCCTGACTTACAGTCTCTGCCAACAACTGCTGGATCACAATTCCTTATTAACTGTTCAATGCACTCACAGCTTTTCAAAATACAAAAAGCATACTGTCATTTAAACTAACCAAGTACAGGCTATCAAAACAAGAAAAAGAAAAGAGCAACCACATGAGCAAGACACAGTAACACGCTCCATGCTTCTGCAGTTACTCAAGCTCATTGCAACGTCCCTGTTGACAAGAGATGGGCTTTGCCATTCTCTTGCTTATGTGAACAAAACCCACACTTACTACTTCACTGAGAAAGGAGGGAAAAGACAGGAGATGGAATGGATTGAAATCATACCTCTTCCATTCTCAGACCTGACCTTCAGAAAAACTGGCTTTTGCTTCTGCTACACTGCTGGCAAAATTATTACCAAAACGGGTCTTTGATCTAGACATGAACTCCATTACAAGTGCCAGGCTGGCAGAGATGCAACAACCAATTTGTTTTTTCCATTGTTGCTATGGGGAAACCACAAGAACACACACATCACCCAGAAGGCCAATGTTATCCTGGGCTCCATTAGAAAAGGGGTGGCCAGCAGGGACAGGGAGGTGATTGTCCCTCTCTACTCTGCCCTCATGAGGCCCCATCTGGAGTCCTGTGTCCAGATCTGGGGCCCGTAACACAAGAGAGATATGGAACTGTTGGAAAGGGTTCAGAGGAGGCCACAAAGATGATTAGAGGGCTGGAGCACCTCCCCTACGAAGAGAGGCTGGGGGAGCTGGGCTGGGTCAGCCTGGAGAAGAGAAGGCTGCAGAGGGACCTCATTGCAGCCTGCCAGTACCTGAAGGGAGCTTATAAACAGGAGGGGAATCAACTTTTAAAAAGGGTAGATAATGGCAGGACAAGGGGGAATGCATTAAAGCTAAAGGAGGGAAGGTTTAGATTGGATATTAGGGGCAAGTTTTTTACAGAAAGAGTGGTGAGGTGCTGGAACAGGCTGCCCAGAGAAGTAGTGGATGCCCCGTCCCTGGAGGTGTTCAGGGCCAGGTTGGATGGGGCCCTGGGTACCTTGTGTAGATCCAGGCCTGAGGCTGGTGGCCCTGCCTGGGGCAGGGGGGTTGGAGCTCTATGATCCTTGGGGTCCCTTCCAACCCATGCCATGCTATGATTCTAAGATCACCCGAGTCTCCGAGTGCAAACAGCAACACGGCTGGTTTCACACCGTGGCAACAAGCCACAGCCGCCAAATTAAAACACACAGGGGTTTTGCTACTACTTATGCACTGAGTGAGTATCTTAACTATGGATCAAGAAACGAGGCACTCGCTCTTCTTAAATTGCTTAATCCCCCTTTCCATTCCTCTTAACCAGTGTGGCTGTGTATGGCAGTTGCAGTGCTTGGAGAGGATGCTTCACCACCAGGACCATCTGAACTGAGAAGTGACTAGCAGCTAAGTGACACTTCATGTTCTTCCCTTGCTTTCTAATAGTTGCTCTCTGTCTCCTCAGCCCCAAAGACAGCCCTGCCTTTTCCCCTGCCGCTAGAATGTGCCTCAAACATTTGTTCAGTTGTCACTGTCTCCAAGCCTTACAGGAATTGAGGACAGCAGAAAGTAATTGGTGCACTTGGAGTCTGGCCAAAGATAAGGAACTCACAGCCTTCTTCAAATCCAGAAGTCCCTGATTCTACATCATCACCAAAAGACATGCTCGCTTAATTTACACAGACCTCAAACTGCTCCAGATTCCAATCTCACAACTAGATGGGATGCAGCTGGCAATAGCTGAAGCCTCTGAGGGCTTAGTCTACTTGCTTAAACTGTGTAAACCTGTGTCACACAGTTGTTCCACAGCAGACATTCCTCTGCTTGTGTTATCTATTGGTAGTTTTGAGGTCTGGTATGCCTGGAGAGGATCAAGTATTTCATCTTTACTCTTGGGAGCTGTGGAGGAAGAGGGAATCTAAAGCAACTCCACTGCTTGGGATTTGTCTTTTAATAGTCAAACTGGTACTTTTTCACTGCTACCAATGCAAGAATGCAAGTGATACAAACAGCTCAATTTCCCTGCAGCCTAATTCCATCAGCTGGATACCTTGCAGGACTGCTTCCTTTCTGCTATCCCTTCAAGGGAATTAAAAAACCAGACACCTGTAATGGCCTTTTTACTCTCATGCTTTCAGTACTGAATGATCTTGTTTCCCTTTTTTGCATGCATGGCAATTTTCTTCTGCTCACTGTGGGTCTTGCACTGGTTCTCAGAGCAACGCTGTGAGATTCTTTGTGAGTTCTGACCCTTTAAAAGAGTTGCTGTCATCTTCTTAGAACAAAGCATGGTCTGCCACACACTATCAAACACCTTGGGTAAAAACAGGCTGATGCTGGAACAAAGAGATGGGAGAGGGTGGTGCGGAGGAAAAAAATCTGACACCAACCACTGATCCTTGAATTTATTCTCACAGTACAATCCACAGAAATGACTTTTAGGGCTTGCCTAAAGCAGGGCTAACAACTGATCTTATTACCAGACTCCCGACAGCAACCAAGAATTCAAAGTGTTTGTTCTTCTAACCCCTTTCTGCTGGGTGATGCACAGCCCTTGCACTTTGGAAGAACAGCTCACAAAACAGTCCATCTTGGCACCACGTGAGCCCTGTAACTAAGTATTCAAAAGCTGAAATGCATAAACTTGCTTGGGATCCTGGATGACCACTGTCTTGATTTCAGGGAGACCTCAGTCTCCTCAGATCAAGTTGGTAGAATAAGTCCTTCTCTTCCTAGCGTTCTGCTCAGCACCAGCTGCTGCTTGTGGGTGAGGGGAAGGGAACATGCAAATTTGAACCTGGCCTACAAAGTCCTGTTTTGCTACACACTTTTCACTGCACCTCCCAAAAACTCTGGGCCGAGCTGATAAGATGTCTTCAGATGTCATGATAACTAAAACAAGCAATTATCACTAACTAAAATAAGCAACTGTAACTAAAATAAGCAATTATAACATAGGAAGAGGCCTCTGATATACTAAAAGCCCTCTCTTTCCCCTCCTTTCAAACTTACCTCACTGCTGAGGGCTGTAAACTTGCAGAGAGAGATGATGAGATTGTCAAACACATCACTAAGGCCATAGTGAGCAGAAATCATTGCACATTTCCTGGGAAAAGACAAAAATCAGAAAATAATGTAGTAAGCCAGCACAGACAAGGCTGTCAACAGGACAGCAAATCAGAGAGCCCCTCTGTTGACATTTTAGAACTTCCTCTCCACCCACTCACAATGAATGCTGATGTACAGAAGTCTACTATTATCCCTTAAATAATCTCAATCCTTATCCATAGATCCTGATATTTGTCTCTGCTGATGCAAGGATCACTTTTAAGAATTGACTCTAAACAGACAGACTGCATGCACCTGAGCCAATATACCTCATCTCCTGTCTTGACATAAGAGAGCATTGCTGAGATTGGGGGTAGTGTTGAAGGTACTTTCCAAGAGATCATGGCAACAGCAGTATGTTAGCAGAGCTTTAAAACTATGCTTAAGGCATCACTAGTCTGGATTTAAGCATGACCAAAGATTGTTCCAACACAGTGGCTCACAGACAGCTTTTTTTTCTTTCTTTTTTTTTTTGGAAGACTGGTCATCTGGGAATGAAAAAAAAAAAGAAAGAAACCCCCATCCTATTCAGGCACAGCTAAGGCCTCCTGTGCAACAGCATCACTGTGCAAGTTAAGAGTGACTTCTTTCTCTCACTTCTAAGCAGCACAGCTATGTCAGCAGGTCTTTTAAAAATACATACACCAGGCACTTTGATTTATTACAACAGAGCAGCCAAGCCAAACAGTGAGTGGCAACCAAGAGAGGTCAAGATGGGACGAATCGATACAAATGATAACAAAAAACAGAGGACTGTAGGGCACAATAAACACCCTTCAACAGCTAGGAAAAGTAACAGTTGATTGTTTCTGTGATGTCTCTAGCAAGTCACCAGGAGACAATGGCCACACTTTAACTTATCTGGGTCTTCATGAATGCAAGAGTTACCTGAAACCAGAGATAGCCTTCTGGATGATTGTTTCTTCTAAGCTCTTGTCAAAAACGTAAGAAAGTGCTGCAATGGTTGGTCCCCATGTCATGGTGAAGAGATCATGGTCATAGCTTCCAGGAGGCACATGAAGAAATATCCCCTCATCAGTGGCACCACGATGCAGGAGGACATTCCAGATATAGTTTTCCTTCACGAGGCCTGTCTGTTCTTCTGGCATCACTATCTCATCATTTCTACAAGGCAGGAAGGTTGAATTTTTCATTTTGAGCCAAATCTAACATTTACACAGTGCCTTTCATTACATGGTCCCAAAGCTAAGTGGTACCTACTCTGGAGTGATTTTGCCAGTTCCTGAAACGTTCTATTTTCCTAGACCTGCCTGCTTCTCCTGCTCCTCTCTGCAATCCCGGATGTAAAGTCTGGTGGGTCTCAGCAGCACCCAGCAGCAACCACGTAAGGATAGTAATTGAAGCAGCAGCTACTTAACACTAGAAGTGCAAAATGCACTGTAATTAAGTTATGAGATATTTAAATTGCACACAGGCATAGCTTTACTGCCCTTTTCCAACTCTCCCCCTATTAAGAGTGCTCTGCATATCTCATTACTCCCAGAGGAAAAAAATTTTTAAAAAATTGTTGCACCCCTGCAGTCAACAGTAGGCATGGGTACCTTTGTAAAAGAAGAATGTTAACATTCATATTCTGCCAAAAATCAAGTATTAGAAAGACAAGCAGTACAAAATTAAAGCTGAAACAAGAGACCAAATGCATGATGGGTGATTCATAACCAGGATACCACAGTTTCTTACTCTAAATGGATTAAAGCTATACAATAATAGAACAATTGTGATTAATGCCAGGTAGTACTTGCACTCCTAGGTTAAAACATATCAAGCCCAAATACATTCTTACCAGACCTGGGTAACATTACATAAGAGATAACCCTCTGCAAATGACCAACTAATTGAACAAAAGTCTCAAATTTACTGATAACAGTAGATTGTAGCCAATGTGAAAAGTAGAGGTCTTTCTGCCACAATCAAAAAAAAATAACATGCTTCAGTTGCCAAAGAAGCAATTTTCATGTGCTAACAACAACTATAAAAACCCCACTTGATTTATGCATAAGAAATAAGCTCTTCGTTTCAGCTGCCTGCATATTTTGAAAAGAGCAATCATTCTGAGATTATATAGGAAAATATGTTTGCAGTCAATAATGTATTTTTTTCTAAGAACCCATATTTGCTTAATATTAACAGAAGCAAGTGAATGGTTTACTTGGAAGTCTCAGGAAATTGTGCTCAAAAGTGAAATGCTGAGATCCTGAAGAGATCATGCACTGCTCTGCACAGAATACTGCCTGATTCCCCACTCCTCCCTCAGTTATACAAAGAAAACAAGCAGTTCCTCAATCTCACCTATGACACTGGGGAAATCTGTCAGAGATGGAGCAATACTGAAACGATACATCAATTGTTTTAGCCATAGCTCACCAGATATAATATACTGGAAAAGCTGAAGGGACGATAAAGGGGAATTGAATGGGACAGAGGCATTAGATGACTGAACAGATAGGAGGATATTCTCAGGGTACTACCCAGAGAATGAAGAACTCCCTTGGGGGGGGGGGGGAGGGGAGAAGGGCCAATCAAAGCTAGAGCTCTATTTGAAAGACAGTTACCTCTTGAAGAGCTGCTAGACTTTCAGTACAGGCAGCATCTCCACCTTCCTGGAGAAAGCTCAAAAGGGAGGGTGGTTAGCCTAATCACACTTCCTTGCTTCCAGCCAGAGCCACTGCAGACTGAAACCAGTTGAGAGTCAGTTGCATCCTGTCTCCTCAGAGACGTAATCCTCCCAGCTTCAAATTGTCTGGGCCTGGATTCACTGAAAGGATAGATTTCTGAGCTATTTAAGCTCCCTGCCCAGAGCTATTCTGCACACAAAAGGGCCTCAGCCACCAGGAATTTTCCCCAAGTACTGGTCAGTGTGTCAAGGGCTTCAGGAGCAGCTAAAGAGCAAGATGCAGACAGCAGCCTCAAATGAAGAGCTCGAAGGCAGAACATGTATATGAAACTGGACATGTTATGTCAGGGCACCAGTGCTGTCTGTCCTGGAATTGCGAGAGTTTCTATAGCACTACATAAAAAGTTCTAAAGACCTGGTCTACAGAACAGAGCTTTCTTAGATACAGCATTTCACATGTGCTCATCTTGCTCAGCCATTCTTTTGCATGTTAACAGAAGTAACGCATTTTTTAATTTTAGCATAAGCTCTGTGGATTAAAATACCACATCAAGAATCCAGAAATACAAATCCTGGGCAATTACTGCGACAGGCTCCACGTGGAGCTGGAATTTGGTCTGAGGCAAATAGGCACATGGATGGCTTGGTGAGTTTCTCTCCATACTCTCCAGAGATCTCACAGAGCAAACAACTCCAGTTTACTCTCCATATACAAGGAAATGACAGGTTCATTCTTACTTGATGGCATGATACATGTCTTCCAATATGTCCTGTTCAAAGTCTTTGCCTCCATTCACACCTTTCAAGTTCTTCCGAAACTCCTGAAAAAGATTACACTAACATTAATTCCTAATATCCAGCTTTACCTGCTTGGCTAGGGTCAGTACTCCACTTGTTTTTCATGGGACCAGAAGGAGATTTTTCTGTGTTGTTCAACATGCAGCCTCAAAGTTCAAAAGTTAAACGCTATTCTTAGTGGCAGTAGTGTGCAGCAACCCCTGTCTCTGCTCACACGGAAGGCCCAGAGGCACAGCATGACACATGCTTCGCTGAGGCTGCACATCAGAACATGTCTGTGCTACTGCATCAACACTCACAGGACTAACTCTTTAGAAGCCCACAGCAGTTTGACAATCTTCTTATTCTTACTACACCTTAGGATACAGTTTGTTCAGGCACACACCTTGAATTTGGCAAGCTGCCACTGAGAGTCCTACAAAACCGGAGAAGACAGGTTCTTACACTGGTTAACACCCACCTCCAAGGTCATTGGAACGTTCTGCTTGCGAACATTATGGTTGTGCTGGTCAGTGTTCAGCATAATAACTGCATAGGCCAGGGCAAAGCAGGCATCACTATTAGCAAATGGGGATCCATTTGATTTCTGAAAGACAAAGGTATGCAGGAGTTAGTTCTACTGGAACAGCACTATCAGTGACCCAAGACAGCTATTTTCCTACCCACAGTACCGAACCATCTCTGGGACAAACAAAAACCCCAGGGTCTGGCTACAGCTTCCAAAAAGCACCCCAGAAAGCTATGTGCCACCACCATCTACAAATCAACCGCTGCCTGCAGGGCACAGTAAGCTTATATAGGCAATTCAATCTGACATGCTCATCATAGCAAGCAAGATACACAAGAAAGAATGCAGTTTTGAGCTTTCTACCCATCAAGTACACACCCTCCAATGTTCTGTGAAGGCTTCCAACAGTCTCTGGATTACAGGCGCCTCTCCTGGTAATCTGAATGCCTCGAGATAAAGTCGTAGAGCTTCATCCAGCCTTAAACCTTGGAAGCTGAAAGTGCTGTAAGAGAAATGAGATGCAATGAGAAACTGAAACAGGCTGGGAAAGGTAGGATAAACTTAGTGACTACAAACTTGTTTGTTTCAGTATCAGAATACTGGATTTCCTGGAGGACAGTAAAGAGGGGAGGGCAAGGAGTGAAGAAATATACCAGAAAAAAAAAAAAAAGAGAGGAAAAAAAGAGGAGGAAAAAAAAGTGATTAGGTATGTAATTTTCTCTCTCCAGCTATCACCGAGACAGGCCCTACAGAAAGGAGCTCAAGTACCACACTGCTACGTGTATCTGAAGTCTCACTATTTGCAAGAGATGCACAGTATTAAGGCAGGGTGCTACACTGAGAAACAAGCAATGCAAATCCAATGTCTCCAGGATCTACTGTTCTACTGTTTGGGTTGTGTTTTTTGGGGTTTTTTTTAAATCACTGAGCTCTTAACTTTCACCTCTTTTTGACTGAAGAGATACAGAAAGATACTCACCCAACAAAGCTTTCCAGCAGGTCTATGTTCTTACGGTCACTCACAAATTCCCCAATCATCTTTTTGTCCAAGCGAGGATTCTCCCGTAGCCACCTGGCCACCTCATTGTTATTGATGGGGGTGGCAAGAAGGTTCTTCTCCTGGAGAAACTGTATCCCTTTCTTTGGCTTTTGGTTGAATTGCTCTGTGCCAGTTATCAGAAGCTGAAGGAGACATCCAGAAAATTACAAGCTGGAAGTGCATTTCTTACTTTTGCTTTTGGTTCGAATGCCAAGAGCAATTTAAAGTAGAAAATAGATGAACCTCAGCATGATCAAGTTTACTGTACTTTGTAATCCAGCAAGAGGGCTAGCCACAGCCAAAAAACCTGTATTCATGATGAGGATACACTATCAAATAAGACTGGACAGAGCAAACACGAGCTGACATCTTTGAAAAGCTTTGATATTTCACTGAGCAATTAGCTCTGCTACTCCAAATGCCTCACCTGCTCTAGGATGTAAACAGAGCAGAGGAAGGTCTTCAGTGAACCCCAGACATGTGGCAAGATTGACGCTACTCAGTTACAAACAGGAGCACTGCTCCATGCCCTCTCCTGTTCCCTTTGGCTCCAGGCTCCTGTACCCTACCTCACTGCCAGCCGACATGCAGCAAGTATCCTTGGCACTTATTCAGAAAGTGCAAGGAGGAAGCGCTGCAAAAGCTAAAATTAAGAACCAGAAAACATTCTGCTGGTGAGACACAGTCCCAGGAACATCTGGTATTCCAGCAGGACAAAACTATCTGTAGGCTGGAAAAAGCAGGTGCATTTTTGGTTTTGAAAGGAAGTCAACTGCTCTAACCTGCTTGATACTTATTTTAGGAAACTAGAGTGTACCCCTGTCACAGTGTAATAAAACACCTGACTAAGAAAGGGTTAACTGAACATTCTTGGTGCTGTTCAGAAAAACCAAAAGCACAAACAATTCTATGAACTTTACTAAGGCACCAGAATAAATGTCAGTTCCCTGTTAGCTCCTATCATGATCAAACTGCTAGTGATGACCTAGTGAACTAAATTCGTGACCATCATGATTACTAGCTCCCCCGGGTTTCTCAGTACCTCAGAAGCCACTAGCCCTCTGTTCTCTGCTTCCCCAGCTTGTGTGATCTTCCTCAACTGCTGTGAAACACAGACCCTGAAATAGCATGGAGCACACAAGGACCCAGTGAGAGCATAACAACATAACCACCATGTGCTGTGCCGGTATAACAGGCCTGAAGGGACTGGATGACTGATGCTAGCACATTTCTGTTCAGCTGTAAATCCTGTAACCCAAGCCCCAGGGTATTCTATGGACAAGTTATACTTCAGACCACCTGAAAGAAGACCAGACTGCTGGCAGTTTGCACTCCATTTATAATCATGTCTGTCCTACGCTTCTGAACTTCTGCTCATCGCCTTTGGAAGCATCAAAGAAAATTTTCTATTCGATGCAGAATTGGTTTTCTGCTTTTTATTTAGTTTTTTCCCCCACTTCCAGCTGTGGTAATGCTTAGCATTCAGAGGTTAAAGGAAGCAGAACATGCTGGTGCCATGTCAGCACCAGCTAAATATTTTGTGTGCCCTGTTTACATGCTCGGGATGAAACCATTAGCAGATTTAGGGTCAGGACAGGATTTTCCCAGGGCAAACTTACAGGCATTTATGAAGATTTTTTCCCCTCTGCTATAGTGCAAGTTACTGCCCTTTTTCTACGACTAGATGGAACTGTCACTAAGGAACTCTCAGCCAGTGGCAATGCCTTGATTTCTTCTAACCCTGTTTTCCAGCACAGTAAAGCTAGAGTATTGTCAGAGGTTTTCAGTTAGAACAGTGGAAGTACTATGCAAGCTCCCTTCTCAACAATGGACATTCACACAAAGTCCATCAACAAAGCTGCAATGAAAGCTAGATTTAATGCAAAGCAAAGGGTTACAAATTAAACCGTTTCAGTCATCCTTATGATATGATAAAGCAAATATGGGAATAAACAAATCACTATAGCAGGCTAGACTATTAATTTCTACTAAGAGCCTTTTGATATGATCCTCATGTCCAGGTTTGATTAAAGTAGGGAAACTGCACTTTCTGATGAAAGTACCTGATTATCTCCATATAATGCAAACTAGATCCAGCAACTTTTCCATTCAGACTTCAGATGGACCTAGCTTACAAACTGTGCCACAAAATTTCCTAAATGCTTCTTGCAACTTTTAGCACAACTAAACCAGAACAGACCAGAAGCGCTGCTGTCTCCTAAGCACAGCATAATTTTCAGTGACTGATTATTTAATTCTCATCAGCAGAGACTAGAACTCAAAACTTCTGAAATATGACCAGTTATCCAAAGCCCACGTGGGGTGGGAAACAACAACACTCAAATATCCATTTGCACTATATTGCAAATCATACCTTCTTTTTGTTCTTAATCTGCATAAGTTCCTGAGGGCTTGGAAGGACACAAGAAAATCGAGTAGGCTTCCTAGGAAAACTCTTCTCAGCTAGAAGGACAAAGCATCATTACAGTCAAACCTGAACCCAGAGTAGCACTCAGTCCACTGTGTTGTCCCCATCATAACTTTCAGTCATGGAGTCTTGGTGCAATGTGTGCTCCTGCAAACGGCACACACCAACTACTACATTCCTCCCACCCTAATATTCTTCAGCATAATTGCTTAATACCTCCCTGTCCTAAACAATTTGTCATCCATGAATTTTGCTTTTATGGCTATTCTGACTACCCACATTACTGCTCCCCTAGAGAGCTGATGACGACCTTAAAAATACTGAGCACTAGCACGATTTTCACATGCTTTTGCCCCAAGGTGATCCACCAGATCTAACCCCCTCCCAGAAGAAACGCAATAGTTAGTAGGTGTATATAGCACACATATTATAAGCAAATATTCACCTCGTATCTCCTTCTAATTTTGGACACACAATAGCTACAGTGGTCTATAGCACAGCAGAACCAGTAAGGATCTCCACCTATACGCACACAGAGCATCAGGGTGCCGCGGAGACTATTACCTGGCTCACTTCCTCCTTCCAGTTCCACACAGCCCTCCTTCATTTGGTCAGCCATAAGGCATCCACTGGTGGGAGGACATGCCCCAGCTGGCTCTGAGACTGCACTGGAAGATTTTCCTTCACTAGGTACTCTCTCATTATCTGTAGAAGTTGTTAAAAAAGCCCAAAAAATAAAACCAACATATAAACAAATCCATAAGGCAAGGAAAAAGCTAGAAATTCAGAAATAACGAACTGATCACTCTAAACTCAATGTGGGCTTATTCAGAAGAGTTCCCCCAGTAGCTGTAACTCCTCAGCGTCCCCAGTATTTTGTCTACATGAATCCCATGGCATTATCTCCCTTCTGTTGTGACTGCCAGTCTTAAATTGCCTTTATATAACATATTAATATCTGTGAGTTTTACAATAGCAAGGTTATTAGCATCAGTGTGCAGTCATGCAACAGGAGGACTGAAAACATGTAACGAACTTAGTACACCAGCTACCAAAATGAAATCTGCAACTTTAGCAGAAAACTAAGCTTAATATCAAAAGAGCAAAGAAAGGGGTCTTACTATTGCTTGTTTCTTTGGTGTTCATGGTTTCTGGGCTGGGTTTGACAACTTCTTTCTCTTGTTGATGTATGTTACTCAGCACTTTGGCCTGGCAGTGTGCCTCAGTGCTATCTATCACTGTCAGCAATGCTTCCAGAGACAGCAGATGGACAGTATACAGCTGTCCAGAAACTGGGAAGGCATTCTGGGAAATAAAATACAAGCATTCATCAACTTTGATGCCCCTCTCACCATAATGGGAGAAGGAAGTTTCCCCCTCAGCTTTTGGAAGCCTAAAGCATACAACAGAACACCCTAAACTTTTCACACAAAGTTTCTAGCATACACTTAATAGTTTATCTGCTCTGACATAATTAAAGCAACACGACTATCCTTTTCTCTTCTGCTTCCAAATGCTTAACAGCCACCCTTCACTTCTACAAATGACCCACTTTGGATCTTTCAAACATACCCATTTTTGAGTTCTACCTTGAGCTAACTAACCCTCGCCCTGAGTTACAGGAGACCCCTTCAGCACCTGGATGCTCCCTCCCTCCAGCCAGCTGAGGCCATCAGCCCCCCTGCCGCGGTTCAGCACCTTGGAGAGCAGCTTGGTGAGCTCCTCGAAGAGGTTGGCACAGTAGTAGTCACAGTCGTAGTTAATGTAGAGCTCTGTCACAAAACTGGGAATCCTCCACAGCTGAACAATGGCTTCCAAGGCCATCTCCTTCATTTCGTAGGGCATCTTTGGGTTTTCCACAGTGATTATTTCCATCAGCTTCTTGACATACATCTGGCAGAAACACAGGGCAGCTCAGTTTAAGGAAAGAAAAAAGAAAGCAGGACAGTGAATAGCTTTGAGGACTACAGAAATAGATTTAAGCTCCATCTTTAATGATGGCTCGTTATGAAGGAGCTTGTAGAAAGGTTTCAAATAGTTCGACCATTCAGTGCACGTGGACTTACCATTTGAAATAAACAGTATGAAGGCAGGCAGTGCAGTACACCAATCTCAAAGACATTTCATTAGCCAACAAGAAGAGGCCTACACAGCTTACCTATAGCCCCCTGAGTCACTGATACAAAGGTAAACTGATTTTTAGACCGCATCATCCTGCCTAGCTATATGCATTAAATTGAAGACTATAAAACTATATACTAGGCATCCAGTGATACTCAAAAAACTCACCTCCAGCTGGAATTTTAGATGCTCTCTCATGCTCTCAAAGAGAAGAAAGCACACCCTGAGGGAGGTTGCATACAGATTGAGCCGTTCAACACTCAGTAGCTGAACAAGAAACAGGAAAAAAAAAGTTTAAGAATTAGAAACACTAGTCACTATGTGCTATATGTAGCAGTACTGTGGCACTGCAGGCATCACCTGCAGCAGCCTTGAGATCCACATTTGGCCTCCCATAGCAATGGTATTTCAAAAAGCAATCCCTTCCTTATTCAACCTCCTGGTCTCACTTTTTGCTAGTGAGGTTTAATATACCTAATTCCCTTCTGTTTGTGGTAGCTGTTTTCCTACTACAATTCTGTTCCTTTGCCTGGTCCACAGGTCCTCTTAGTGGAGAAGGAACCTGAGAGAAGACCTGCCTCTGAGATGGCCCTTGCACAACTAACAGCTTGGTACTTCAAAGTTATTGCCTACTACTACACTGGTAATTTGCATCCAGGATTACCTCAAAACCAACTATCTCAGAACAGCGCTATCCCACAGTAAAACAGTTCATTCAAATTACCTTCAAGCCTCTTGGCCCTGGTCTGAATAAAATAGCAGACAACCACCTCTCTGGCTTTGCAACAGCACCGTTTCACCAGTGCGGTTCAGAACTCTCACTGCAATGCAGCAAAGAGCTTATTTGAAGACTGAGATCTGCCAGACCTCAGAATACTAAATTCTAATAGACTCGTTGATGCAAATTAGTACCTGACTCCCCAGTGCCACATGCCATGCATGCAACAAGGCAGACTCACTTGAAATAGGTGCCGGCACAACTCCTCTTTCACAAGTCCCAAGAGAGACTGGCAGTTTGCAATGGGTGCTGACTCAAGGGCAACAGTTAGCAGCTGCAGCCCCATGTGGATCATCACCTCAGAGTTGTGGCGGTCATGAGGGTTGGTGAGCGAGATAAGAAAGCGGAACAGTTCTCTAATACACGGTAGTCCATATGGGACCAGTGTTGCTCCTACAAGGAAAATCAGAGATTAGTGCTTAACTTTGCTTTATGCAGGTGCCTAACAACAGTTAGAAATGAAATTATTACAGGCCAGCTGAGGAACATGAGCTTATAACCCTCTTAGCCCACCTCTCACCTTCTTTTTGGGAAGACTGAGTAAAACGTACTCCTCGGGGATTTACATAGTCCATATCATGAACTGAGGCAGAGTCAGAATGTTCTGCTACAGATGTGCACTCTTCTAGGACCTCAGGGATAGACTCAACAGAAGCTGACTGGACCTTCTCCTCCCTCAGACTTTCAGTCTTCATTGATATCAGTCATTGGAGATTGAAAAAAACAAAACAATTAACATGCACTAGACAAGCAAAAAGAAAGGCTTATTTGTTCATTGTTTATTCAGAACTGTTAAAACTACATGGGGCACTCATGGAAGAGCAGCAGGAAAATAAAATTTAAGAAAAGAACTCCACCTTCAGATAATCTTCATCCCTCTCTGCCCTTTCACTTCCATCTAGTTCTTATCTATTATACATAACTCAAGGTTGTAAGAGTAAGGTCTTTACTTCGAAGATACTTCATATCTGTTCATATCATATCTGTTCTTACTGAACTGATATTTGTATTTTGGTTTTAAATGCTACGTAATTTGAGCATGCTTCTATCTATGCCTCCTTAGCATTTTTACCATTCAAAACATCTGCAGCTCTGAAAGGTTCCCTACAGGTCTAAATCCATTCTCTCAACAGTATTACTGTTGCAGGAAATGTGGAGCCAGCACAGAGGAAAATTTACTGGCAAAAGTCTTGGTTCAGGTTGTATTTCACAGCAACAGCAAAGCACATGCATCAGCACCAACAGCTGAATTTCTACAAACTCAAGAAAATGTTTTCACTAAAGATAGGAGAATGAGTTCTCCTGAAGATTTCCTCTATGTGTCCCTCTAACACATTCTATTTTAATTAAGGTTGATGGTATTGGCAGGAATACAACTAGCTATGTAGATACATTGCTGGACTGCAGAGTTGTAATTTTGGAGGCAATGAGGATAATCTGAAGAGAAGAAAAAGAATGAATGTTTGTGAATTTACAAACCACTTCCAGTGAATGTCCCTAAGCACTGAAACAGAATATAAATACTGTGACCAAATAAGAGAGAAAGAGAGTAAAAGTGTTAAATCTACAAGTGATTACACTGGGAGTTGGAACTTTATAAATTATATTAATGTACCTGGAGTTCAGGCTGATTTTGATTTTCAGTGACTTTGACCTCATTTGAAGACACTCCTGCATTAAGTCCCAAAGAAGTAACTTGGTCCAAGTCTGTCAGGTCTTCCTTGGAGGTAGTCTGTGAGGACAGCTCCAAACCACTGTCTGTAGTGGGACTGACCACAGATGAAACATTTTCTGAGCTCCCAGAGGAGCTGGGAGGAGCATCTACGAGCGTAACTCCGCTTGCTGATGAGAAACAGAAGCAAACAGATCAGTGTATTTCTGTCCCTCAACGACAAGTTCCTACATTGAATACAACAACAACCCCCCACTTTGATTACTACTTCATACTACAAATGATCTCACATGGTTATGCATTAACGTAGAGAATGAGATAAATTATCTTTTGCCAGGTAATAATACATTAAATAGATGAACAGATGAGATACTAGCACTTCTTGAAATGCAGGAGCTGGAATCTAACAGAGTCAGCAAGTAAGACATTGCAGTTAGATAAAGGTTAAAAAGGGTTTCTATAATTAAGAAGAAATATGAAAATAATTCAAAAGGTGTACTTTAGTCTTTGATACAATGGCACATCCACTTTTAAGACTTGCTTCAAGGATTTAGTCATTCCTTCAAAGTGAGATCTTTTCACTTGATTGGAAGGCAAGACCCAGGTCTTTAATTTTAAAACAAATGGAAATGCAGTAGAATTCAAATGGGTCTGAAATGAAGCCATGAGATATTTTTACTTTTTTCTCAGTATAAGATAGTGCTCCAAGAATCTAAATTTTCCTTGAAAAGAAGCCCACATATTTGTAGCCTTTATGGCTTTGAGGATACTTAAAAATGTAAAATAGTATTTAAATTAAAAAGAAGATATATTGCAAGGCACAGTAATAAAATAAAAACACAAACCAGAATTAGATAATGATTTTAACATGTGAAATGTGTATGGGTTTGCACAGTGGTATTTTCTTGCTGACTTGATTTTTGGAAATGCCTTTCAGTAGCAAGACATTAGTTGATTTTAAAGAAATTAAATGGAATACACAATCAATTTTGCAGTCCTTCTTCACTTGCTTAGCCATGATTCTAGACTAAAAAGCATAATTAATCCATTACCTAGCACTTCAAGGTCAGAGTAAAATGACATACTTTACAATACAATTCAACTTTCTCTCTAAAATGTTAGAGGATTTATAATACTGTTTAATGGATTTTGATATCTATTTGGAAACTTAAATATAATGACAATTTATGTAGGGAGAAGTTCTCATCTGGATGGATCTTTTGAGCTACTTGCAATTGGATCGCATTTATTATTTCTACACAACAACATGACTGGTAAAACTAAGGAAACACACTTGGAGTGGTTTGTACTACACTGAATAGTTTCCTATGACAGTGTAAGTGTCAGAACTAGGTATTTTACACAGCTATTGTTTCAATTTTCATGTCTGCTTCCTTTCAATGTTAATGTTTATGTCTGAGCTGTCAAATTGTAGAGCGCGCAAGAGACAGAGTACTTCACAGCCAGGGGGACTCATTTATCCAGGGGAGAGGCTAAAACCAGTTGTAACTATTTAGTCTACTCTTATGCAACAATAGGATGTGGCAGTCCCCCACCATTATATTCTTGAGCTCGTAGCACTAGTTACATACTTTATCACTTCTTCTGACTCAAAGCTTGTGAAAAAATGATTCATGCATACACCCATTAATTTCTTGCACACAATCCCCTTTCAGGTATCTTTATTGTTCCTTCTACTTTTACCTACATAACTCTTCATGCCTTCTTTCCATATCATGGCCTCTATTCTTCATAGAACAGTCATAAGTGCACCTCATATTTCCCTGTCCTTTAATGGTGGTAGCCTTTTATTAAAATTTCATGGACTGTGGCTGCACACTTTCAATTGTGAGAGATCTGTTCATCCATCCATCTATCCCTGATACCTAGGTTTCTGTACATCCCTCAGTTCTACCTGCATATTTTCCCCAGTCACATTGTGCTCTTCCTTGTGACCATCACACCCTTCAGGAACACAGGAAAGAGCATGTCGCTTAAGTCATCCATTTCCTGCTGCAGGAAACCTCCCCAACTCTGTTCCCCTTTGCTCACCCACCCCCCCCCACCCCCGCCAGTGTTCTTGTTGTCAAGCTTTTCCATGCAGCTGCTGCACCCTCCAACTCCTCCACACCGTATGGCCTCAGCCGCCTCTCCAGGTTCCCATTCCCTTCTATACAAACTACCACTGCAGGGCATGGTGAATGCAGAGAAAAGCTGTAACGTTAGCCACAAGGCCATGCTTTTCTTCATCAAAATATATTCCATCTCCTTCAAACTCTTTCTCCCAGACCTGAAAAGCTATGGTATGTTTTACAATTGTAGTCAGTGTACATTAAAAAAATAAATCTAATGCAATAAAAAGATTGAAAAAAAAGTCTCTAGAATAGATGCTGCTGGTCTCTGGAAACAGATTTCAGTTCACCTGTGATGTTACTAGCACTGGTTGCTGGTTGCTCTGTCCCAGGAGAGACTTTAGTGACATGGCGAGGAGGCCGTGGTGATCTCTTCTGCTTTTTCCATTTTGAAGATTCACTCATTCCTCCAGCTCTCATTTTCAACTGAAAACCATGAACCATTAAGAATATCAGTAGAGCAAAACCACATAGCATGATGGATTACACAAGCCAACCCATACAGGCTGTCTCAAAACCCTCAAAGTCAGGCAACAGCACTTAAATATATCACACAAATTAATCAGCACACATCAAAACCATGCAAACCAGACCCTGACTTCCCACTACCCACATATTAGCCAACACTCCATGCTTGAATCAAAGGGACAATTTACTGCAGGTACTCTGCTGTAACACTTAATAGTTGAATTATCGCAGCACTCCGACTTCTCCATCAATACCTCCCAGCTTTGCATTAGGATAAAGAATTCTTAGACATACAAGCACACATCAAATGTCTGCTTTTGTCAATGTTTCCAGACATCTAATAGGGCATCAATTAAAGTACATAAGCAAGTACTAACTAGGCTCAATGTTCCATTGAAATGTCACCATCAAGACAAGAAGGCTGAGAACGAAGCTTGAGCGCTCAGTCCCACACTGCACTGTCTGCAGCTCTGTCACTTATCTTTTGCCTCAATTCACTCTTCATCTTTGTAGCAATGCCACGTTCACTTTCCTCCAGTATCTCCCACCATTAACAAGTGTTTCTCTAGCACTCCTCTCACCCTGGTGCACAACACATTGCAAATGCCACCCTAGTGGCCTAGAACAAACCATGTTCTGCTTTCACCTGTCTTCTGGTATTACTTCTCCTCACGTCTCAATCTAACCTCACCCTTGACATGCTTCTTCACCGGGATCCTACTTCCAGTTCTTACAGAGATCCTTAATCAGGCAAATAAGATCATGCAGACTGCATGGAACTTGCTACAGTGTGCTGTTACTGTGGGCACACACAGATGGCCCAGAACTTTCTAAAAACAGTATGATTTTTAGTCACATTGACAATGGCAACAACAGGACTGAAAACAGAGGACCTTGCTTTGGAAGGAAGCCAAGTGCAGGATTGCACTTACTCCTGGGTTTGGTAGCTGCAGTCAACTTTTCTGGTGCTTTCAGAAACCCTCTGAACAGGTACCTTGCATGTAGTGCAAATCATTCAGCAAGTCTCAGTACCAGTCCCTACTCAGCATTCTTCTTTGTAAACTTAGCAGACTTAAATTATCTTTTAGGCTCTATCATTCCTTATTTCTTATATCCCTAGCATCAGTTTTAAATCCTCTAGAAGACAGCTATATTCTTTAGTCTCTTGTTTTTTTGAGACTTGCCTCCTTCCAGCAACTATTCTTCTTAAATGCCAATAAACCTTCTAGGTTCTGCTAGTTTTTCCATCTCTTTCCCCCTTGCAGCTACAATTCTAATTCACTGTGCATGATTGGTAATTTTTCTCCTTTAAACAAAGCTTGTGAAAATGTTATGTCCCAGTGCAGTAAACCATTTGTGTAACTTTTCTTTGCACCACAAATTCTATTTGTTTGAGGACTAATTCCCAAGTTTGAGCTATGCTACAGTTTCCTTGAGCTTGTTAATTACAACTCAGAAATACTTTACTCCTTGTTACTTCTTCCAAATTTTGCAGCAAGAACTTACTTCTATATCATTGCTTCTGACAAACACTTCTGTGACAAGCACACAGCTAAACCCAAAATTTTATTTCAAAATGGTTTTCAATGCTTATGGATCACTATCCTTTCATGTACAAAATGCTAGCTCTCACCTTTCCTATTCACTGCTTCATAGGGCTGTATCATATGTATTCTCTTTCACTCTTACCAATTCCTAATGTTTCATCTCTGTCTCTCTTGCCATTTAAAAATCCTTCTGAGTCTTAAATATTACTATATATTCTACTCATTACAGGCTTAAGCTTCTAATTAGATGGGGTAGTTTTAATTTACTCACCAACTATTGCAGAAATCACTATCTTTCTTTATATTTTCTCCCTTTTCAGTAACTTAGAAAATAAAATCTGAAGACTTACAGTTCATTGTACCAAACCATGTAGGATGGAAGCCTGGTTGCATTATGTGTTAAAGCAAAAAAGTCTGTTTCACTAATTTTAAAGTAACAGACTTTGCTTCTAGCTACTACATCCTGTTGTCATGATTTGCCAGGTAAAGAGTTACTTGCTAATAAAAATTAGGGTGGGATAGGGGCCAGGAGGAAGGGTGTCAGGGAATTGAACCAGCATAACAGAGCCAAAATATTGCTAGGCTTGAATATGTTGGTCCCACAGGTCTACTGAGGGTCCTTTCACCTTCAGCCCTGCTCCTGAGAAACATGTAACTTTTGAACCATGGTATCAGAAGGTTCAAGGATGAACAATTACTGTTTCTGATCTCTGCCTTTCACACACCACCAAATATGTCAGACCTTTTGAAGAAGCATTTTTCTTCAAACACAATACCCATTTTTAGTGATTGTCCTGTGCTCTGTATTAAGTCCAAGCCTTCTTCTCCTGAGGTTCATAACCTCATCTGATGAACCTGCTATGATTCAGAAGCTGGGTCACAACAACCTCACATGGATGGGAAACCATTTAGGGAAGCAAAAAAAAGCAGTTTATTTTTAAAGAATCCCAAATATTTAGGATCAAGCGTATAAAGCATTCAGACAAGAATCTAAGTTCATCTGGGGTTTTGGGTGGGTGGGGCATAATTAGGTATAGGGTTGGGGTTTTTTTTGTTCATTTAACTGACAAGTGAGATTACTCAGTAGGTCTTTTCTATCTCATACCATACAGTATTTCACAGTGTATGCAAACAGGAATCGATTACCTAGGACAACATTCCATATCATTCCTCTGATTCTTTTTCTTCTTCTATTTGCTATCTCCCATAAACAAGAGATATCAAAACTACCACAACAATAAAAATTGCAGAAGCAAACAGAAATGCTTAATATAAGCATTTCACCACTGCCAAGGAGCTATGTGCTGTTTTAACCAGCTCTGAGTTTGGGAATTCTAAAACCATATATCTATCAAAGGAGAGCAAAGTAACGTCTTTCATTCAGTATTTTGTATTGAATTAAATACAACAATCCCATGACTACTTGCTTTTTTATGTTAGCATAAAACCAAAAAAACCCCCACCTTAACACAGTTTATCCTTGACTAAAGGAACTATTCCTAGTGCTTGATTTTACCTCCAATACCAAGGCATTTTCCAATTATGCTAGGAAGCTTGGTTGCATGTTAACAGGCTGAGATTTTAAACCTAAGGTTGCCTTCTTAACTAAATGCTGCAGGTAAAGCGCATTTAAGAGATCATTAAAATATCCTGAATTTTAATCATCATCTAAAATTCTTCCTTCTCCAATGTTATAGTTGCATTAGTTTTCTAATTATCAATGTCCTTCAGAATAGATTAAGCTTGTACTTCCACAGTAAAACACAACTCAAGTTGGTATTTAAAAATAATTCTTTAGAAATCAGAGTACAGAGGGAGTTCAGAGCTACTGCTCATTCATTCTAGAACTCAATACAGACTCCATCGCATGTATCTGAGTTGCCTTTGCATAAAGAAACATGTACATAAAATTGTAGAAAAAGAGTTATAAGACTCCAAATGCTTCCTTTGATAGATGAGATTTTAACAATAAAACTCCATCTAAGGTCTAGGGAGGTGAAGAAAAATGTAATACTACAAAATTCTTTTTAAAGGGTCTGTGAGATCTCATTTTTCTACAAGCCACCTTACCTGCACTCGTTTGTTTTTCCATAAGATACTGTAAGCCTCAAGAGAAAAGGGCAGGGGCCAATGATTAGTAACTAAAGTGATTATACTAAAACATGAGCTCATTCTAGATGCAGCATGGAACTGGTCAGCACACCAAGTAGCGTTCAAGACACAAAAGCATGCAGAGAGAACGCAGTCCACGATCCATGTCCTGGAGACACCGACACAGTCCAATCATCTCACCTACCTCCCTGCCTGCGCTGCAACAGCGAATGAAGTTCATGTGGTGAAACACATTTATGCATCTTAGGCAACTATGAATATAATACATCCCCAAAATCTGTGAAAACTCAGGCTTGGGTTCCTCCTGATTCCCACCACAGAACTCGATGTTCAGCTACAACATTTTCTACTGCAAAGGGGAACATTTCTTGGCCTTTTCTTCTGTGTAACCCTGCATAAATCTACAAGTCTCCAGCCACTGTCTTTCCATAGACACAGGACAAAGGAATGTCAAATACAAGTCTAAATATTTTGCTCAGATCCTTTTGCATCAAATGGCATTAAAGGGCAGAAAAGAACAAAAGCTACATTAAGTTTATGAACCAACATGGAAAACTGAGAAAAGTCCTATCTAAGCTACTTCCTCAGGGTTTGTATGACTGGTCTGAAAACAACAATCTGCAGAGGCCTACAATATTTCTTCAGGAATATTTTTCTAGGGCAACTAAAGGGACTAAAACATTTCATAATTCAGTTTGTCCCCACTCATCCTGCTTTAGCAAATACTGTGCTGGGAACCATATTTTATTTCAGAAGAAATATGGCTAGACATGTTGCAAATGTACAGCAGCATCCCTCAAAAAAAGTTAGAAGAGAGTTGAACTCCGTAGTCCTGTATCAAGTAACAAAGCTCAGAGAGTCACCTTGAATAAAACTGTCTAAAGCATGCTGGGTCAAGAGATTCCTCACTTGCCATTACACAAAGGCCAACAACTAGGACACGCAACAGTTGAGCCTTCAGAGAGCAATCTATATTTTTGATGTTTCTTCAGTTTTGCCACTGTCATAGAGGACTCAAATCTCACCCACAACCTCCCACTCCCTTCCTTCAGAGGCCATGATCGTGTCTTAGGTGGCACTCACCAAGACACAGAATGCTGCAGTAAACCAAGGGTCTCTCCCTCCCAAGCCTGCCCCAGCTGCAGCCACAACACTGAAAGCAAACGCTGCATGCGTTGTCCCTTAAAGCCATGCTGTGTCAAGTGAGCGGAGGGAGATTCTCTGCACACAACAAAACTATCTCTTGGGTGGTGTTTACAAGAGAAGGAAAAGGGGAGTAAAGTAAGAAGGGAAAAGGGAGAGAGAGACCTTCAGGTTTTTAAAGAGCAATACCCTCTCTAATTGGTTCAGGGCTTTGGGCTGTTCCCCACTACTTAGCTGCAGTTTGTTGAGGAGACATGAAGAGATCTGTGAAAGATAGGCAAATGCATGGTTTAAACAAAGCAAAATAAACCCAAAGAGAAGAATAACCTGGCAGAGCGCAAGGCTGCAGGGCAGACTCCTGGCATGCACAGCAAAGAGACAGTACAAGGGAACGGCACACATCAAGACATAAGACACAGCATCACTTAGCTGAGCTGGGAGCAGCCATCACTTGATAAGGGTAGCCTTCCTACATTCAAATTCACCTTTTTGTTATACCTTCTCTACACAGACCATGACAAATCCTGGTACCTGCAGTACATTAGCTTCCCTTAAGCCAACATACCATCATCACAAATCTTGCCACTTTCCTCCCACAGCAAGGGAAACAAGCAATTGTTAGGCTAACACACAAGAATTATAACCCCAAGCTATTTTCAGATTCCTACAAGTAAGCATTCAGTCTCTCAAAACACTGCTGTACTTGCCCTGAAATGTACACTAACCTAATGTTGCTACTTTTCTGAACTCATTAATAATAAAACCAAAGTGGAAACTCCAATGTTACAAACAGTACATTCAGCTTAAGTTCAAAGTAAGCTATTTCTCTAGCACTCTTCTTCCTTTCCTGTTGCTTTCAACAGAAGAATCCTGAATGTTTACTGACATACTTTATATGGAGTATAAATTTTATATGTATCCAAAGTATATATGGGGTTCTTCAAGTGGACCTCCCTCTACTTAAGAAATTATTACACTAATAATCATGTCAGATCTCATTTATGGTATTTGCCATGCTGAATCATGCTGCTAAACTCACTGTACACAAGGAGATGATGTTGAACAAACCTGGACCTTCTACCCTCAGAACATTGAGCATTTAGGGAAAGGGAGAAAAAACAGTCTACTTTGACATGGCTGTTAATAGAGATGGCACTGCCCATGTGAACTAAGGTTTTTGCAACAGAATGCTGACCCTTCCAGAAACCACCAAAGCTTTTTCTATAATAGCTCAATTTCATGCTTTCATGCTGTTTCACCAGCCTCAAAAAGTTTCTTTTCTACATAGTGAGAATGGGACAAATACATCCCAAAAGCTCAGTATTAGACCTGTAGTAAATGAAGAACAATGAGAAAGAAGCTGGAGAGAGAGCAGAAGACTGCAAACGACACTACCAGGTCCCACAACTTGCTGGGGTTTTATAGTCCACCGCAGTGGATGGCTGTTCCCAGAATCTAGACTGATTCACTTAGGAAGCAGTGACAATCATTAAAAAGATTCACTACTGGAGTATGTGGACTTAATCTCACTGAATTAATGAAGCTATGTCCATTTATGCAGTTAAACATGCTCTTTCAGCAAACTAGGGACTTGCAGGAATGAAGAAACACAGGTGTGAAACAAATGATACAGAGATGAATGCAAACCCAAGAGAAAAACAGAACAGCCAACACAGTGCCGGGTCTTACCTTCTTCATATTCGTCCCCATGTAGCTTTTAGGCTCTTCTTTAAACTGAGGCAACCTAAAAGAGAAAGAATAAGCCAAAATAATAAGCTTTCTTGGGTTAACAAAAGGGGAAAAAAATAGACTGGTGTTTTCCACTCATGTTACAAATTCCAGAAAGCCAAAATTAGTGTTTTGTTTTGTTTTTTTCTTTCACAAAAGAGAGACATGTTCTTAGTTTCTTTTCCTGTGAAAAGCTGCTGAGAAAAGAAAAAAGTATAGATGAGAGGTGCTTTGCATGTTATTAATACTAACAGCAGTTTTGCTATATTGATTTTCATTGCTAATGGTCATTTAAGTACAGTTTCTTTTTCCTTTAGCGTTATGTTTTCAGCAGTGGACTAATTAGGTTTGTTCAAAACAAGTTTCTCTGGCACTGCTAAAAACAGCTGCTGAGCCAGTCATCCACACCAGGACTCCTGTGGCACATGCGTTACTACTACTCATGGCCACTCTTTTCATTAACTTGGCAGAAACTCCAGTAGTTATCCTCTATGCTGCGTCTTAAAAACACAGTTATAGTGTACACTGGATCTAAGTCTAAGCTGAATGCTTTGAGCTGAGCAGTCCCTGTCTCAAAAGTAAAGGAGGTAGACAGCTCTTACCTGTGCTACCAAATGACAAATGCATACAGCTCTGCAAAAGACCCTGCTGTCCCTTCTGTACCTTTACTACCCTTGTATCTTTGCTTGCTGAAGGGATAAAGCCTTGCAGCATTGCCTTGGCTGTTTCTTTTTCTGGAAAGCAAGATGGCCAAACAGTCCCTGCAGTTGCTGTCTTTGCCTTGTTTCTATATCCCAGTGTCCGCAGGCACTGATGATGGTGGTGTCCCCAAGCCTTAGCCAGGACAGAGGAGAGGATACATAATAAGTCATAAATAGGCACAAAGTAAAATTCACACATGTATTTGGAGAAAAAAAGTGGTCTCTCCTCTTGGTAGAGATTGATTCTGACTCTGCCCCACATGCATCCAGTGCACCACACAACACAGGGTGCACAGAGGGGAGAAAACATAGACCTACTGTAACTAAGTGTGACAACGGGTGGAGGGGTAGTAATTATGAGCTGTTTCACAAGCTGTCAGTTTTACTACAGTGCTTTCCTACTAGAAGAATTTATCTCCACATTTCCTTTTTACAATACCCACAGAAAATCTATGATTGCTTTACTATCTAGAGAAATAACTTTTAAGTTAAATAACTTGAGTTTAAAAGGAATCTTATTTACCTGAATGGTGCTGAAAGGGGCAGAACATTTGTACAAGACACATTATCTCAAGAGTTTAAAATTCTCTTTCATAAGCAAGGTCAAAGCTCTCAGCATGAAATCAACACGTGACTATTCAACACACCATTTCTATTCTGTCTCCTGAAGAGAGCTGTATTTTTCTGAGCACATTTTTCCTCCTTTGTCTTTTTTTTTGGAGCGAAGTTTGCGTTCTCTGTCCTCAAACTGGTTCCCTATCCTAAAGCTCTTCATTACTTGTCTGTCCATCTCTCCTCAAAGGACACCTTAAACCAGGCAACCTTCCCTACCTTTGTGTCCCTGCAGTCTGACAGGGTCAGCCCAAGAGAAAAGTGCCAAATCCTTCATCCCCTTCCACCTCTAAATAATGACCATTTTGGATTTTTCTGAGGGCCCTTAAGTGGAAGTGTGGAATCTTACTGTCCTTAGAGGGCCATCTCGGCAATGCTGAGGCAAACACAAGCAGGTTTACCTTGTGAAGAGCAGCTGCACCATGTCGACCAGAGTGTGCTCTGCAGATTTTCTCAATAACTCTGTGAAGACAAAAACAAATAACACAGGTGTCATTACTCAGTGTGATATTATCAAGAGGCTTCTTCAAGCAGACTCCCCTCCGAGCCTTGTTTACAGAGATTACGGCAAATTTATTAAAACCAGCTCCAAGGCCGCATTACTGCAAATGGGCACAAAATCACAAGGTGGCGCCACAAAGCTGGGGAAAAAGCACAGTCAAAAGTTGCACCGTGAACTCCGAACAAATTTCCCATGAAGTTATAGAAAGACACAATAATATAAAGCTCAGCAGCTTTCCACAGCTGCATGGTCTATGACAGAATTAGTTAATGCTGAGGAAACCCAATAGTTTCTGACCTGCAGAAGTATGAACAAACCTACCACTAAGCCTCATTTCAAAGCATATGCGGAAACAGGACTGCATGATCTCACACACGGATTCGTTGGTAAGGTGGGCTCCCACTGGAGTGAGCAGCAAGGTCCTCAAAACCTGTAAAGAACAGCACACATATGTCCCATAGGCCAATGACAGCTGCACGTGTTTCCAAGAGAAGGTTGGTTTCCGCTGTCACAAGCAGAAAACCTACAGGTTTTCTGGGAGTCATTTCAAGCGGAACGATTGCTGTGCTCAAGAAACAGATAGGAGACAAAAATGATCTCCCAACCCACTTCTGAAAGAGGCCTGATATGCTGCATGCTACCCAGTATTTCAATTCAGTAACTGTCCGTCTGCTCAAACGTAGAGAGGTGTATAGCTTTATAGGTTTGTCTCTACAAAGACTTTCACAAAAATAAGTTTGAGAGCTCCATATGTTTAATTTACCCCTCACTAAACAGACCATGCACAAGGTAGGATTATCAACACTGCCACATTATCAAGCCCTTCATTTAAAAATCATTTCATTTAAGCTTTTAATTATTTTCATTTGGAAAAGCTTTTACCACAGGTATATGAGCCATCTGTTTAAAAATAAAGTCTGTCACTAAGCTCCTACAGAGTCAAAACATTGCTCCTTCCTCTCCATCTCCATGTAACAGGATATGTTCCACAACAGGCAGTAACCATTATGGTAATTACCATTTCTCTCCACTTACCTGTAGGATTTTCATCAAGACAACCTCATCGCTCGCATGATCTGTGCCCACAAATCGGGCATGAGTGACAGCATCTGCCATGTTCTCCATCCCCTCTGCTGTGCCCTCATGGCTGGGATCTGAGTAACAGAATAAAAATACATGATGGGGAATCGCCACCTACAGGCTACCACCTCTGCGGGGAGACATCTACACAGAGATACTCCATTGCCATCTGCTTCTCTAATTTGCCTGCCTGGGAGTGAGTGGGCCCTACAAGAGTGAAACTAGCCTCCCAGTAACAGTGTTTAAAACTGTGAGCTTTCAGAAAGACTTTATCAAGAGTCTATTTACCTTTGTGAAAACATGTAACTTAAAGACGAATTACAATTCAGTTATTACTGGCTCCATATTTTTTTAGATGTTAATCTGTAAGACTACATACTGGAGAGCAATCGGCTGCTAAATGCATTCAGTTCCTTCTTGGGAATGAAGAGAAAACAGCTCTTAAGTGTAGGGAACCTCAAATTTATTCCCAAGAGGAGAAAATACCAAAGAGGTTCCACTAGATTGAGAAGGAAAAATTGTCTCTTGTTCTACATCCCTCCCAAGGAATAAGAGCTGGGGAAGGAATGGACCAGTAGCTTTCCCCAGAGACAACAGCAGACAGACACGATCACAGTTTAGATATCAGAGTCGCAGGCCTCCCGCTTCAATCATTCATCAAGGCTCCTTCTCTGTGTTTCAGTCTTCTGTAGCTACAAACAATGGTGCAGCTGAGAGAATGTTTAGGATGAGATTGTTGCTAGTAACCGTATCTTGTGCCACATTACAGTGGCTTCAGAAAAGCTGCCTCCGGCTTTGATTTCCTTCTCATTTAAACAATGCGGCACTGGACAAGAATCTTGTTACCTCCCTACCTAAAACAGTCATTAGGAAAGAACTAAGACAACCTAAACACTAGTTAATACCTCATTAATTGGCAGTGAGGCCTCCAACTCCAGCAATAAGCTGATCAAGTAAGACCTCCTACACTTGCATAGAAGCTTTGCAGACTCCCTCTGACTCAAGAGGTGTTCACACCTAGGAGGGGCTAAGTCCTAGGCATTAAAGAAAGCCACCCTTATTGTACTCCAAAGGCAGCAGCCTCCACCAGGCTGTGGGAGTTCTGAGGGGCTACAGGATAAGAACCTTTTCATAGCTGCAGAAAACTGAAATGGTGTCAATGTACCTTAGAATCCCACAAATCCGCATAGGAACAGTGCTTCTCCTTTGCCACCTCTTACACAGTCCTACTGAGAGCAGAGCTTGCCTACCTCTGATGTAGACATATACACACACACAGAAGAAATCTTAGTTTAGAGTGAGTTTCTCTCGTGGTTTGCTGGTCCAACCTCACTGAGCAATCAAAGAGTCTTTTTAAGATCAATCAGATCAATCAGTGCTGTTTCAGCAGTAGCACTCAACAGGATGCCAAACGGATACTGGGAAGCATTAGATAAGAGGCCTGGCTGTCAAAGGCAGTTCTCTGTGTACCTCCAATAATGGCTTAAAATCCAGTTAGAAGTTACCACACTTCTGCCAGAGGCAATAAAATTGCCTCATCTTGGGACCCTGTGCACTCTTATTCACAAATAATAGCTTAAACCATCATCAGTGATGTACGATCACTCTGAATTGCCTCAATTAGGTCAGGTAGACTGGTGGTGCAACAATGCCAGCACCTGTGTTAGTACTACTTTTAACCAATGTCAACAGCTACAGCAGAAAGCAGCTAAGCAGGCATCAAGAGATGCTCGCACAGGCAGACCTTGCAGATTACCTTCTCTCTCACCTCTTCCAGTAGATGTGAGCTGCTGTAGGATTAGGGACACATTTAGTCATAGTTATGGATAAACAGAAATGCAAGCAAGTTGTGCATATGCTTCTTTAATAGATCATGTCTACTGCTTCACCGTTCTAGCCCCTACCTTCAACACTAACAAACACACCTCTCTCCCAACACACATCATGCCTGACTACTTCAGTCCTGGCTCCATGGAACAGATCTACAAATTCAGGTCAATTTAGAAAGCCTCTTGAGTTCAATTAAAAGCTCAGATACTTCTACTTTGCAGAAACAAGACACAGTGAAGATCAGCCTGCTTCTTTAGTCCCTTGTGAGAACACAGGATGGAAAAATGTGTCAATGCCTGCTCAGAATCACTAACTAAAATAAGTTTGTATGAAGCAAAATATCAATTTGAAAATTGCCACCTACAATGCAAAGAACCAGAAACCCCACCTCAGAGACCTCACAACAGGCAGGCAAAAGAAAAAGCAGAAAGCAAAAAATCCAGGTTCTCAACCATCAGGGAAATTCAAGAATGCCAATAGCCTGCTCAGCAACATCTCAGATGTAACTGAAATCACCAAGGAGACAGAGGAGGTAGAGGGGAGAATAAACTTTAAACAGCAAGTCCTCTTGCTGGAAGCTGAGCAATGGTTACTCACTGACAGATAGGTAGCTTGCAGGTAGACCAGGGAAAGTCGATTTTAGAAATGGAGCCAGAAGCTACTGTGGACAAACTATGATATCAAAAAGAGCATGTACCTTTTCTAAGGAAAATAAAACAAATAATGCTGAAATTCAGCCACTAGTGTTCCTATAGCTAAGTTCTGAGCTCATCAAAAGGGCTGACAACTAGCTAGTGAGGGCAAAACTGCTGAGTAAGGAAATAACTAATCTGAGAGATAAAAATCAATGGGAGTTTAGTACTATTACACAGTTTTCCTGTACTTTAAAAATTACTATGTAATTTATCAACTATAAATCTTGAAATAGTAGTACTTCAGAGCAGAGGATAATCTCTGTAAGGTTAACCAGACCTACCAGGCATAATGGATATCAAGTTAGATAAAATAACTGAGCTGTGATTGCACGATATACCATCAGTGAACTGCTGCATCCAACAATCTCACAACAGGTCTTTCCAATTCAGATCACAACTCTCAAAGGCTACTCAAGAATTATCCTTTTCTAACTGGTTTTAAAACACACCCCTCAGCAATACTGGCCCAAAAAGCGGACTGATAACTACCTGCTGACGTGTGAGAGAATAAGAAAAACAGTGAGACAGCACGAGGATTAGCAATGAAATGCTTTGGAACTAGGAAAAGAAAGCAGTTCTAAACAAAGATAATTATCAGAGGCGTTTGTCCCTTTCACTGACCACTGGTTTTCAACCCAGGGTGTACAGCAAAAGCTAGCCACTCACAGGATACAGCTAACACTTCTGAAAAAACACTGGTTTCACCTGTCAGTTATGCAGCCCCAAAACACACCACAGCTACCAGCCACAGTGCATTTTGCCCACTGAGGTTATGCTGGAGTCTGTCCTTCTTGTTTCGTACAGTCTGAAACAGGTTCATATATTAAGGACGGTTTTAAGCTTTTCCTTAGGCAAACAAGCTTTGGACTACCTTTAGTCTTATATTACAAAGAGAAACATAAGACCAAAAAGCTTTAATTTAACAACACGACCATAGCCAGATGTTCAGTCAGCACCACTAATCCCAGCCTCACTGGTATCTGGAGCAGCACAAAGGACAAGGCCGCTGTGAATGTCACCTGAAGCAGCAACAGAGGTCTTGGATTACAGGTTCTGCTCCACAACAAAGCCAGACAGAGGGTCTTTCCCACTGTCTACTACAAAAACACATATTTGCCCACAGTTACAGGGATATACCTTTGCTGGAGTGACCTAATTAATATTCTAAAGGAGTAGCAAGAGATAGGCTACAAGTTCTTAACCACTTTTTCCCCCTGTTTGTGTCCCAAATCAAGCATTTGTAGCCAGTTGCCTGTGCAGACATTTGCCTGAACATGTGATACCAGCCTGATGTTCTGATCCCACACTCAATAGCCTAGGATGAGGGATACACATTCTTCTATGATGAAGCTAACATATTTGCATTATTGTTTACTCCTTTGAAGGGACATGTTTTGCAGGCTTATTTATTAACACCGCATTGTTTTAGTCATTTTATGTCACTTAATTACACAGTAGCCACTAACTGATGGCTCGACACACTAAGTTTCCATCAAATTCTTAAAAAAGGCATTTTCTGCACATCCCCATTTTTCCTCATTTTAATTTTGTGTCTTTCCCACAAAAGTGGTCTGATCTACATAGATCTTCAAGCCCCTTCTTTTTCCTAACTTCTCTCATGCTAACTTCTGAGCACGTATCCTGGCCAAAGACATGTACTGAGGAGATGTGTTTGGCTGGCAGTTGGGTAAATCCCAGGAAGCCCCATAACATACCTATTAGTGCATATGAGAGGAACTTATTCACAGAGGTGAGGGCCAATCCAGTTATGGGGCCTGTAGTGTCTTCAGAACGGATTACTTCCAGGAAAGGCCGAAGAAAGACGTTGGGTTCAATTTCAGATAGCTCTGTTAAAGTAAAAATGAGACATTAAATTAGACTTGATTATTAGGATTAATTTTCTCTTTAATAATCTACAACAAGCCTAATCTCAGAGGAAAGAAGCCTGCAATAGCTTAGTTTCAGGAGACTGGTAGGAAAGTCAGCGTTGCTTTGTAAATATATGTGTATATATATACACAATTATTTTTTTAAAGCTATGGTTTGTGAAATTCACTTGCCAAAGACAGAAAAAACCCACAAGAAAACATATTTAAAAACTCTTCTGTCTTGTTCTCAGAATACTTATATAAACCTCTCAACCAAAGAAGTAAAAAGAGCAGTCTTCTCTACTTGCTGCTTTTGGAGAACAAGGATTCTCTCTAAAGCTGGCAAGGCGGCAGATGCACTGAGCTGTTGAGCTGGAGAAAGAACAAGTAACAAGCTTCCTAAACTTTTCAGGATGATCAATCTTTAGGAATGAAAAAGAAATACTGAAAAAAGTAGCCAGAACTAAGGAAAGTGCCAAATAAAACAATGATAAAAACACTCAACACAAGGAATCAAGGTGAGGAGTTCTGTGGAGGATTTAGGAGAAAAAGCATTAAAAAGTGGGTGAAAGCAACCACAATACAGCCAGTGCCCAAGCAAGGAAGAGTACATAATCAATAACTTGGATAATCCTGAGACCAGAAATATTTAAGTGAAACACTTGGCTCAACTTGCTGAAACCTACATTTTATTTGTAATAAAAAATAAAGTTTAATGCTGTCACAGGAACACTGGCATTTATATTCTTGAGGATTCAGTGCTGCCCTTATCTGTCATACGAACTTCTTTAAGGCAGTGGAGGAAAAATAAAAGCCTGTAATACCTGAATTCTTAGACAAGTTGCTGCTTTTCTACTAATGTAACTCAATTATTTTACTTTAAAAAAAAATCCAAACTCTCCTGATTCTAAGATAAGTGAAATTCCATTTTATCACAGTTCTTAGTGCAAAGTCTTAAGCATCAAAATAAAAAGCCTATCAGTAAGCATGTTGACATAACTGTGACAAATTATAGAGAGGAAGCAAAGAGGAAAAATAATGCAGGGAGGTCTGTTTTAAATAGTTAGGACCACAGAGAACAAGAAGTGCAATAGTTTTGCTGTTAATTAAAACAAAACTTGTGATGTAAAAGAACTTTGGAAATCATTGTGCAGCCTCTTACCTTTCAGCCACCAGTTCAAATCAGGCCAAGACCACTAACTTGTGAGAGGTTAAAAGGAACGTGATGATTCAATCTTTTTGGCTTGAGAACAACTCCCCCAACTTGTCAGATAATATCCTGGTGTGACATTACAATCGTGTCACCTCTCAATAGCTCATGGAAATGCAGAGGATCATAAGACATGCTTTCATCAATGTTTATTTAAGCGTACTTTATAGAGTGCTTGTCCAGTTACAAGCACTTGGAGAACATTAAATATAGTAAAAGACTACTAGGGATCAACACTCAAACTCTTCTTCCCCAAAACTGATCCTTTCTGTAGAACAGTCAGCACCTAATAAATCCATCATAATCCTGTCAATTCCTCCAGCCTCCTCCAACACAGCGAGCCCTGGGATAGAAGAGCTGCACCTTGAGTAGTAAGAAAAATGGGACTTTGGCAGTTGCACAAGTGGAATGAGATGAGGATGACAAACTTGCTAGAAGAGGATAGCACACTCTCCATTAATTCATTCTTGGGACAAGAAATAGATGTTCTCTTTACAAGAGTGGGGGGGGACACACGACACACACTTTTTTTCTTCTCCAATTAAAGTTGCTAATCCTGATGTGGTTAAAGATTGTGTTTCCCTGCAGCCTAACTGAAATTCCCAGTTTACATGAAGATGGAAAGATGGCTTGTTGTAATTAGGATTTAACTTATGCACGTACTGTTGGTTACACAGCAGCTATGGCCAGCTACCCAGACATTCAGAGACTCTAGCTTTTATGGTAACACAGCATTTTACATTGCACTTCCTGAAACCGACTGTGTACACTGTAAAAAAATGTTTCAGACTAGATAGTTGGTGCTGTTATTGGAAAAAAAAAAAGAAAATATACTAAATAAGAAGAGAGTATTTTTAGTGCAAGATTTACCCATAAAGGACTACTGTCTGAAAGACCTAAATTTCTCTGAAATGCCAGTCACACTGCTAATTGTTTGCATATGAGGAGTATTCACTGGATTACTGCAATGAGCTCTTCTTACCAGGCACATTTGCAGGCATTAAAGACTAACAGGGGTCACCAGCTCCCTTCTGAAAGGGGAACTCAATCACGGTAGTCGCTCTTGCTTCAGTATGAAGCTGGGGAGCACAGAAAACCACTCACACTGTAGCTATTCTTGCTATACCCCATCGTGAGACTGATTACTCTCATTGGCTGAAGTATCAGTTCAGCATCTGAAAGTGGCACTAAAGCTATTTGGAAGTTTTTAGCCAAGTACAAATTTTGCAAACAAGTCAATAAGTCAAAGATCAATTCTTTTAACTCAGTCCTGTTGAGCTCAGTGAAGTTAATGTGGAGAGTCTCTCTCTGAAAGGTTTTCATAACCTTCTATAGTGAACATGACAGTGTCCAGAACCACCCTTTCAGATCACTTACTATAACTGCAAGGTGCACTCTGTGCTAGCTTTTACTACCACAGCTCAACTTTATTCTAGAGCACAGAACAGTAGGAGCTGTGAAAACAAGGTTATTTTCACAATGCTTTTGTAATGTAGGAATTGTTCAGCTGAGCAAGTTAAAACTCACATGAGACACTACATAAGGTCTTGATCTTTCTTGGCATCCCAACTGTAAAAGCCATGCCACCCTAAAATAGATTGAAGGACCTCAGAAAGGGCAGTAAAAATCAATTATAACTTTAACAATTCCTTTGCCAAAACAAAGGCTATATAAAGTAATTATTGAATGGAAGTACATACTTTTACAAAAGCTTTCCAAAAAAAAGCAGTTCTCATTTTTCAACTCTCTGGTTCTTGCTTTGCCAGATTTGGGCATGACAAGGAAACCATAACCAGAGAGAGACTTGAGAATAGCTGAGAGAGATTTTTCTCGATTTCCTCGCAACAGGCATTCCTCTGTGTTTGAACCAGAAAACTCTGGATGATTCTCTGCTTAGGCAACTACTTTCAGCTCTGGAGAAAAAAACAACCAACCCACCACACTCAAAACCCACCAACTCGGCAAGCATGACCTCAGCATCACGTGTTACTAAAGGAAAAACTGAAAAAGTGTCCAGAAGGAGATAAAAATTTCACCAGGGGCTCCTACATAAAGCCTGCCTTTTCAATCTACTAAAAGATAAGGAAAATTATATTAAAACATGATATAGTCATATGTGAAGAGCCTGGGCTGCTTTGGGGACCAGGTCCCTTCATCAAAATTTCAGGGAAGCAGAGACCACCACTACACCCAAAAATGCTCAGCTAGTCCAAAGCAGAGCATGGAGATTGAGAAGAAAGGAAAGAATATCTTAAATAGCGTATCAGAATGCCAACTCTTCAGGCTGGCAATTTTAATATGAGGATGGAATTCCTTTGAGACCACAGTGCTTTCCTTCATTCATCCTATGGATTATTTGCGCTTAGACACACATGTCTATAAAGATATTTAAACAACTAATTCATGTTTAAGCACCTAACTCCCATTTCAGCAATCCCATCCAGCCGTTCTGGCACTTCAGCAAACAAACTGCATCAGACCTCTGGCGTTCCCTTTCTCCTGAAGTACAGAAGCAGGTCCCCCTCGGAAGAGGTTTCTTATTGTTAGCACACTGTTGGCACATTCCTGATCTAAAACGCTCACATAAGCTGCTTTCTCTGGCAGTTCAACTCTTCACTCCTGAATGACTCTTATCAGGATCGGCTATGCGTTCCGAATCAGAGTAAATGAACGAGAAAAAATTGTTTATGACAAGTTATTTCAACATCATTTGTCCCCAGGACAGGCAACTGCAACCCAAACCACATGACCTGGACTTCTCTTATGCAGCAGCTGTTGGCCTTTGACGCTGAGCCTTCAGAAAGGCTGTCTCAGTTGTATCCCACGCACCTCTCCGATGCAGACGAGCTCAGACAAGAGCCATGCTTCAAGCATGTGCTATTACGTTCCCTGCTTACGTACTGAACAACAAACAATCGGATTCTCTTTTCTTCTGAAGGTGAGAAAAGACAAAGGTAACATCACAACAGAGCAGAACTCCAGCTCTTCAGGACTCCTACCTCTGAGCTCAATGAGTTTATGCAACAGAAAACTGAGATACCATCAAGCGCCTCCTGGCTTGCCCTCCAAAAGACTTTCTGCAAGCACTACCTTTCTCCTCTATGTGACTTTATATGCACTTCACACTCGTTTCACCCGCCAAACACTGTAACAGTTTGTATTTACACTCAAGGGCGAGAAGACTCTCTCTGTAACTCTCAGCTAGTTAGAGAGAAGTTGCGAGGAAAAAGGACAAAATCGTACCTGCCTTTTAAAACCACCTAAAAATACTGAGGAGCCATATTCTTCAGACTTTCAGAAAACATTTCTGAAGTCTTACAGCTGCTGGGTAAGCACAGGCTTGATATTACTTGGATCAAAATGCAGCATAACAGGGAAAAAGGAAATTCTTTTGAGTTAGTCCTGTGATTATTTGTTGGTTAATTTAGAGATTAACAAATCCAACGAACTGAACTACAGTACCAGGTTTTAGTTCCCCTAAAAACGTGCAGAACTTGAATTTGCTTTGCATAGAACCAGTTAGGTAGCAGCTACAGAACAGTATATGCAAATTGGTTCTAGGTCCCTTGGCAGAATTTCAATTTCAGCAGCTCTACAGCTGATGAGCAGAGGCAGCACATGTTTCACCGCTCCAAAAACAAATTCTCCAGACAGACTGGAACACATGCCACCCTGCACCTGCAATGAAAGACATGTCCTAACTTCTAGCTAGGAAGTTTAGTCCAACATTAACTCCAGATCACTAACAGCCAATTAATGTAGGGTAACAACTATAGAACAGCTAAGGTAGATGATCTGCATTCATCTGTTCCTGAATGTATGTTCCTCTCTGCAGAATCCTGGCATAGTCAAGGTTTCAAGTGAAGAGAATCCCTGCCATCTCATCCCACAAGGGTTTGTGTGTTCTTTTTTTGGTCTTGTTTTATTGCAAGGTCTAGACCAGCCTCATGGTGCAATTGCATCATGGTGCAATTCTTATCTCAAATGGGAACAGACTGCCACTTACACAGTTTGACCTAGCAGATAATGTGATCAGAGAAACCTTGAGTCTTGCTTTCTAAAGAACAATGGTGGCAATGTGATACACTTGGTAAGTAAGAAGCCAACAGAGTAGCCACCTGACATCTCCTACAGGTTCCCCCAAATTCTGTTGTCTTATCCCAATCTAAGCTCTTAACAGATAAAGACTCTGACAGCCAGGGAGAAACCAAGGAGCCATGAGCCTACATCCTAGATTCCAGGACAGGAATTGCACAACACAGCATACAGGCTTACCACAGGCTGTGCAGAAGTAAGCAGTACTTTTCTGAAATCAGTACTTCACTATAGTGTTACCAAAAACTTTGAGTAAAGTAAACACAGGACCAAAATTAAGGGTATTCCAGCCAATGAAGAAGTGCGAATTAACTGCAATCCTTTCCAGTATGCCTGTAAAATATACTCTTCAAAGCTAATTCCCTGTGATTTAAAGTGGTTATTCAGGGTGCCAGGCCCACCCTATCAAGAGGGAAACAGTGCCATTCACAGCTGCACATGAATGCAAGGCTAGAATTACAAATGCAGTTTGACAGGGGGAACCCAGAGCTGTCAAGCCTGTTCTGTTTGCCTAATTTCATTACAATGGCACAAATGCTTTCATTTGTCACACTCCAGCTTCATGTGTTTATCTCTCTTTCATTAAACATGACTTTAACAAACGATCGTTCCACAGTGCCAAGAACTCAAGCGTCCCTCAGAATTGAGATTTTCATTTTGGGGAAGGGTGACAGAATGCAACACTGAGCATCTGACTCTTGATATTGTCTGATCAGAGCGGCTTAAACTCAACTGAAATATTGTCTCCTATAGGAATTATTTACATTTACCAGCAGAGCAGGAGCCCTGACAGTCCCACCAGTGTTACACATTAGTTATCACAGGTTTCCATCTGATGTCATGCCTCAAATTCTGCCCATTAAAAATCCTTGGACATTTTTTCCTAAGCAGGTACTTGGTAGAGTATCTTCAGCTAAAATTATGCTGAGAATTCCAGCTGTCTCTCCATTGTTACTCCAAATGCTTTTACCCAGCAGTGGTGTTCTGTTCCAGAGGTAGAGATACTATGAGAAAAAGATAGTCACTTCATTCACAAGGAAAAATTCCATCAACAGAAAGTCTGGAGCTACACAGAGTGCAAGCTTTCATGGTTTCTATCCAGACAGACTCAAAATACAGACACACTACTCGCTTCTCCTTTAGCTTTTAATGCCATACAGATTGCTGAGTGCAGAAAAAAAATAGTTGTTGGGATAGCAGCCTATTTCAGAAGTTAAATTTGTTTAATTCTGCCTTCTTGGCACTGAGGAGACAGCAGAGATTGGAATAAAAGCATCTTGACAAACTGTTTTCTGAGCTACTGTTGATACGTATTAGTCACAGGTTATATTCAAAAGGCTCTGCCTCAAAACAAGAGTAGGTCTTAAAGTGCACTGAGGAGTAATTTGGCATAGCAAGGTTGAAGGTCACAAGAGGAAGACCCTGCTACCGATTGTAAGGTATTTCCTCCCACCCTGTGACCTGAATACCTCTAAAAGGACCATGACTAGTCTGATGAAAGGCAACAAATCAATTACCTTTACACAGTAAAAGCCTACTGTTTCCAAATTGGTCTCCCACAAGTTCATTTATTGCCAGTGTGAACAGTCATATACACATACTTTTAAGTGTAATTCCAATGCTAATCCATCCTTGCTTTCCAGAAACCCTTCCTCCTATGTCATACTAGAGGATGAGAACTAGCACAACACCTGATTACACTAGCAAATTCCAGAGAAGGATTAGATCTAGGTCCATGGCTTGGTAAAGCCACATATGCAAATTCAGAATTACTTAAATAAATTTTGATCTTTGTCACAGAGAAGCTGATTGCTCTCAGGGAAAGGACATGGAGGAATACAGCTGCCCTGAGCATCCAACAGATTCTGGAATACCTTTGTGGATTATTCAGACAGATCTAAGCTCTAAATTATTGGTGCCAATTGTAATGCCACTTAATTCTACTCCAGAAAACTGAACTCCTCAATAGCTCTACAAAAACTGATCTGAGGTCCTAACCCTTTCTGAAGGTTGGGGGGTTTTTTTTCCCCAATGGGTGGCAATTACTCAACACGAAACTTTGAACAACTTCCAGGGAAAAGAAATAAACCTTCCCATCCCATACACCTACAAGGTAAAAATCCTTCAGTAAACTAAATCACAACGAGTTTCACAGGTAACTGGACGTTTAACATCTATTCTTTATATCCACCCCTCACCCCCATATCATAACACTGAGGTGGGTGAAATGCACTTAAGCTTCACCTTTTGTCTCTGTATAGAACCAGCTGAAATTGATTCAGAAACCAGTTTTTGTGATGAACCTGCACCAGCTCTGAACTTCAGAACCCACGGGCACTCCTCTGATCCAATAACATTCACCTCTAAATGAAATTACTAAACCAAACTAAACCAAACCAAAAAGCAGTCATCCCATGACAAATTCATCTGCCCTTGACCAAACGTTGATAGTTATTGATCTTGCTGCTGTTGTGAATTAGGGTCAGGTTTCCCAAGGTTCCCTCCTAACACAAGGAAAAGAGCACGGCCACTCTAACAAGGTCGACTAGGCTAAATGAAACCTACAGGGAATTGCACTGCACACAACCGAGTCCAGAGGATGGACTGATCCCTTCATCTTACTGACAGCACAAGTTTGATGTATGTCAAGTTTAAGCACTGGTTTTCTGCTCTAAAAGAAATTGGCACATGTCGAAGAAAGAGCAATTAGGTTGTGACACTCTACAGAACCCTATTCAGTCACTGGGCTTCCTCTGCTATGATAGTTTACACGTCTGGCGTGGTACCAGGTCCAAACTAAGTAGACTATTTAAATGCCCAGGAGAAATTAAAACTTCTTTCCCACTATTTTAAAGCACAGTAATTCTCCACACTACAAACAGCTCTCTCATTGCAAATTCACCGTGTTGTGAAAAGGAAAGCTTCACTTTCTCTAAGAAGCCGCAGAGAAAGATTACAGTTTCATTATCAATTAGTTGGCTGGATGTTACCCCTTTCTGTTTAGCCCTTCCTCAAGGGAAGCTCCTGAGTGCCAAGGGGAAAAATTAAAAGGAAATTGAAGAACAACAAATCCCAAACAATCCAAGACATTCCTTGTGTTGCCAGAGAAACTAAAAAGCATCTGTGAGAGTCAAAATCTGAAGAATGAAATGAAGAAAAGCCTGATGACCCAAGAGGAAAGAGAATCTTTTAATGACAAAAATCTCTCAAAGGTTTTAATGTACCTTGCTGTTATGATTTACACAAATTCTTCTATCCAACCTGAACTAATCCAAGAGACATTGTGCTTTGCCATGTTATTACCAGAAAGCAAAAATCCCCAAGCACTAATGGCAAAACACAACTGCCCAGAGCTCAAGAACCAACGCACTAAGTTACCACCCATGCAAAATGGAAGCCTCAGGGAGAGCAGGATGTGAAATATCATGGGAATATTAGTTTCAAACTTACAGGAGTGGAAAGAGCACAGAAGCAAAAGGGAGAAGAAACTGACCTGGTAGCAGTCAATCCAACTATTGCCTTAAGACACTGCAACAGTAAAAACATCAAGCAACCTTTTTCTCCCCCCGCCCCCCCCCCCCCCCCCCCGCAATAATTGAAGCCATCAGTAATCCATGTACATGTACTCAAGCAGAAATTCAGAGTGCATCCATTAAAAGTCATCTTGATTCCTAGAATGGTGAAAACAAGTGAATACTATGTTCTTGAGAATGGACTGGGGAACAAAATTAGTTTCTGCATACTGCTGTGTGCTAGAGCGATCAGATGTCTGAGACTGAACATTCATTTACAGTTTTTCAAACTGAAGAGATCTGAAAACACAATTCGACCTGAGATATATCCTATTTGGTGGCCATTGAAGACTGGCATCATGGAAACAATACTACATCAGTCCCCAACTCCATTAAATAATTTTTTCCATGTCTTGGAATCATGCTAATTGAATACTATTGATTTTGTTCCCCTTCCACTGTCTAAGCTGCCAATGTGACAGAAATGATGGAATTTTAGGCTTTTCAGATTTCACACTGTGCTCAGTTCTATACATCTATCCAGGATTTTGACATGATTTCCCCCAGACAGTCAAAACAATGTTACAAATCCTACTTAAACTACTATTTCAGAACGCACACAAGTACAGATAGCCTATGAACACAACTATTTCCACAAGGCAACATGACAGTTTGAAGCACTAGAGCAAGTGAAAGCTTCTTCTGCACCACCTCTGGCCAATGACCTGTCACAATTGGGGACCTTTTTTTTTAATGCTTGCATCCTTAACACTTTGAATTTAGACAAAGTTTTCCAGGACAGAAAAAAGTTCATGTGTATACTAACAGCATATATGTCTCATCTTCCTGGGAAGACTGCAAATATCAAATAAAGATTAAGATACCTCATGGCTTGACATTAGCTACTCCGTAGCCTTGCTCCCTATTGCATCAGCTTCTCGGAGGTGGTTGTTTCAAAAATAACCAGCATCCTGAGCAGCAGGATTGATAAGGAGTATGATTAACTCCTTGGTACATAGGCCACCAGCACTATACCTTAGAGAGCAAATGACTAAGTGCCAAACAGATCTATTTTTGCCTGTTGCTAATGTTTTTTTACCTAGCACATGCCCGTGACAGAAGAAGCGCCTGAAGTGCTTCAGAAGCTCAATGGAGTGATCCTGTCCCAACTTCATGAAGGTATAATGAACTACATCACATCCAGCAAGAGCGACCTAAAAGTGACAGCACAGCACAGAACTTCAACTCACACAAACAGGACTGTTTGTTCAAGCCAGCCCCCAGTTCACACACTTACGTAGGCTTCTTCAATCCCTCTCTCCTTCCCTTAGGGCATACTGCATCCCAGCTCCCCAACTGATACACACAACACACAGTGAACAGGTCAGTGGACACAACTTTGCTTTAACCCCTTGCCCCTAGCCTTTCTACTACCATGACCTCTGGGATGGAGTCATTTTATTTCAACAGCATTTCTTCCCAAGACTTGGTTAAAAGGCAAAACCCAGAAGAATTTCCTTTTGTTTTTCAAGCTTTGACCTATAGAATTGGCTCTGACAGGACATAAGCACATATGTAAATACACTGAGCATCAGATGGTAGCAACCTCCTTGATCACAGGTAGGTAAATCGGTCTGCTCTCAGCCTCTGCCACTTGTCTCCCTGTCATGCTCTTGGGCGAATCACTTAATCTCTGCTTCGATTCCTCACATAAGAAAAGCCAAATGTGCCCCCTTTTCAAGTGCTGTGCCATTATTTTAGCTAGAAATAATCTCCAAAAAGTAGCTCACAGTTATCAGCAGCCAAACAACGTTTCCTGCCCTATCATCCCATGTTTCCCCAAAACCAAAAGTTAACGGGGACTCTTGGTAAAGGCTGTTAATTTTTCAAGTTCATATTTAAGTTAGGGAAATATGACAAGCACTGTACAACACAAATTAAGATCAAAATGATCTTTATTATTACGCAGAAAACCAGTAATTCAGTTTGCATCAAGGAAATTAAAAGTGACATACTGGAGTCACATCTAGTAACAAATTGGCAGTCCAACTGCTTGGCCACTTACTTATGGGGTGTCACTGTTAATGAACCTTACTTTTAAAAAAAAGCAACCTGATTTTCTGAGTATCTAATGAATGAAGGGAAGAACATATACAGCATTTTCTAAAAATCAACAGTTAAACAGCTAGTAAATTCTCACACCCTTGCCAGAATGAAACAACTTGACACAGAGCAGCATTTTGTTCAGCTTTGAGGGCAGTGCTGAAAACCAGAAAGTGACTCTAGGTAACAGAAGGACTTCGAGGGCGCTTCCAAAAACTTGGGATGAAATCCCAAAGCTCTGGGAGAGCAAGGCAAGCACCTGTTTTCCTGAACAGTAGATTTTTATTTTTTTTTATGCTGCATACTTTACACAGAAGCTGCATTATTCTGGAGAAGCTGCATTCCAGCCAAAAGTGCACAGTTAATGTTTTTTGCAGCCCCCAGCCTTCAGTGATGGATGACCATTTTATAATGAAATACTTTATGCTCAATCAACTTACAAATAACGGATGTTTTATCACACTAAATTAAAAAGAATGTTTTTAACAAAAAAAAAAAAAAGAAAAAGTAATAGACAAGAGGATCAGTGAAGCAAAAGTTATTTCTGTTAAGAGTGGTTAAAAAAAATCTGATGTTTCACATTAACTCTTTCTCTCCTCTCCAATAATAGGTATAAATTATGCATAAGGTAGTACTTGCTCTGAACACATAACTCCTGGTTCAGACTACTGAGACATGACAATATAAGGCTTCTACAAAAGTGTTTTGGTCCATAAAGTCTCAATTACGTTTCTAAAAAGCTAAGGATAACAACTACACACTGTCTGCTGTCTGAAGATAAACCTTTTAAAACACTTTAATCTCTCATGCCCATTCAGCATTACAAAAATCATTCTTCTGACACCCCTTAATCAGCTGTGGGGTTTTCTCCTCCTAGCACTGCTTCCATCTGCCAGTGCTGAGTGATAAACCAGAGAAGTAAATGTCCTACTCTCAAAGACTACTGTGATTTCTACATCAAGGTTTGGAACCAAACATCCAAATTCAACTGATAATCTTATTCAAGACTCAGTGCTTGCAGTTATACCACAACTGTTACTGCTGTTACAGGGCATGAAACCCCAGAGCTTACAGGACCATTACACTAGTCCTTGAAAAAGCTCACAGCAGAAGCATTCATTGTGCCTTTTCTCCCAAATAGCACATGAAAAAGTCTCTAATCTAGTCCAAACATCTCTTCATTTTCACATTACCATACACTTCGTGGATAAAAAAGTGTCTCTGAATAGGAACAAAGCGATGGAAGAAAGCAGAAGAGTACAAGATGCAGTGGACATAAACTGCAACAAAGGAAATGCCAATTAGATACTGTGAAAGACATTTTCCAAACAAGGGTGGTCAAACACCAGAAGAGTTTACCCAGGGAAGTTCTGAATGTCTGGAGATATTCAGAATCCAGTTGGCTCTAACCCCGAAAACAATCTCAGTTCCAAACTGGTCCTGCTCTCAGCAGGGGATTGGAGAAGACCTCCAGAGCTCTCCCTACCTAGGTTATTCCAGTTCTGACTTGTGCTCACCAGAAACAAAAAACCCCTCTGACACCACACATTACAAATGCAGCCACTCTAACTGTCACCCAGGGAAGTTTCTCTTCCAGATCCTCCCAGATCTACTGGCTAGTAGCAGCAATAATTAAATACAAAGCAAGAGTTCATTCCAGAGCTACCCCTAGAAAACATTCATGATTTTTACATCAGCCTTTGACCCAGAAGCTGCAGACTCAAACTGTGACTGAACTGAAGCTTCAATTCAGTCCAAACACCAAACCCAAAAAAACCTCAAACAAGTTTAACAAATTTGGTGACTTCCAGAAAAGGAGCATGTTGCTCCCATCTTCTCTTAAAAAGATACAGGATCTGCTCTAGATATTAAGGTCATCCAACAAAAAGCACCTTGGTCTCAAGTCACAACTTCAGAACTAGAACAATTCCCCCAGTCACACTGCAACTGCCTCAGATTCCACTAAGTTCAAAGTGAATGTATGGAGCCTTTACAATACGGTTTGATGCACTACAAATATTAATCAGTTCAAGATTTTACTCACAAAAATCACTTCTCTTCCCCTCCCCATTCCTCAGCTGAAGGCTGGCACTCAATGAATCAGACCAAAGGGAGAATAGTTTCCAGCACCTGCTTCAGCTTTAAAGTTTCCAATTGAAACTGCTATGATCTGGCAGCAGACAGTCTGAAGATGTCATTTTCCTGCTCTGCAGAGGACTGAATCACAGTACAAGAAGATTCTAAATAGAGAAATGAGTGAAAAGAGCAGCAGCAGGCAAAAGGAAGCCACCACATAACTTCATACGGACAAAGAAAGAGCAGCTGAAGACAGGGTGCCACAAAGCACCAAGTTCCCTCTACAATTCTTTTACTCATTCTCTGCCTGATGAGGATTTTTATGGGCAGTGCTGAGTATGCATTACTGTCCATATTTTTGGCAATGCTCTTTCAAAGAATGGTGTAAAAGTATGACTCAACACTGTTGTGATTTGGAATGACTTTATTACTACACATTATATAGACTAGGGTTGTTTACCATATAACATTAGGATTTTAAACCTAGAAATACAAAATACATTCCCTCTTGAAAGGAAAGTCACCAGGTTCATTTTATACCAGCACTGACTGGAGGTTTCCTGCCTTTACATGAAGACACACTGATAACTCAAAAATGTAATTCAAGACACACTTTTCTCATTCAGAGAAATAAAGTCAAACACATTTATTCTTCATTATAATAGGTCTTTTACCAAATGACTGAAAAATTGAAACAAGAATGTACCTAAAAGCAGATTGCTTCCACAATCAGGAAAGAAACCCTCACTCTTACCACAACAGTGTGTTTAAAAATCAAACAAACAAAAACCAATCCGGATCAACCCCCACACACTTTAGTCCTACACAGTACAGCATCTGCACTATCCCCCTTAAGAATGTAATTTAAGCCTAGGACTTAGAATGGCAAAACTCCTAAGATGAACACAGCTTTACTGGGGTGAGAACCTTTGCAACAGTATGGCAGTGCTCACAGTGGGTATACTGCACCTACAGACTACTAGCAGCAGTTTAACTTCAGTTTAGATTTGTCACTTAGCCTAAGGCAAAAATGGAGGGGTGCAGGGACTGTATAACAAGTTTGCCAAAATGCAAGTACCTCAATTGTTTTAGAGAAACAAACAAAAGAATAATCGCATACATGCATCCCATCAACACCCTACCTTACTTAATCCTATCCCCTTCACCAACATGACCACTGAAATCTAATTCTCTTTCCAGGTCTCAAGGCTTCCTTGGCCACAGAAACAGCTTGCTGAAATTTCCCCAAATGCTGGAGAAGCAGAAAGAAGAGTGGAGAAAGGGTTAAGCCACAGCTGGGAGAAAGTTTCCCTGGAAAATTGGAACACATGCTGTGGCTGTGACTAAATTTCACACTGGTTCTGTTGAGTACAAACATCCACAACTGTGCACATTTGAGAGAGTCAGAGAAAAAGAAGTGCTCCTTATATACTAGCTTCACCTGCTAGGTTCCTTCAAATGGATAATGACATGCTCTAGGGAACAGCAGAATCCTTCAGATTCACTTCACATTTCAAGCAGAGATGAGGTGCCAAGGGGTGTGTGTGTGTGGAATGGAAGTAGTCCTTCCCTTTCCTACTCCCAAAATTTTTTTGCAACACACTGGAAAGCCAAGCCTATGGCCTGGCAGAGTTGATTCCACTATTTAAGACTGGACGTGTCAGCACAGAAGTCACCTGAGCTGACACTGAAGACATCTGCAGCACCTGAGTACACAGGAGTGAGCAGGGAAGAGTGTGTGCATGCTCACGCATGGGGATTTTAAAGATAAAGTGATTATGACTTAAACAGGCAGCACCTAGCTGGTCAGAGATAACTACACAGTAGAGACTAAGAATTACCAAAGATCAACCAGCACAGAACCACAGAAAGGTCTGGATTGAAAGAGGTCTCTGGAAGTCACCTACTCCAGCCTCCTGCTCATGCAAGGGACTGCTCTGAAGTCCTATCGATTTACTCAAGACCTTGTTCAGTCAAACTTTGGAAGTCCCCATAGATGGAGATTCCATTTTCTCCTCCAATGTCCCAGTATTTAACTCTCTCTAGAAAGAATTACCCTGTCTGCCCAACTGGAATTTTTCCTGTTAAAAATTTGTGACTATGGAGGTCTTGAACCCTCTGAGAAGTGGCTCCATCTTTTCAGTGATCCTCCTTTGTGTATTGGAAGACTGCCATTAGGTCTCCCTCAGCCTTTCCCAGGCTTAATAAACCTACATATTTTTAAAAGACTACAGCTATGGGGCTGTGCAATAAAGTGTTTGAAAGTTGTGAAGTGCAAAGGAACAAGCAAAACACACTGTGATCCTCTGGAGCCAACAGTGGAAAGAGTATGATAGTTCATGATGTGATTGACACTCACAAACATTTTAACTGGTTAAGCACAGAACAGCCAGAAAGCCACTTCTTAAGCTTCAGAAGTGACAGGCCATGATCTAGTCTGTTTCTTCATAAAGAAAGATGGGGGAGGAAATGGCATACTGTTTTCATCCACGTTGGTATCAAGACTAGGAAACTGAGAGCTATTCTACTAGAGAGCCAAATCACTTCTAGGGAATACTTCCATGCCTGGAGAAAGTCTGTGAGACTGCATAGACAACATCAACAATATTTCTACTTGTAATGGGGATTTTTACTCTAACCAAACACTGTTCTGCTACAGGAAGGCAGGAAACCATTTGGAAAAGGGAAAAAAAAAAGATAAAAAGATCTAACTTCACTGAAAGGAAAGATAAAGAAGGGTTGTCAATGCCAAAGGGCAGGCTGAGAGGCTAGAATTTATAGTTATCTTTCCTAGATAATCAGTAAATAACAGTAGATGAAAGATACTGTAACACTTCTCAGAGCATCTTTCACCAAACTACACAGGGAGAAGAGAAAAGCTCACAGACAAAATACCTAAGTAGAAGGAGGCATGCAATGACTATCATCTCCAGGATGCCCAACACTGTGCCAGGTAGGGATGGAGAACTTCTGTTCTGCCCTTTTTAAAGGGGGATTATTATGTGTCCACATTTTAAAAGAAGGTAGGTGGGGAAGACCTTAATTAATTCTAACAGTTTTAGGCAATCTGTTTTACTGCCTGTATTTCCCAAATGCCCACGAAGTTCTGTTCAAGTACAGAAGGACCATTTTTTATCCATGCCTCCTTGAACTAGGAGTTGCAGGGTGAACAGATTAGTGTAAATCACTGCTTCAGTTTTCACTACCCATTTCACTAAACTAACTTGAAAGGCTACAAAAGGCCCTCAAACAAGGTATTAATCACTTGCCCTCCTTATGGTTACCTCACAGACTTCACAGCTGACCTTAAGTACCTACTTTCACACTTCAAATTCTCTTCATTAATGGACACACCAACTTTAAAAACAAAACTAAAACCAAACACAACATTCCTCTTTCCCCAGTATCCTCTTCCAATGAAGCTAAGCAAGACTCCAAGTAAAACAGACATGACTCATCCCTAAGTCGTATCACATGAAAGTGAAAGTACTTGGTAAGCTTACTTTCTTCCGGTGAATTGTCATCAGGTGTTCATTTATATTATTTTACATATACTGCCAGTGACTTGCATTTCCTGTCCCAAATATCTATCACAGTGCTCACAGAAGCAAGACAGACTAGCACCTAATCTTTGAATTTCAAAGACTACAGAACTCTAATTAGCTACAGACCCTAATGAGACATTTTTCTGTCTCAGAGAGAAGGACCACCTAGAATCTGTCATTGTTCTGTAATGGATGTTGCTACACACTAGTTAAAAAAACAATAAAAAGATTTATTTTTTTAAAAAAAAGTTTTCACACAGTGTGAAAAACAAAGCCCTTACCTCTAAGTGTCAATCAAGGAAATTTCTTTCAACTTGAGACATTTTGCAATTCTTACCATTCTACCTTGATAGCCATGTTGCTAAAAATACTTCACAAAGGCTCAGCTCCAAAGAGAACTCTGTGATTACCAGGGGCTTAGTTTTCCACTAAGGATCCCTATCCTTTAGATTTACAGAGGGCCATTTGAAAAAATGAAACCTCAGTGATGCAAAGCTGAAACTATTTTAAATAACTCTAAAATGAATTATCTAAGAGCTCATGACTTAAAGGTTTCACTCATGGCTTCCAGTGCTTGAGGCCATCAAAACCAGAAACAGACTGGAGAGCTTATTCAGCTGTTCTTTTTAAAGTACCTCATATGATGTGTGAGGAGGGGGGAGCAAATGATACTTCACAGCACATCACACTCTGCAGTCTTTATTCTTGCACTTCCATGCGCTAAGGAGGACCGGTATGGCTACCCAGCAAGACAGACCCCAGGAGAGGTTAGAAACTGCCCTATAATTCAAGGGGTCGGTATTTATTATTAGCTATGCCATCTGGGAAAGATCCAAAAGCACATTTGAATTGAGGTGGAGTTCTTTTCAATTTCAGGAATTTCAGGGACTCAAGGTAACTCCCAGAAAGGAGAAGATGAAAGTTAACTTTGAAATTAGTTTTTGCATCACCTTAACATTTCCTTTTTCAATAAGTATGAGGGACTGCTTCCCATGAGGTATTCTCCCCTTCTCTTGCAAGTGTAAGGAGGTGCCTTGGTTACAAAGAAGTCAAGATCTTCAAACTACTAAAAACTAAACAAAATCTGCATTTTTAGGCTTTGATCAATTCTAAATCCTTTTATACAAAAACTTATACAATGTTTATTAGCTGAATTTACAGGCTTTTATTTACTTTAGAATTCAATGGTGGGAAGCATTTAGGAAATACCAGACCCTCACATTTTACTTGTTACTACAGAAATTAATGTATAATGACACTAACAGAATTCAGCAGAGTTACATATGCCCTGTGTACTAATTGATGATCACCAATTACTAAACAATGCCTTTACTCATTGCACAGTCAATACTGCATTTCACCAAAAAAAACCCCAAGAAACTTCTGCTTCTCTATATTCTAAAGAGCTCCTGCAGCACTGAGAAAACATCAGCATATACAAGTGTGCACTATCTGGACAGCAAGCAACAAGGACAAAAAAAACCCAAACACTTTTCACATACTAACAGAAATCAGAACTACAGCCTATTTAAAATATTTTTTTTCTGAGCTAAGCAACTATCTGAGAAATAATTTGACTAATCACCAGGTAAGCTAGCAAAAAACCCAGGAAATAACTGTCCTGTCATTATTAGGCTTTTTAGAAGCCACAAATAGATATATTGCTCTGCTCTACATTAAAACTTTCATTTCCTGGAAGAAATCCTAGCAGTTTCTGAGCTTTTTAGTGTGTTTTCAAACAACTCAGCAATCCAGAAGACACAAGACTTCAGAGGATACATGGCTCCTCCTATACATACTGAAATTTCACTGTCTTCCAAAAAAATTTTTGCACTGTCCTGTTAGTCACTGAAGGACAGCAGCAATGCTAGGGAAGGGGCTTGGGGTGAGGCTGGGGAGAAGGTACCTTGGAGTCAGAGAGGAAAAAGTAGGAATGTCAGGGATTTATTGCTATTACACAGTAACCCCCAGAATTTACATAAAGTAAAACAACAAAGTGATTTGATAAGTCATTAACAGGGAGGCAATTATTTTGACAGTCCTATAATTTTAAATCAGGCAATGCTTTTTCAGAACTAAGGACCAAAAAAACCCCCCAAATGTACAAGACAAAACCATACATTTCAGCAAGCTTCATATTTAGCATACTTTGAATTTCCTTAACTACAACCAGATTTATTCTATCAGAAATTGTATATGGTCTCTGAAGAACTAGTGCATGACCTTGCATCTCTTATGAGAAGTCACAGCTGTATTCCCACATTGACTGATAAAGACAACTGAACAGGGAAGCAGAGTCCCATCCCCTCTTTGAAACAAGCCAGACATTTTAACTCATCTCACTGAAAAATGATTTGCTGCCATCATAATTAAGGATTTCTGGCTTTCTATTACACGGTTAAAAACAAAACAGATCACACTTAACGTGCCAGACAACTTCATACTCTGATCCCAAGTGACAAAAGGTAAGAAAAATGCCATGAGGCCTCCTACACTCCCTCTTAAACCCTGATTTCCTAGCAACACACATCTTAGTATGGCCAGAATTGGGTTAGGTCTCACAGAAGATTCAGTGCAAAACCAAAAGTCTTTGAAGAAGAAGAAATGCCAAGTACAGAGAAAAATAAAGTATTAAGATACAGGAGCTGTGGAATCAGAGTAGCTTGTCAGAAGTATGGTTAACAAAGCTTGGGAGGAGTAGGCAGGGGGTATAAAACTGTCTTGCTTGAAAAACCTGTGGTTAACATGACCAAAGTATCAAATTGATGATTTGAGACACAGGCTGGCCCAGAGTTAGCAAGTGGTCACTAAAATCTTTCCAGTTGCAGACTAGTCTGTTAAACACTATTGTGATACTAAATGGACATCTTCTAAAACTCTGCCTAGGTAAGCATTTAAACTTGAAACGCAACTTTCTGTTGTTATAATGAATGTTAAAGATGTCAGTAGGACAAACTGCAAGCCCTCCTTGCACAAAGATAATCCCTTTTCAGTTCAAGTACTCTTTAGATACAGGACTCCACTTCTTTTTCTGAAAAGCTATGTAAAAAGTGAAATTACTAATAATTTCTGAATTCATGTCAGGTACAGCTCAGCAAGCTCTGTCCCTCACACACAGCTCTGCTGCTCCAGCCTCCAGCTCTGGTTTAACAAATCTGACCCTTCTCACCACATTTTGGGAAGAAGTAGTCTGGCCACAACCCATTTTGCTTCCCACCCTGCTAAATGCTTCTGTTTCAGCCACGCTGGGTCCATATTTTCATCCTTTCTCCATGAGTGAGCTACTGAAAGCTCAAAAAAAAGTAGCCTAAAAGAAAAAACTTTTTGGTTTTTACTGAAAGGATTTAAGCACACAAAGCAAATGACAGGCCTAAAGAGCTTCAGATCTTTGCACACAGATCTTAATCTTTTCTTGCTAGCTTCTGCATGGCCTCTTCAGTTCACGCTAAGGCTTCTCCCAGGATAAGCAAGGAAACCTGTACTGCTCACAATGCAGCATCTTGCAGTCTGTCAGCTTTAAGAGGCACTGATCGGCTTGAACTTAGATCATTTCCTAAACCCTCACAATCCTCTACTTCCAGAATCTAAAAACTGATCAACTTTGCCTTTGATCTCCCTTCCCCAACACATCAAGATGGGCATGTCCCAGGGCTGAGGTCAAAGAATCATCTCTTCAGGGCTACATATACAGACACCCCTTGCCAAGACCTCTCCTTTCTGCTCAGTTTCTTTAAACATCCCCTTTCTTAATCAAAAGCAGTAAATAATCCATCAAAAACAATTCCACAGAGACCTCTATCATGCACATAAGGAAAAAAGCCAGCTATTTTTCCAAATTGTTGTAACAGGAGCCTCTGCTATTTTGAAATAGTAGGTTAATGCTCATTAGCTTAGTGCTAATTAACTGCCTTCCTATTCTATAGCCTGAACGTTTGCAGACAGAATTTTAATTGGCACGCCGAATGGGGAGGCTCAGAACAGACAACCAAGAGGATCTGCTCTCTCCTCACAGTACAACAAGGAAGCTGAGCGATTTCTGCTGTTGAGCGCAGCATACAAATGTATCCATGCTTTTGCCCAATCTCTTAATTCTATTTTTTAAGCCTCATTTAGGTTGTGGTTACCTCTTGGCACATGCTGTGTCCAGCTAGAAAAGTCATTACTACTAATCCAAAAAAGGTAAACTCCATTGAACCGTATGATAAGTATCCCTTGCACTCCTGTTTCTTCCTAGCCTGTCCTGCAATTGTGTCCCAATCTGCCAGCATTAACACAGATACACAGCGGTATTTATTTGATGCCTATTCCACCAAGCTGTATTCACACTAAATCCTCCATGTGTATTTAATAAATCACACTAGTTAGGTGGGCAGGATTAGTTCCAAGTCACCTAATGACTATATCATGAGCTGCAGTATTAAAGGGATTAATATTAATCTTAGCCATTTCAATTCACTGCGAGAGGCCAGTCCCTGCTCCAACAGGAGCCACAGCAGGCAGTGCAAGAAATTCTAAACAAGAGCATGAAGATTAATGAGGGCTTCCTCATTCTGCCTATGAGTCTTCTCTACCAGGATACAGGGCAGCGAATCCCTAGAAAAGACAAGCTCATAAATAAACACACAACACCACAAATACTTTGAGCAGCTGAGCCCAGCATAGAGTTGTTTTCACTCACTATCTGCTTCTCCTGTAACCCACACCTCCAAGCACACTCAGGAATTTGAAAGGCTTGCACAGCGGCTCATTTGTTTTCCTTCACATAAAAGCACACACCTCATTACTCATAATAAATTACGCGTTTTAAATGCGTTTGTGGAACTAACAGCTAAAATGAGCTGTGTTCAGAGAGGATGAGAGCAGCAGGGGAATCTGAAAGGGTAACTCATTGCACTGAGGTTAGAAAGGATGTCTGTCAGACTTCAACAGATTTAACCTGCTTTATTCTTAGCAAGAATGATCATTATGAGCAAAGAGTTCTTAGAAACAGGGAGAAAGACCTTTTGACAGAGTTCATGTTGAACTAAACCAAAAAAAAAAGGACTGATACAACTTAACAAACTGATTTTCTGACAGACTCCTGCAGATCCCAAAGTAAGTGTCCTGGAACTGCTTCCAGTGGCACACAAGAATATCGACCATAATCATTGGCACAAATTCCAGAAGTCAATCTCAGTCTGCTGTAAATTTAGACATAGTTGAGCACTGAAAAAGGAGTAGGCTTTTACAGCTCACAGTTAATTCAGAGCACCACAGAAGCCACACAAGTCAGACAGCTGCATCCTGGAGACTAGCTGGGGAAAAGATTAGATGGAAAAATGGGAGTTGAGTCAGCAGTATTCTCTGCCTTCACTGAAAAACTCTAGACCCTCACAAAAAAAAAAAAAAGTCAGAGATCAGGTTAAACTGGAGAATACGCCTGTCACAAGCTACTACAGCTCAGCAGGTACTCCAGGCACAACAGCAGCCTCAAAACCACAGTGCAGATCTGGATACTGTACATCTGATTGGAAGTGAGTGGCTGGTACCGACAGATCGGGAAAGGACCAGGATTAAGTGTGACTGAGAAAATGTCCTGAACTTGTTTTACAGAAGAAAGTGAAGTGAGGGAATGGTGCCAGTTTATCCAAGTTTCTAATCTGAACACCAGCAAACAGAAGTGGAACTGCATCACATGCAGCTGAGCAGATGGGAAGGGATCCATTAAGCACACTGTCCAACCCTTCAAGAGGCAGAATGGAGCAGAGATGGAGTTGACATTTTCTGTATTTGTAAACAATCTGCTGTTCTTTCACATGAGAAATATCTGGCAGCAAGGAAGGGCACAGCACACACTCTTGCACTTGTTTGTTTTGTTTGGGGTTTTGGGGGTTTTCATCTGTGCTTTTCTTAAACACAAACAAACAAAAGAGGAAAAGTCGAGATTCAGCAGGATGCAATGCACACAGGTTTCATACTCCGTCAGCTCTCAGCAACCAAAGAACTGAATTCCCAATGCCCCTTCTGGAAGGTATGTTCTGGGCCATGCAGCTAAAACCATTTCAGAAGCTTGAGGAAGGACTATGTTGCAGGTAGTGGGCCATGCTATTCAGGAATGGAGGGAACATTTTATAGTCCAAACGCATGTTCAGATATAGGCAGTCTTTAATGTATTTTTCAGGATAAAATACAGACTATACAGCCACATAGTTGTTTACTACTTTTAACTCCAGGATGGCTGATTTAAAAACAGACATACGCTGAGTTTGATAAAACCCTGCAAACCTGAAATCTCACAATTCAAACTTTATTATTTTAAAAAAACCCAAACCCAAACAAAACCCACGGTCTGAGAAACATGAAATGTCTCTCCCCAGGTTTGGAGTTAGGTTCCTATTAAGCTCTCCTCAAACACCATCATGATTAGTGCAAAGTAACATCGGCCAAACTTTAAAGCTGCAAGAGGATAGAGCACTTGACGCACACCCTTAATACTGAATGTGCAGACTCCAAAGCAGAGTACCAGCCAAAAGAAACAAAGTAGTAACCCTTATACTCTTGTGACCAAATGGGAGTCATTAGTCACTAGCTCTCTTTTCACATTTACTCTAGTCCAAACTGAAGTACACACTCAAACTGTATGTAGTAGTTCACTTACAAGTTCTATTTCTGGGTTCTCTTAAACAAGGCAGTCTTCATCAAATCTACTTTGAGAAGATGGGTTTTAGTGAAAAATAGAAATAACAAAATACACATTAATCACCTGGTAAGTTATTTCTTTTCTGGGTTTTTTGTGTTGTGTGTGTGTGTGTGTATTATTTTAAACGCAGAAAGCAAGACACTAATATCAGAGGCCCCTATACTCCAACTCCCCTACCAGAAACCATCTGTATCCTCCACCTTATTTTACAAAGCCAATAAAAGCAAACTCTGCTTACGGCTTCAGAAGGGGGATAGATGGCAGGGTATTTTTAGCACTTTGGCAGGGACAAAGACAGTCCCAGTACCAGACATTCTTGTAGTGCTAGGAGGCTGCAAAACCCTCATACGAAAGATGCTATTCAGACCTGTGGACACTGTATAAATATAGACATATGTGAGAACTATTTCTGTGCACGATAGCAAATTTTTCCTCCCCATGAAGTCCTCTATAGATGAAGCCATTCTGCCTGCTGCTGTGTCCACAGTCCATTCTGCACACAAGGTCAGGCCCATCCAGTGGAGCTGCATCAGTCTCCTGGAATGCTGAAGTCCACATATTTGCCATTCAACATGAAAACTGCTTTTCAAGTTCAATCAGCTATAAATGTTGCTTTGTTTTAATTTTCCACTGAACTTCCTGGAACCTATTATCAGACTGTCAGGGATGTATATTTAGCAATGGCAACACGGCCTCTTTGCCACTGCCCCACTGCTCATGTCACCTCCAATAAACAGAAAAACAATCCCCCAGCAAATTACATTTTTTGCAGGCTATATACTGCCAGTGCAAGGTAGTGGGCAAAACTGGAACCACACAAGGAAGCCATCCATTTAAAAAAAAAAATTAAATAAAATGAATCAAGCAATCCCTACAGAGTGGGACAAAAGGGAACATTAATTTACCACTTGCATGTTAAGTCTCACCTACTGCCTCAACCTGAAGTCCACAAGACTCTTAGTCTAACTGAAAAATATTTGCAGAGAAAAGCTGACTCAGTGGAAATATTTGCCCCTTACAGCTGCAATTGTCTAAATTTCAGAGTCCTTTTAAGTGGTCATGCATGAAATGACTATTTGCATAAATTATTATTCTGGCTCAGTATTGCTCAAACATTAGAACTTAAAAAAAAAAAATAAAATACATAAAGTCTGGTTCACCTCCCTGCTGAAATGTTACCTCAGAGAAGGGTCCTCACTCCTGGTTTTGCAAAATAAATATAGCAGTATCAAAGAGGCAGATATCACAAACTCACAGAGCTAGTGGCCTGCAGTACACTGTTAGCACACTTTATGACAGACGTCAGTTTGCATGTGGAGCCAAGAAAAATCACAGTAATTCACAGCATTTCATGCGGAAAATGAAGCCTGCTTCAAGAAACCAGAAAGTCACCAGGTCACAGTATTGAAACCTCCCAATAATGCTAACATCCACATACATCTTCCACTCCCCTACTTATGGCAATCTTCACTTGGGGCTTGAAAGCAAATACTGCTTTCAACTTGTGGAGATGTTTGAAGTCAAGCTCCGGGGGTTGGACCTGATGATCTCTTGAGGTCCCTTCCAACCCCTAAGATTCTGTGATTCTGTGATCTGAGATTTTACCTCTCTGCAGGTGGAAGGGACACACATGCTGGTCATTTCTAATATCACGTGTGTCTCAGTAACTAAAAGTTTAGGTAACTAATAACTGAAAATAGCTGAATGAAAAATTCCAATCTTTCTCAACAACTGAAAGTACTTTGCATATCACGTTAGTTTAACAATGTTAAACATTGTAGTTAAACAAAAGTCTCTATAAAATTTGGTAACCAACACCAGAAATAATAGTTGTTGCACCATGAAACATGCCAATTTTAAAAATAAGTCATTAACAGACTCTTCCTGAAATAAATTTTCATAAACTTTCCCCTCAGGAGTCCTCACTCAAACCAAGGGGCATCCTTCATTATGTACACACAAAATTAAATCTGTTTGACAAATAGTAACAAAAAGCAGGTTTCTTTTATTAAAGCTAACAGTTACTTTATATTTTTCTTCCCGTTCTTCAGAGACTGGAATATCTTCCCTGTATTTTCTGTCAGACCTAGTTATGGACAAGTAACTAAAATTTAGAAAGCAATACCAACTAACTATTGACTGGGGTCACTTAAATGACTAAAATATAAACTATTAGATAAAGGGAAAAAAAAACCCAAACCAATCAAAAAACCAAGCTACACTTGTGAATTGCATAAAGGTGAATTAAGAAACAAAAGTCTACTTATGATCTGAAAAAGAAAGTTCTTGTCATCTAAGGATTATCTCCCTGAAGTCCAACTCTTGTGACTTCTACAAAATGTTAGCTCTGCTATACTTGCTTTACATACTTGATCTTAAAACAACAGATAACGTCTTACTTTTACTGAGGAAGGCGTCTGAATATTAGGAATAAAAAAAAAAACAACCCAAACATAAACCTCAAGCTGAGTAACTGCATTAACTGATAAAGAGAGACACAGTGCTGTGAAATTGTCTTACGTGCAGGTTTCTAACCACAGAGGTGCCTATACAGTGCCAATGGCCACCCATCTTCTCAACAGAGGGTGGAACAAGGCAGAGTGTCTTCCACTTCTGAAAAGAGCCTAAGAATTAATGTAATAAATGTGTGGCTGCAAATACTTCAAAGACAGAAGGATTAAACTGCCATTAAACATTAAAATATTGGTAAATGGAAACTCCATCACCCTCAATACAAATACTTATAAGCCTAATTTTAAGCAAATGTCCAAATGCTTTCAGAACACAGGGAATATAATGTAAGCTCTTCAGGGCTGTAATTTCTGGCTTTACACAGCACCTGAGATGAACAGGCCTAATTTCTAGCTGGGTTCCTTGAATGGTGTAACTAATTAAACAAAACACCCTAATATCAAAACCATATACAACATAGTACAGGAAGACCCTTGTAAACATTCAGACTCGGTGGAACCAGATTAGTAAATGGAAATTCTACATGAACTCTGAGCAGAATCTCTTTCCACCTTTCAGATAATTTATAGCTTAATGTCAGCTAAACATAGTAACCAATTCCATTTGTCCACTGAAAGTAAATTCTTGGCTGCTCTTCCAACGTCATTGCAGACATTGCTGTCAATCCCCAAACTGTGGCTCGTCCATTCAAAGTGTCAGCACTTACCTGCTGCTCAACACTTTGGACACATGGGCTGTCATATCAGTCAGTGACTGATCAGGCGCAGAAATCAGATAGAGCTTTCTCTCGACAACCGGATTTGATTAGAGTCCAAGCTAAGCATCAACCTCTGAAGCCTAACAAATGCATGCCCACATTAGCAGCTTTGTCATAAACAATAAGGTTGCTTTCTGCCATCATCTTTGCAAACTCTTGGTGAGAAAGAGCAACAATAGCTGCAAAAACCCAACCCCTTCCTCCTTTTAGGTGTGTCAGCGATTAAGGTAAAAAATCCTAAATGACCAGACCAAGGATCCAAAGCTCTCTGCAGACTCACAAATGAATTTTAAAAAACCAAGGAGAAAGAATGACCACCTTGGAGTTTGAATTCCAACTACAAAGTCTAAATTCAGAGATGATGAAAGGAGACATTCTTGAAAAAAGGCTGGTTTCCCTCCAAATGCAGTTTAATTTCTACCCCAAGTGCATTATATCAACTGAAAAATGACAGCAGAAACAAAATTATACCATTCACCTTTTAGAGATTGAGTAGCTGAGAAAGAATTTTAATTTACACCTGTGGTTTTGGAGATTCAGAAGGTAGTTCTGAAATTTAAGTCTTTTGTGTGCTTTTTTATTTTTTAGCCACCTCTTCCCTGACCTTGGCCGTGCATGAGTCAATGACTGAAAAAGAATTTAGAATTTATATTCAGAATTTTAGATTATTCCAGCATCTTGTGCTGTGTGGTATTTTTGTCTTTGCCAGGTAGAGCTCCATACAAGTCATACAGCACGCTCATCTAGCGGGAAGATGACACAACAGTGTTGTCAAGCCATGGTGAGTCTGCAGCTGCAAGGCAGCACTGAGCAAAGGCAGGCGAGGATGTACTGCATCGTGCTATTTCTAGCTCACACCAATCACTTCAAAACAAGCAACACGGCCCCAATAAAATGGGTCCAGCCATTCCAGTACTAAGTTTATCAGTAATAATGTCAAACCTCCACAAAACTCTTCTTCCCACCACAAGTGCAAAAAGCCTATACCAGGATGACCTTAGATTTTTTTAGCTCATGAGTCAAGTTTACCCAGTGCTGTCATCTTCTAATACAGAGCACGAGCCTGACAGCAGGAAACGGCTCCAGAAGCCACGGCTGTTGCCAAGTCCAGTCTTCATCTTCCAGCCATGAGAACTACCTCATTTCCTTGTTTGATGAACATGCCTGATAGCTAAAAAACAATGGTGCCCCAAACCTGTTACTAATAAACACATTTCTAGCATTCATGTCTCCACTTCAAAGGCAGAGAAAGTTTATGAACTAACTGCTACTTCTCCATTTGCCTGCTGAGCTCAACTCCTTCTAGACTTGCTTCTCTAGCAGCCCGCATTCACAGAGCTGTACCAACAAGTCATGTTCAGTAGCCCAAAAGGCTCAGGGAAAAAAAAAAATCAGTACAGTCTGCTGCATTATCATGCAGAATAATAACTGTACTTTACAATGGAAATATTTTAGCATCAAAGTGCAAAATCTAACTGCAAATCCATACTGTCTCGAAGAGTTGACGCCACTGGGAGCAAGATGATTACTGAAGTCTTGTTAGCCAATATTCTCAAAAAAGATACTGAATTCCTCTGCCTACATCTGTCTTCTAGAGCCTTGCTCTAGAAGAAACAGATTACAAACTCGGGGAAAGAGGGGAATGGAGAAGCACATATGTCTGAATTTCATTTTTATCTCCTGTTCTTAGCTCTCTATTTGGCTAAATTAAAACATAAAATGAAAGTGAAAAGCAAAACCTGCCAATAAAGAAATCCCTTCTCATTTCAGTTTACTTCAACATGCCACATAAAAAAGCTATTTTTGCAGTTTGACACCAGATTAGATCCACAAGAAACACAGACATAATTCCTCAGGGAGTATACAATAGAGTTCCTAAAGAACCCAGGAAGGTTAATTCTGTGCTTCAATTCCTCAAATGTAAAGTGACAGCAACGCTTCCTCTTCTCCTGCTCTGTACCACTTTTAACTGAAATATTTATGCATGCTCAACACCTATAAACAACTGGCTTAACCATACTTTAAAGTTTCCAAGAACTACCAAAGTACAAATAATTATAGAAATAAGTACCTTAAAGCAGTAGCTCACACACTGATTTTATCATGAGTTGTTAGTCACCAAATTCCTGTGTGTGCATTATTTTAATTGAATTCACTGTTGAATACCTTTCTGCATCTATTGCAAACCAGTGATTGCAGCTTTGCAGACTCCCAATGTGCTATAATCTACAGTTTGAGAACAAATGGACTCCATTATGTTGGAGACTGATCACAACTCCATCAAAGTCGAGCAGCCTGTAAGGACTTCTTCCAAGGAGATGAACTCCTTTACTGTATAGTCCCTCCCTCCAAGAGCATCCATGATATTTCACAGAGCCCTGGAAAAGACCTGGACAACTCACAGTGGGAGAGCAGAAGAGTTCTATTTCTGGAGGAATAACTGTTTGCATAAGGAAAACAACTGCCTCACAGTTTACATAATTACTGAAACAAACAAAAAAAAACCCCAAACCTTGGAAAAAAATAATCCCCTACCCTCTCCTCCATGTGTGCTACTTTTGTAGTATATCCCCCAATAACAGTCCCAAGGGACCGTCAGATTGGTCCCGCATTAGTCTGCTCCCATTAGCCTAGGAAAACACGTAGCTGAACCATGGTTGAGCAGTAACTAATCCTAAATGTCAGAGCAATACTACTACAGGATTCAGAAGCAGAACTGCTTGAATGTACGAGGAAGAAGTAGAAGAATATCTGTTTCACAGTTCTAGGTAAATACCTCTATATATTCAAGAACAGAGGGCATTCAGTCCTCTTCACAAAGTGGCCATCAGAGAAATGTATTAATGTACAATTTGATGACCCACCAATACCTACTCAATCACCTCTTCACTGAGGGAAAAGATACAACCCTAATGAATAAATATGAGACATTCATTAGGGTTTTGTTTACACATTATTATTCAATATTAACTTTCAAAATGGACTATGATAAACAAGCGAAAGGCAATCTATACATGGTGTTATGCAGAAAAGCTGCTGTGCTTTAAATTCACCTTCTCCTTTAAGACAAATTAACATTTAAAGTATGGATAAAATTTAACCAGGCAGTAAAGTGATTGCTTACAGAAGGGGTTTGGGTGAGGGGAATTACTTGCACACAATACAACAATAGTGCAAAGATAACAGAAAACCGGGTATTTTCATGCATAAATAAACACATTATGGTAGTACCCTCTGCATGACTTGCATTTGAACATCTAATTTACCAATAATCTTTAAAAACTCAAGGAAGAGTGGAAAAAGCAACACCTGTAGAATTCTAATTTGGGGGCAAAAGTACCTACTCATCTTTACTTTTACATATTGTCCTTCAACTCACACTTTACCCTCCATTTACTTAATCTGCCTACCAATACATGTTCAGTGCTAGAAAACAACTTACTAAGACTGCAAGACTAGAATGAAAACTGAATTCTGCTGCCTTTGGGCTGCACATAGATCAACCAGTGATTCTGCCTATAGGAAAAAAAAAAATTATGAAGGTACCCTTAGTGAGTACCAGGACTGCTGGCCTCAGCCTCTCCTCTCTCTCCTCCACCTCATAATGCCTATTATCTAACTGAAAAGGAAAACTTTGATCCTAATGGTTTCCGACACCTGATGAGAATAAAGAAACACAAAGGGACCTGGTGATGTGTTATTTAACGCATGACTGTTTTAATAGGGCTGTCTAATTTTTGGAGGCACAGGGCCCATATCCAATGCCCCACACAGCAACCCATCAGCTATTTGCCACATTCCATTCACCACATCACATGACTGCGCTATTGGCAGTTCCTGAAGGTTAGTTTAACCAACTTCTGTATACTATGATAATTTCCTGGGTTAGAAAAGGTTAATTAGAGGCAGAGCTAAGAGCAGAACAATTTACTATATTGCAATATTCTGCAATTTTTACTGTTCACAAATATCTCAGAACTAAGTACAACCAGTTACACAGCATTATCGTACTTTTCAGTCTTGTATCTCTCAATGCATCACAGGTTTATGTCCTTACCCTAATTTTCTCAAATGTGAAATTTAAGACACGGACTGGCAAGCTGATTTTTCCACTTTCCATTCAAGTAAATATCAATTCACCTAAACATCTTGTTGGTGGGTGCATCCAAAATCCTTTGCACCAATTGAAATTCTGCACGTACGTCACCTGCACAGGAAGAGTGACAGCTACCTCCACTGTTGCCACTGCCTATACCTTGGGCTGCAGAAATCCCAGGTCATTAAAGGATAGCTTCTTTATTACAGCTTACTTTTGCCATTTGTGCCTAGGCTAGCTAGATTCTCTATTCCAAATCTGGAAAAGTCATCTTCCATTAAAACCCAACTCAGCTCAAGACAAAACCCCTACATCTCCATTTTCAATTTCGGTGTAAAGCAACTTACTGACAAATTCTCAGAAATCCATTCTATACTTGATACCCTACACATTCACAGAGGGGGTAATGAATTTCTTGTCACAGAAGAAACAAACTAAACCCTATCCTTCTATTTTAAAACTAAAGTAGGAAAACAAAGCTAGTATTTGTCCAGACAAAGATGACATACTAACTTATTTAGCATAGAAGGGGAATGCAGCACTAGTAGATCAGACTTCATCTATTTTTACTTGAAATGGTGAGGTAGTAAAATAAGGACCAGTTTGTGTTAGAAAAGTACTTATTTTAGTCTTTAAATTGGATTTTCCTATGAGGAAATGAAAGTCCCTCACCCCAAGCTGGCTCATACACGATCTTCAAAAATATAAATGTCAAATTTTAAATTTAAACAGAATTATCTGTTCTGTAAAAAAAGGTAATTCTCTAGGTAGCTGGTTGAGCGCTTCTCCTTATCACCAACTCTAACATCACCATATCAAGGTAAAAACCAAAATCCCATCATGCCCAACAGATACATACTTGCTGTTCCGATTATTGATTTGCACAGACACCACCAACCTTTCTAAAACAGAGGGACTAAGCTAAAAAATTTGAGAGGAGACTCTCAATGTGACCAAAGACAAAGAATGATGAAGCCAGATTTAGCGACCCAAGAAATTACTGGCTTCTACAAATGCTGGAATATATTTTGGCATAACTGCAGATGTAATACAGGTGCCACTCAGAACCAGGGGATGCACTGCTCTGTTAATACAACACAGCAAACAGCCACAATGTCCTTTCTAATACAGGGAAGTAGCCAACGGTACACATTCTAAGGTTAAAGTGTGCTACAGAAGAACAGAGTCCCTGCTTTGCCCCTGATTCACCAGTCACAATCGGAATTGCTTCAATTCTGATTTATTCTACCACCAAAAGCCCAAGCAGCGGACCAGTTGCCAAGCAGCCTGTCACAAACCCTACTGGTCAAAGTTAATCCAGCAATACAGCGGCTGCAATTCAGAGGCTGGTTTTGAATCCTACACAATGCTTCTGTCAACACTTCAGAGACCCCAAACCTGATTAATTACATTTGTCTGGGACCCTCCATCCACCCAGCGTATTGTTGAAAGCTGCTGAAGCAGGACAACAGTTGCACCCTCCTTCACAACAGGCATAAGCCAGACTTGTCATTCCCTGTTTAAAGTGCCATTAACTTGCCAGATTTACAGCTCCTAACCAGCCACTACAAGGCAGCCCACTGGAATGATTTCTATTAATCACTGCAATTTGCCCCAAGTCACATGGAAACTTGCAGTTTTTTGCTCCTTCCAGTCCAGGTTACACAGATAATAACATTTCATCCCAAAAAGCTACCTGCTCTGCTCCCAGCCACAAGTCAGCCCACACAGGCACCAGAATTGCATATTCGTCTCTGTCTCTGGTAACGTGAGCAGCAGCAGGAATTTTGCCATCGTTCCAATCATCTGATTTATGTATAGAAATAAAATTTTCACATATTAAAAAGCTTAAACTAAAAAGAAAACCAAACAAAAACCCCATCAACAACCAACAACAAAAACCCCACACACCAAAACCCAAACCCAAGCCTTTAAAAATGCTGCCTTCAGCATTGCACATGTGGCTTAAAAGAAAATCCGCTATCTTTCTAGACCTGGTCATTTACTAGTCTGTGAATCCTGGAACATCCTTCAAGAAGCAGTTTACACAGTGACTGAACACTACATTCTTCTTTACATAGATGTATTACTAACAATAGAAGGGGTCCATTAATGTGAAACTAATTCCAAAAAGGAAGAGAAAATAACAAGATGTCCTTCAAACACCTTCAATAGATGTAAGTCATCTTCAAACAGGTAAGAGAAGTGACCAGGATGAAGCTGGAGATGAGTACGATTAGGCAGCTGTCATCAGCCTCTATAACTACTTAAACACCAAGGAAATTTTGCCACTGGTCTTTCAAGGGGCAACGGGTGGGGGTATCATCCCAGATATTTTTCAACATAGACAACAGGAAAAAGTCACTCAGAGATAAATTAAGTACACATCTCATTGAAATAAATTGCATCCCACTTTCTAACAAATTAACAGATGAATCCTTCATGCTTTCAGACAGCTTATTATCCGTGTAGAAATCTCTCTCACGGCTTATTTCAAGTCACATCTGGCCTATATTATTAGCACAATCAAGACTCTGCAGGCCAGGTTATCTACACAAAAGGCAATTACCTCTTGTTTTGTTTTAATTTTACTCATGCCTTTTTAGTTAGCAGTTACCTTAACACACACTGAATGCCCTTCCCCCCCCCCCAGTTTTCCGAGGCTCCAGAAATTGGTTGACCATTGAAAAGAAAAAAGATAAGCCTCTGAAATACCAAAATCTCTTAACACAGTTACCACAAAGGACAAGCACTATGCACTTTACTTGCCTTTTCTCTTGTTCTGATTGGTTAACCATGACCTTATGTTCAAAACTGCTATTTGGGTCAAACCTTTCAGAAGGTCTGGCTCGTCTATAATGCACAAAGGTTAATCTTCAACAGATTCCATTACAGTCCATTCAGCTATTCCAGCAATGCTGTTTGAACACACTTCCTCCACAGAGCAGGTCTTTTTCCAAGGTGGTGTTAGTTGCCTTGTTACTTTGAGAAGGCAGACTGTCTTTCTTCAGTCCCCATACCCAACCATTCTTGCCTTGTGTTAGGACCCAACACAGACTTTCCCCACTCCAAGATTGACGAGTATAAACACAGTGGTACAGTCACTAAGCATGGCTCCTTTTGCTGGTGTCAAACTGAAGTCATACTTGCCCACCATGTTTTTTCACTTTGCAACCAAACCCCATTTGCACAGAAGAGGTGACGAGTTAAAACATCACTGTAAGTGGTTGCCAGAATAGTTCTACAATAGCCAGCCTCTAAGTGGACCTCACTTGGCAAACGGACAGCATGCTACAATACTGTGGACCATTACCCTTCTGCTTCAAAACACTAAGATTAAGAATGAAATTGTATTCTAGCATTCATGCCAGTCAAGCCCTTTTTCTAAACAGAAGTGAGCAGGCACAGTCTCAGAGGTCAGTCCCTAGCACTCCAGAACAACTATCTGCCACTCTTTTCATGAGGCTGGGAACCTTGCAAGAAGCAAGCAGCTAAGCCTGTACCTACTTAGCCAATTTACATCTAAGCCAGTGCAGAAAATCTTGGCTAGCTGCAGAACATCTCCAGAGAAATGGGTTCCATTTAGCTATTGCAAAGAAAGACAATAATATTAAAGCAAGCTGACAGTGATCTGTGCTAAAACATTTAACATTTTTTCTTTATTTTTTCCTAACACCAGATCACAGTTCCAGAAACTCATGTGTGTTAAATCCAGTAAACATGCTACGTCAAGAAAACAGCTCTGAGAATCCTCTTCCCTGCCCTTTACTTTCAACTTCAAGGATGCTTTTCCTGTGGGATTTATCTACACAGTGTTGGTAACTGCAATGGAAAGGAACTGTAAGATCCAGGTTCTGAATATACTGCACATTTGCACTGTCTGAAGATCTATGTTATACAGGCAAAATTCAGCATGATGCAAGTTAACAAAACTGCTTTGTACAGAGCTCTATAGAAAACGTGATGTATAAGCAGAATGACTCCTGAACATCTAACAATCCATACCAAATTTATATAAACACAATGACAGTGGTGAGGGAACACAGTTCTTGTTTGTAACTAACACAGATGTGCTGACAGACATAAACAGCACAGGTAAGCTTGAGGAGCAGACAGATTATCTCTGGAGAATCCTGCTGTGATGAAGTTAGCACTCAAGATTCTGCCCAGCCCAGCCTTTGCAGATGTCTGCTCCACCTCCCTCCAAAATCATCAAGCCCTACAGCAGACTTAAATAAAAGAAACATATGGTCACTACACAGCCCCCTCAGTATGAGGTCCAGATGATGATAAAAAGGCACAACCCCTGGCTATTATCCCTATGTTGACACAAATCTTTGTTATGGATAATTACACAACAAAAACTCCACCCTGCCAGCATAGCATTTTGTTCAACAGCATGGTTTACAACATTGTACAAAACACCTCAGCATGACTTGCCAGATCTCATCTGTCAACTGCCTTAGTCAATGGAAGCTATTCTGGGTAAGAAACTTCCTTCTCCTAAACCTTTTCCCTTCACACAGACTGAAGAAAGGCAAGGATGATGACTTCACAGTCAGCTCAGTACTGAACAATGTCTACAGCTAGCCCTCCAGGGAACAAATCACTGCCAGTCATCCCTAAAGAAAGGGGATACCTAGTCTTCATTCACAACCCAAAGATCAGCAGTGCGTCACATAGCTTTTTCAAAGCTGAGTTGCATATAACTGTATAAAGCCAAACTAAAAATAGCTTCCAGAGGATTTAACACTTGGGACTGCATTACTTCATTGACTCAATCAGAACAGGAAAAGCTCAAAATGAAGTATTTTGCTGTCTCACCAGAGAGAACTAGTGCTAGATGAGTAAATTTAGTATGTCCAGGTATGACAGCTCTTCAGCCTTGAGCCCTATGCCCGGGAAGCAGGCAGTACAAGCAGACAAGATTCAGGATATGGCTCCACAGCGATGAGGACACCAGCCAACCTGCAAACGCAGCACACTCAATGACAGAGAGATGCACGTTCTACCCTGCACTCCCTGTGCAGTGCAAAGGGTTACTATTCAGATGGTGGGTTCAGTGCTGAAGAGGTGCATCTCTGAATTGAATTTAGGTTCAGGAGGCTTTTACCAGGCTTGATGTGCTTCTGAATCCTGGGGTGACTCTTGCTCACTAAACACCGACATTTGTATGAATAAAAATGAAGGGATTTAACAAATCTTGTTCCTGCACACAGTTGTCAAAAAATCTGACCTTTACAACAGGAAAAAGAGGGGGGATTTAAAGGTTTAAGGAAGAAGCAGTGGCTGCCTGATGTATAACAAACCTTTGAAAAATTATGAAGCAGTGAAAATCCCCTACAGGTCCCAACAAAATGTGTCCAATTTGCATTCCTGCAAGCCTTCCATACACACAACTCTGCTCCTGTGTGTACACAGGCAAATAAATCCCTAGGAATAATACAACTGGGACCCAAATCTGATCTCTGCTATATTATTGCTCCAGAGCTCCATTCCAACCTTCAGAAATGGCTTTTTTTTTTTAGTTCCAGATAACTAAATCAAAGCAGTCCTGATAAGCTTTCAAAGCAGGGAATGTGAGGAATGGTTTAATGAATGTTACAACTCAACCTATTACAGACTACAGAGCATTACAGCAGACCAGAGGGAGGGAAGCACATATGACACTCCATGTCTGCATGTCTCATAAATTCAAATCCAGAAGCACCTGCCTTTCTAAGCCCCTTTATATTAAGCCCAACAAAAACTCAATGCTGACTGTGCAAAGGGACATAAAGAACGCAAATTGAGAAGAACTGTGTCAGACAAATACTGGGGTTTTCCTATTGAAACGTTACATTAGGTGTAAGTTTGAAACAGAAAGATTAGTCTTAGTGGGCTTACATGGGTACAGGGGAAAAAAACCCAACAACCCATAAACTGACATCAACAGGAAAAGAATAAAAGACAACATGAGCATGGAAGACAAAGCTAAAAGAAGTTTTAGAAAAGCATGCTTCTGTGGCATTTACAATTGGCCAGAAGTGCTGTTTCTGTGCTACAAGAAAACCTGCAGAAGCTGCCTGAGTTAAAACTTCAGCTATATGTGCATGGGGTATGTTTGAGAAGTCGATGTCCTGGTCCCAAGTTTTGATTTGCTTTCATTGCTGTTTCTATCTCTAAGCACACGAGACTCCTCTCTCAAAACCAAGTACAAGGCTGCAGCGTAAGTATTTTACAACAACTTGTTGCAGCTAATAAAGTTTTGTGCAGTTCGAGTTTGTGGGCTCATAAGATTAAATTAAGCTAATATTTCAGGTGATTTTCATGAAGTAGAATTTCAGCTCAGAAAATACCAGACACTAAGGTATGTCACAAAGGCAATGACCACCTCTATTTCCATACAGCTTATCACCTAGAAGGCGTTCAAAAGGAGGTCAAGAATAAAGTAATTATGCTCCCACTTATTCTATATATCTTTGTGTCCCTGTTTGCTCTATTCATCATCATATGTTCATTGTTACCACAGAATAACTAGCTGAAACAGTAAAGCAGTTTAAAGGTTTCAAATTAAGTAAGTTTCTTCTGCATGCCAATTAAACAGCAGATTATCAGAACATGTTACCAATTCTGTATTTCCTGCTGGTAAATAAAGCTTCAGTACCCATAAACCATTCAGGATTACCTAGCCAGTTGCTACTAACTGTTGTAGAATGCACAAATTATTATACTTACAAAGACTGAATGTTCTCTATTTACATGACAACACCTATCAACACCGTTAGATCAGAGTTACATGTAATTCTACAGCCATCCTGAATAAATCATCATGCATATGTATGCAGGGCAAAGCCATTCCTACCATGGAACAGCAGTCTCAGAAAAAAGCTCCTGTTTAATACTTCTAACCATTCTAGTAACTTTCCTCACGGTATCAGATCTGAAATCTGCTATAATTGTTAGAGAATTACAGCCTCTGCATTTTTTCTGTTTTTCCTCTCACTATGGAATCCTCTCCCTCTCTTTTCCTCCCAACTTCATCTAGCACAAATTATCTACTATTATTCTTCCTGCTTTGACTTCTAATCCACATTTGGTTGCCTTAGAACGTGGCAGAACACTTCATGCAACAGGTGTGTATATGACTACAAATAAGCAACAGAAATGGGTGCATTTTCTACTGCTTGAAAGACAGTAATTAACAAGTCAAAGAAACCAATCATTTTTCATAGACTACAAATATTTTGGCTTTCTGTTCACATCTCTTAATGTTCAGAAACAGTGTTTGTGGGAAATTTAAATACTAATACACTGATACCTCATTTCTTAAGCTTATGCCAACTAACACCCCTCTTTCATGCCTTCCAATACTACTCCGTATTTCGCTGTACATAATACTTGAAATGCCGGTAGACCCATAAGCAAAGATAATATATTCTGAATACATGTTATGCTTGATTTAATTTCTGTTGCTAGATACCTAATTAAAAAATAGGTATCTGACTGATGATGCAAAAAAACCCCCAACAGTTTACCTATACCAAATGATCAGACAACACAGGTGTCCTTTGATGTGAAATTTCACCTACAACATCAAGTTCAGTCCTTTGAATTTTATTCCAGGATGAGCCAGGCAAAGGAAAAATAAAATGGGTTAAAGAACTAGATTAGAAGGGCTTTGAGGAGCAGCATCTATGCAGTCTGAAGAGAAACAGAGACTTCTAAGGGGTAAACTTCAAACTCAGTTGCTGGAACACTTGGGATGAGAGGCATGCGTGCAGGTAACAAACCAACAGTAAGATGGGCAGAGACTTTTTTTAATTTAATGTACTATTCCTTCTGCTGAGGTTTACAATGCAAAAGGCCTAGGCAAGTCAAGTGTGCTACGTAACACAGCTAGTAAATGGATTTACAAGTCTTGAGTCTGCTCTGCGACTGCAAGGTTTTATCCCTGAATAAGTAATGACAAGCAGCACACTATTTGGACCCAGTGCAATCAGAAGAAATCATTAAGTAATCCAGAGGGCTTACAGTATTTTTCAAGAACACTGTACAGTGAAAAACAGTTTTGTCTACTTAGTCATGCAGCTTTTACTCAAAAAGCACAGAATCCCAGATCTGACCTACTGCTTGTAGCTACAGAAAAATTTTGGATAGCCTCTAGTCTGAATTAATTGCAGCCTCCTGCAAACTACTATTTGTTTTCCTATACATGAAAAAAAAAAAAAATCCAACATCAGTTCTTCAGACTTCTGAGGATAAAAATTGAAGCTTATTTTAGATCAGCCTCACTGCTCAGTAAAAATATTAGTATTTGTGTAACTTTCTGCAGCTCTTTACCGCGTTCCAGTTTTCAGCTGGGATATAGTTAATTTTCACAAGAAGCTAGGAGGGGACACAGCCAGCACAGCTGACCCAAACTAGCCAAGGGATATTCCATACCCTATGACATCATGCTGTAAGGGAGGAACTGGCTGAGGAGGAGGGATCCCTGCTCAAGGACAAGCTGAGCATCAGGTTCTGGTTGGTGAGCAAATTGCACTGTGTAATCACCTGCTTTGTATGTTATTTTATTAGTATTACTGTCATTATTTTCATCTTCCTTTGCCAGTACACCGTCCTCATCCCAGCCCACAAGTTTTACCTTTTTCTTCCAAATCTCTTCCCTGTCCCACTGGAGAGGGATGGAGGAGTGAGCAAGCAGCCACAGGGTGCTTAGCTGCTGGCTGTGGCTAAACCACAACCCCCAATGCCCTTGGTCACAAATTCTCTGCCTCCACACTCCTGTGGAATGCTGTGCACCTGTTGATTGCCAACCCCACCCCAGACACAGCCACATCACAGGGCAGCAGGCGGACCTCACTAGGGAGAAACAGTGTGCATCCTCTCAGGACAAGCTGAGGAATCAGCAACTAACCACAGGCAGCTACCATGCACAAAATTGTCAGGGGTTCCATCTTCCATGAATTTTTGAGCAAACAGATGAAAAAACAGCCTACTGAATCAAAAATGGTACAAATGAAGTTATTCAGTGCTCGATGGAGAGGGAGAAAGCATAGTCAGCTATCACTAATGTTTAAGTAGGGTTTGCAGTGGGTTTTTTCCTCCAATCTGTAGTCATGTCCAACTTTCTTTAATAAACTTCAGAAAGTCTGTAATTTACTATTCCATTTTCAACTGCTTCCATCTGTTAAAAATTGTAATTGTCATTGCCCATGATTATGTCTTTCTACACTCTCCTATGCTTACACACTTAGGTCACTCTAACTCTGTTGTTTCAAATTTCCTCCACAAACAAATACAATTTGAGATTGAATCAACACCACAATGGTTCAAGAAACTTTACCCCTGTCCCAATCAGTTTTTGCTGGAAGAAAGCCTTGCAACCAGCTTTTTCTACCCCAGCTCACCTTCTACATACCAACTACCAACAACAAAAAAAACCCAACAGAATTTTAGAATATGGGTTTTCAGCCCATTTTCAAGAGGGATTTGGTGTTGTTGGGTTGGTTTGGAGTTTGTGGTTTTGTTTGGGCTTTTTTTTTTTTTTGCCACTGCAACCATGCAGGCTATAAGCAACTTTGCACAAGACAAGATTCTTCTGAAACCCTGGGAGTTAGCTTCTCACATCCAATGTCCCTGCCTATTTACAAAAAGGGCTTAAACTAGAACAAAGTGTGTGTCACTACTATTTAACCACCACAGAATATTTTGGTATCTCTTTGCTATAGCTACTGTTATTACCATTTCTAGTAATAGTCCCACCATAAGAACATACAACAACAGAACACAGAAAATATTCCAAACACTGCTGGTACCTTAGGTACACTGCAAGAAAAGGTAGGTCTCAGAAATAGAGGAAATTGTTATTCAGACAACAGACAGACAGCACTTCCTTTCCCAGAACAATCTGTCTCCTGCCCTGACAGCCCATTCCTGCTATATTTACCCAACCGAATTTTGCCAGTGATATATTTCCAGATGCACTTGAACCACATGTCCCTGTCAGTCAGCCCAAGCACAGAGGAATCTGAGCAGAGAACAGCTCCTAGAAATCACTAGATGTTAATCCATGCTTCCTCTCTTGCTTGCCTTTAGAGTTAAAAGGGACAAAATGCGTAAAGCATTATTCCCAGTTTATTTTGGAAGCAGTTCTGGGGACAATAGGTACTTCACTTGATACAGCTATTTACTTCAACTGCTTTCTTTACGTCTGAGACACCTGAACAGTAAAAAAACCCACAAACCACCCCATAAAAATCTGAAGCATGCAGTTAAAAATAACTCTGTTTCAACCAATTAATACTGGGTGTCTAGAAAGAAATTCTAAGGCTGTCTGAAAAAAGGCTAGATGCTAAATAAGGAACTCACAGCTCTAATCTGCCATGGGATAGCCAATTCCTTACCCAGAAAAGAAAATAATAAATTGTGCTGTCTATGCTGTAGAAAAGCCACACAGATCAAGCAAGGAAAATCAGTTCTAAATTTCAGATAGTTTAATTTAAGAATGCTGACCAGCTAAAACAAATAAACAAGTTACCTTGTGGAGCAGTAAAAATAGGATCTAATGAAAAGCTAACTTTATTTCTTCTGAGCTGAGCCACTTTACTACAGTTATATTGCTCCTATATTTTACTACATACTTCTCATCTCTTCCAACCCTACCAGCACAGCTAGGTTCTTTTATTTTCATAGTTTTATAAAATACTTGACACCTGACTTCTGGTAATTATCTTGGTCCTTGCTGAATTTTTAAGTTCCCTGAGATTCTTTGAACAAAGGACCAGATAGACTTTCTTCCCCACCTCCTTATTTTTAAAAGATGCTCTTCATAGCTCCTACCTCAATATGGCTTCAATTCCAAAGTGCATTTTTGGAGACTACAGCAATGAGTGAAGAAAAAAAGAAAAAGAAAAAAAAAAAGAAACAAATCACAAACAAAAACCAAACCAAACCCAAAACATCAGTCACCTCTCAGGATCTTACTAGCAAGAAGACTTGGTCATCATATCAGTGGCAAGTCAGTGGAACCAAGGTATTTTCTCAGTTCTAGGTACTATGAGTCTTCTAGAAGAGATGGGAGCTAAATCAGTGATGCAAGAGGAAGACGTGAACAGAGAAGCTGAAAGGGTTTAGAACTGTAAATATCTTTCCTTTGGCTCCCTCCTCCCCTTTTCTGGAAAGCACAGACAGGCAGTTTCAACCTTTCCACCGTTTATTTAACTGGCTTAACAGAGGGTCCTAACAGGTCACAAATAAGCTTTTTAAATAAAAAGCACAAGTTGAAATCAACTGTGGATATATCAAAACTCATGGCCAGGCCAATTTTATTACTCAAGGTGGAATTACAGTCACTGCAGCCTCCTTTTAATAGCAGATTCACATAACAAGACCTCTTCAGCTATTTGAAAGAAGGCAGAGGTTCCTCAAAATGAAAGCACTTTTGACCCATTCTAAAACAAACAAATTAAAAAACAAAACTAGTTTTCATTAAGAACAAGTACATCTTTTTGAACAATCTAGGTTATTTATGCTACAGCATTAAAACTTTACATTTTTAAAACGTTTTTGCTAGAGAGAGTATTCCTGCTTCCTTAAACCACGTCCATTTGCATGTTTTCTGGCACCCTTTCCTTTCCAAATCTGTAACACTGGAAGACTTTTCAAGCATCCATCCTGCACATCTCATGAGACAAGTGAAGACCAGCACAAGAAGAAAGAAAATTACTCTTATGGCTAGCACTGAAAGATGTCAAAAAAATACTGACCAGTGCTGAGTAGGATCAAGTGAAATGTGGGCAAAATATGAACTGCATTACATGTTAGAGTTTATTAGCAGCCTCATACAGCTGCTCAAATTCAGGCATCTAATACAGTGATGTGAACAGCTGGCACCATCACCTGCTGTTCCTGCAGAGTGAAAGGGAGTGTGTGACCTTCCGCTACAGCACATGGGTCTTGTGCATGTGAACAAGTACCAGTATGGGTTGTGAAACTCAATAGCATTAGGGGTTGCCATCGACAAAGAAAGGCGACTGAAGGCAACTTTAAAGGCAGCTGAATGAGAACGAACTGCACTTTCAAATTTATAATGGACTGTGGGTAAAAGTGGAAGGGAGAAAAGTTTGCAAAATTTAAGCTGATGTTGTCTCTGACACGAAGTTTAAGTCAATTACCAAGTAACAATTAAATCAAGCATTCCTGGGTGTGTATGATGTCCATCCATCTGTCCCCTTTATTTAATATTTCCTAAGCAGTTTCTTTTACTCTGAAGAAAAAAAAAATTTTTTTTTCAATTACTGAGAAAAAAATTATTTTTCAGTTACTGAACTACTACAAACTGAATCATTGAATTCAGCTACTCTGTAGGAAGCAGTAGAGCAACTCTAACAACGCCCGAGTCTTCTCATTTCTTCCTCTCCTGTGTTTCTAACACTCTGGGCAAAGCCTTTTCCCCAATAAAAAACAACACTTTTTCATTTCCCAAACATGGATATTTCTTCCTTTATGTTCTTAATGAAGCAGAACCCCTCATGACGGAAGTGTTCAGACTCCTGTATCACACAAAGAAGTCATATGGTTTCAGAAAAACTTGTTCTTTAGAATTTCCCTCCTTGCCAAACCAAAATCCACTATCATAGCAACTGAAGAAGTCTCTGCCTGCTGACCATATTTTAATGGACTGGTAAATATTTGAGCAAACGCATTTCTGACATCTTTGCGTTCATCATCACCACCACCACCAAAGCAGACAGTATCAGGACTCTGTTCTCCCCACTCCCCATACTAGCCTGATCACATCTGAAGTGCTACCTTCATGCTGAGGCAGAATGTGTTTGAGGAGGGGAGAGCACAGGGAAGTAACATTTGATAGTGCCTGTCAGATTTTAAGTGTGACAATATATTTGCACTTCAGACACTGAAAACTCAAATGCTTTAACTAAGAGCTGAGTATGCAAAGAAAAACAGTACTTCTGATGACAAAGATGAAAACCTCAGACTGAAGTGAAAACCAGCTAATGACGTCTCCTCCCATGCTGCCATGACAGCCATCTTAGTTATTACAGAACTATTACGGGCCACTATAAACTGTCTAATCCTGCTTTGAAGAACATCCAAGTTCCTAAGCACAGTTACTAAGGATGCTTACATAAGCAATCATATTTTACCACTGCCACTCATTTTATTTCTAGAATAAAGCCCCTCCTCTTGGCTATACCCAGATCTAATAGACCATTCTCCTTCAATACACAACAATTAAGATAACAAACACATCTTGACTTATTTCAACAATACCTCATAATTAGAATTTGCCACCTAAATTATTTTAGCAGTTAATCAAGAGATAAATGGAATCTAATTCAACAGCTGCCTGACAGACTTCATCACTGTATTCAAGAAATTGCAATTTTTCTTGAAAGTAACAGGGTACAAAGACACATTTTAATAAAAACAAAATTCCTTCCAGAATTAAGTTAAACACAATCAAAAGCAAACAGAATTGTTTTGAAGTCTCTCATCTCATTTACGGAGTACATGTCATGAAAGCATTCCAACCAAGAAAAGGCAGCAGATACTTCACAAAAGGCTGCTCCTTTTATAACTTACTGTTTCATTATGGTTAGGAATAAGTTTCAGCTTACTGCTACAGGCACAGAAGTGGAAATCAGAACTTCTGAAGTGCTTGCATTAGGGTATAGATAGAGCATCAAACAATCCAAGACCACCAACACTTAAGAATTTAACATATGCAACTAACAAGCATAATCAAGTGCACCCCTTGAGTGTTACAACTGTGTAATTGTGATTACAGTGCAAAACACATTAGCATAAGCCATCATGGAAACATATTATCAATCCAATTAACAGGCTAGTTAAAGCTAATTATCACCTCAAACTTTAATTTTATTGCATATATATGCCAGGTCTCATGTAACATGTTTTACTTTTTCATTTCTATCTATCTCACATTGTGGGGGGGTTTTGGGGGGTTTTTTTCGGTCACAATGTCTTGGCCTATTCCTCAACTTTCATGGAACCATACACCTTCTTTCACTGCATGCATGAATACAGAAGCAGTTTGAACTGACAAGTTTTAACTTCGTAACTGCACTACCCAAAGAGCACAGACACATTAATTTCAAGCAATTCAAGAGATGTGAAGTCTGTGTCTATCCATGCCCTTAAACTAAACAAGAATTGTCCAAATATAACTAGAAGTTCAAAGCAAGAGCAGGTTGCTTTAACACTTCCAATGGCATTTCTACATCACACAACACTAATGTAGATCTAAGTTTTCTACAGTAACTACAAAGAGTTGATAAAACCCATCTTGAGAAGGAGCATCTATTTTCTACAATTTTGTGATGACACGTACTGTCCCTAGAAGATTTACATATACCTAACTCATGAATTAGCCCTCTTCACTCTATTAACAAATTCACAGAAACTATCTATTGATGCCACCAGCACCGGAATGAATACAGTTCAAACTCGTCCACTTCATCACATTTCCATCTCTTTCACTTCAGAATCCATCACATCACAAGACCTCAGGCCTGACCTTTAAGCCACTGTATTATAGAATCATAGAATCATAGTATGGCATGGGTTGGAAGGGATCCCAAGGATCACAGAGCTCCAACTCCCCTGCTACAGGCAGGGCCACCAACCTCAGGCCTGGATCTACACAAGGTGCCCAGGGCCCCATCCAACCTGGCCTTGAACACTTCCAGGGACGGGGCATCTACTACTTCTCTGGGAAGCCTGTTTCACCACCTCACCACTCCTTTCTGTAAAAAACTTCTCCCAATATCTAATCTAAACCTTCCCTCCTTTAGCTTTAATCCATTCCCCCTTGTCCTGCCATTGTCTGCCCTTTTAAAAAGTTGATTCCTCTCCTGTTTATAATCTCCCTTCAGGTACTGGAAGGCTGAATATAGGCAATATATATCCTACTTTTTCTTTGTAGCTTTTAGATGTGCTGTAAAGCAAGTTAAAAATCATGTTGTGCAAAAGATAATCGGAGTTCACATAGGACTGCACGCAGCTGTGAGTTTTATAGCTCTTTCTGGACAAATGTGCTGTCCTGCATCGTTTTCTCAAGGCACATTACAGAAGCAAGATCTTGACAATCCACCTGAATTTTTTTGTAAAACTTATAAATCACAACATACTAGAAGAATGTTTCCTGATTGCAAAAAGAAAACTCAACAACCCAACCTTCAGAATTATCTATTCCACAACATTCCTTTAAAAGAAAAAGCTCTTGCAAGTTGCCTCAAGAGGACAAGCCACCAACTGTACGTCCCTTACTATTAATGGTCCCTAACCAATCCCCTTGTTTTTTTAATAACAATGTTCTCCATTACTCTAGTACTTTTACACTTACCTTTAAAACCTTCCTGTTCCACCTTTCTTCTTTCTGGCTTTCTTCTTCCACACCAAGTCATCAAGAGAACAGGCACTTTATCACACATACCTGCACTACTGAAAAAAAGGACACTGCCCAATTGAATCGTCTTTCTAACCTTTCCTTCAAACTCACACCTTGCTAAGAACCATACCATGGATCAGCCAGCTTATTTGAAGGACAAATGGAGGTAGTCATTAAGAAAAACCCTCAAGTGTTTAACAACTTTGTATACTTAACGACCTCTCTACTTCCACCCTCTTGAGCTATGAAGTCTTTGAGGTGAAGAATGCTTCAGTATGAGTACGGTGTATTTATGCCCAATGCTTCTTGGCAGTCCTATTACAAATTATGCAACCATATAAATATGCACCTGCACTTTCTGACACAAATTATTGCTCCTTTGAAGTAAATCACCTTTGAAACACTGTTTTCAACAGGTTAGATGGCAGCAGTTTAGCAAGCACAGAAGATAGTTAAAAGATGACGAGCTATATGTTTAATAAACTTCTACTGGAACTCAGCAATTTCATGTACAGTTCTACTTCCACAGGGGTTTTACTATAATGCAAATAACCTTAGTGTCTCTTCATGGGCCAATATTCCTTTTAACTGCTCTTGACCAAAACAAAGACATCATCATCCCAAAAAAAAAAAAAGCCAACAAAAAACCCTGGAATAAAGCCTCCATGGATGATTTAAGAGGAACCTTAACTGCAGCAGAGCATCTGGTACTGCCTTTCTACCAAATCAAACTGCAATTTATAGCCCTCTAATGTATGTACATTAGGCCATTTCCTTTATGGCTCCACTTCACACAGAAGCAGTAACTGAAGGAAATAATGGAGTGCCCAACAAGTGGGAAAGTAATTGCTCAACAAGCGTTGAACAAGAGAGAGTCAGTTGCACACCGTGCACATGTGGCAGCTCTTCAGAGCCCAGCCCTGCAGCGGTAACAGAAGGCTGGTGTTACAGAACAAGCCCCACTGTGGGAACTCTGCCAGCAACAGCCAGGAGCGCTTGTCCATCTAAATCCTTGGGTCCTTACGGATTAAGGGTCAGGAAACAATCCCTTCCAACAGCACCACCTCCTGCCTGTACCTGCCAGTCATTAGCCATGCACAGATGCAAGACTGTTAAGCTCCAAGCTCTAGTCTTAAATCAAACCCAAAGAACTGTATTAAAAGGATGCTTAGATGGTATTGCAAGAGTGTTGGTGCTGGACTACAGAAGGGACAGTTCAGATGTACTGACTTGAGGGGAAACACAGAAATACCTTCTGTGAACACTCTCTCTCTCTGGTTTTGTTGGGGGCTTTTTGCTCTGGATATTCCCAGAGTCACTCCACTTCTTTTGAATTTGTTCAGTAAGTTTCTTACTACTCAGAAAAAAAAATAAAAATGATTAACACAAGAGGTAAAAATTTATCAAATGAAGGATGCTAGAGAAACCATAGTTCAGCCCTTCCTATCTTAGACACGCCACCTCTCAGTTGCAGGCTTCCACTTCTCAAGAGTCCCAGTTTCATTCAGTACACTATGTTGAAGGACTCAGTGAACAATTGAACAGAGTAAGAGTTCAGAGTGATCCCATCCATAACTGACACCTCACACACTCTGAATAAATGCTGTCCCACACACAACAGAAAAGCCTTGGAAAAGGCTATGGCACTTGTCTCTGTATCTATAACCTTCACAAATAATAAGAGTTCCTCAGCAAGCACATTCCTCCTCCTTCTTCCTTTACAAAGGAAAAAAGCAAAACTGAATCTTAAGTGAAATAATGACAATTTTTTGTTGGTTTTGGGCTAAAGAAGTTCACATTCTGGATCTTCCAGTGCAGATACCATTCTTAGGGAACAGTAGTGTCATTCCAGGAAAATAATTTAGAAAGAATAGCACAAAATTAGCATCCATCTGGGAAAAGTCTGGTTTATTATTTCTCCAGTAATATCATCTATGGAAAAAATACCAATAGAAGCCTATTATCTGAGGGAAATTCAAAGACCTCAGTCATAAGACTGTAATTTGATTCACCTGATGCTACAATAAGACTTAGAAGATTAATGTCTCTCAGAGTATCTGGAACTACCTGCAGCTTCAAAGCAAAAATATGACATTGGTTTACCTTCTCTGTGCCCTTTGAAGGATGCCTGCATTCATAAAGACTAGGAAGTTCCTCTTAAGATGACAACTTTTACTGCACTGTCTGAACACAAATCGCAAAAAAATCAAGTTGGGATTCAGTCTGAAAGTAAAGAATCAAATTAAGGTTGTCACCTTAATCTTCTATTTCTTAGTCAAAGAAGGTGACAGAAAATATTAAGAGAAATTATTTACCACACCAATACACAGTGTCAGGCCATTCAATATGGACAAAAATAGCATTGCCACCCCCTAATTAGAGTGAGGCTGAGTTAAAGTTGTGGTAGGAAACCTACTCAATCTCCTAACCATTCTTACATCCTTTCCATTCTTCTTAACAATTTTATAGAAGATGCAACAAAAACTAAGTATTAGCCTGAGTTGCTTGGTCTTCCAAAACACCAAGTTAACATGGATGGATGGATACCTGTTAGCTAAAAAATAAAGAAAGTATTTTTTTTAGTTATCACAGGAATAGACATCATCTAGAAGACCAGTAAATCTTCTAGATATTTTATATGAAAGTGATGTGCAACAGTAAAAAGCCTTGGGGTTTGTGGGTTTTTTAAATGTTTGCTCCAGATAACATCGCAATTCTTCAACGCAAACAGAGAGAGAAGGGTCACAGCTTGCAGCACATCACTATTTGTTATTTACTAGTAAGTCCAGGCACCCCATGCAGAAAATCAAGATATAAATAACAAGCAGAACATGGCACTGCTCATATGTGCCAAGTAACAAGTACTATAACACTATACATATCAGACATCCACATAAGCTAATTCCTACACTTCATAGACAATCTCAATTTCTTAACTTGAACAGGCCACAATGAATAACTCAAATTCTCTTCAATAGCACTACAACAGCATTGAGAACAGGCCACACATTTGTATTTTCCTACCAGTTCACCACTTCTTAAAACTAGATTTTTTTTCCAGACATTAATTCCAAATCAGGATAAAATCAGGATGAAATTCCTGGATTGTTATACTTTTATATGAATGTCAGATTTTTCCTAAAAACTGAGTTTCCAGGGCTCAGATATGAGAAAATGAGTGTGCAATCAAATCTACATACCAGAAAACTGAAGGCTACAGTAACAAGTATATTAAGTCAGTGCACTGGGCAAAGGTTCTCTTATGGTTACAGTCATTTGACCTTTAGCCAGCTCTTAATGCCCCAGCCAACCCTCTAAAGATGGAGATTTGCAGCAGCTTCTTGTCTGAAATAAGCCATGAAAAGATTCTTCTGAACCCACTGTACAAGCATTCATTTAAAATGTCATGAATGTGCATGAAATCAGAGTGCTTCTAACAGCTTACTTTGCAGCTTCTGTTTAAATGCACTAACTCTGAACCACCAGAGGATAAAAGGACTCAAACCATCCAGTCTGGCACTCATGGACCTAAAACATACACAAGCACCTCTTCACAGGTGTGTTTACCTAGTTTAAACCTTATTTAAATAGACTCTTGATGCACACACTTTCCACAAACACCTGCTTCTCCCACTGCAGTGCTGACTTGTACAAGGCAGTTGTCTTCTGTCATTTTCTGTCCTAGAGCCATCCTACACACCAGTAAGCAGTACTTCAGCCACAAAAATTCTTATTACTGACTTACCTCCCCAGTCAGAGCAAAGCACAAATTCTACAATGAGAATGACCACAGAAGTATCTGCTCTTACCTCTACATTTTACTGAAATGGTCTGAAGACTTCAACAGCCACAGCAAGATTTAAGGAAACCCAGTCCTCATCACATTGTGAAAAGCTTTAGAATTTATTCCTATTTCCAGACATTTGTGGTTACAAAACCTCTTCCTAGTAGCTCAAGACGATTTCATGTTCGAAATGCCCATGAAAGAGAAGATGATCAGTTATCACTAGATATCAAAAAGAAGCTTCCTTCTGTTGACCCAAATACCTAACAAAAAAATGATGAAATGAGCACACATTTCAATATCCAGAAACATTTTCCAGATACTCAGCTTACTTTAAAAAGCAGCAAAATGGAAGTTGTGATGACAGTGGCTCTAGATCAAAACACATACCAATAGTAATGCTTCCATCATTGTTAAAATGACCTTTGAAAATGCAGTTGCATTTCAATATTGCATGCATGGACAAAGCTTCATAGTCACTGCTTCCACAGGGTCATAACTCAAGACACAGATTTTTGCTTTTTCTAAGCACTGGAAATACGAGGCACCACATCAAACTTAGGCTTATAGTGCTTATCTGAGTACAACAAGCATTCAGCTACTACATTTAACTTGGAATAACTTAGCATCACCAAAGACGATAGAGCCTCTGTTTTTCCTTTCTGTTTTTCAGGCAACTACTACCAAGAGTAATTAAAATATTGCAGCCCAAAAAAATATAAAAATGGCATACAAGAATCCATATGATAGTGGGTTAGAGCAGACCTGCGGTTCAAATTTATTAATTTTCAAACTATTAAACTGCTTTTATAAATCTACATAAAATTGCCACAGAAATTCTATTTCCTTATCAGAACTTGAGAGAGCAGTATCATTCCACATAAATCAGGCCCTAGGCCCTTATCTAGGTGTGTCAAACTCAAGTTGCTCTTACCAGAATTGTGGGATTGTTTCTGCAGAGCAAGAGCATCTTCTCTAGATGCTTTCTAGAGCCCATTTAGACATTACACTGGGATGGGACACCACCACTTAGGTGCAGGGAAGCATTTACTATTTTGGTAATCAAATAAAACACATTATGTAATTTAGCTACTCTTGAGAAGCAATAGTTTGAAGTGGGAATCTTTAGCTGCTGGAGGCATACAGTGCATCTTTATACCCTTGACCAGGGTATTTCAGCTTCACAGTCATGACAGAGTTAATACCCACTAGCTCAGAGGAGAACAAAAGGTACTCCACTGCAACATGCCTAACATTTACATTGCCTCTCTTTGCTCATTAAACAGGTTTTGGTTAAATAATGAACAAACTGTATTACAGACTCCGATGAGAATTCCAAAATTATAAATCAACTGGTAAAGCCCAGAGGAGAATGAAGGGAGTGGGAGGGAAGGAAGGATAATATTGACTAATATAAAGGGCGCAGCTTGACAGTGGATATTCCTGCCACACCTGATCAAACATGCTCCATGGGGGAGGGGAAGGGAGGGCGAGAGCAAGAGGGGAGATGGGACAAGGCAGCCTGAAATTTGCATCCGGAACAGATTAAAATGGGTTCTTGGGGGATTGAGAAAATACATAATATATATTACTATAAATGCAAAATTGTACTAAAAGCTAACTCAAATGTCAAAGATTACAGCTTGAATAAATTTAAATATAAAAGCAATGCGTTTCCATGAGCTAATGAAAGAGACATGAAAGGAAGGTCTAAGGGAAGAAAAAAAAAAAAAGAAAAAAAAGCCACCCACAAAAAAACCTAAGCTTGGACTTTTCATTGCCTTGAAGATGAGACAGGAGACTCTATATTGGCCAAAACAGTGCTTGAGCATGAGTCCTTGTCTAAAACTAGAGCATAGCAATGATGTCCTATCTCAAGATACTAGCCTGCAAATAGAAGTCACTGAAGCTGAAATTACCTGTTTAAAAGAACCCCATGTAGTCAAACCAATATGCTATCATCACCATATATAACCAATTATTATCTCAGTGTGAATCACATTTACATGATGACTGATATTCACAGGGAGTCTCCGAGTCTCTCAGTACGTTAAACTTTGCTTTCTCTAGCACGAGCAGCTAGCAGGCTTGCATTTTTTCCCCCAACAAGTCAACAGCACATTGTATCTAGCTACTCTAGATAAATGGCCAGTCCCTGACATTTACTCATACTGCATTTATTTGAGCATCCTGACATTCCCTGCTCTTGTTGATGTGAAGAGGTATTTTCAATAATGACAAAGAACTTCAGGAGTCTCATTTTAAAGAAAATTTTATCTCATAGAAGGGAGAGAAGGAAAATTTCCTCCCAAAACACTTCTGGTAACTATGTATATCCAGCAGAAGACAAATGAGTTTAACAAGAACTCATTAATCTAGACTGTCATGTAGTCAGGGTACAAGTATAACATCCAGAACAAAAATACTATTGAGAAATGCAAGCTGTGTTGGAGTTGCCTGAGATGTCATGACCTGACAGAAGAGTCCTACTCGTAACCAAGGGAAGTTCATCTGGCAAAAATAAAGCATTACACTTGCCACAAAAAAGGAAGAAATTAGGTCTTAGAACTGTCATGTGTCCTCAGCACATCTTGTGGAAGCGGCACTACTGTACTTTTAGGGTACGTGTTTTTAGGGGATCCCAGGCTCAGCTGACACATGAATAGGTGCACTTTTCAATTAAAAATGCAAAAAGTCCCTGTCAAATTTAGGTTGAGTGCAGTTCTGAACGCTCACTGTAACAAAAGGACCAGAAATAAAGCTCACTTTCAAACAGTACTATGGGTAAGACAAATCCTGAGAAGAACCAGCAAAATGACACATGCAGCTCAGGATTAGACTCACTTCCAGACTGTCAACATGTGCTTAAACTACACTTAAATCATCACTCCTGAAACTACAAAAAGAGAAAATGTGGGGAGAAGGGGGAGAAAGACAGAGACAGGTTGGGAGAAAAAAAAAACCCCAAAACAAAACTAATCAGACCACACATCACAGCCTTGTGTTCTTCTGTAATCAATACAATTTTGATTTCATTTCAGGGCAACTGGTCACAAAGAAAGCCTTTCACCTCAAGATTCAAGAGACCCAAATGGAAAGTGAAATCTGTGTTCCACTTACTATTGATAACAAATACTGAAAACCAACAAACCAAAGAATGCAAGGAGAATGCAATGGAAGGATAGTTTCTAAGCAGATTTTTCCCATCATGCACATATCAGAAAACATAAACAAAGCACAGAAAGGGTATGCATACTAATACAGCGGATTTCATATATTACTACATGCTTCAGTACACTGAAGAAGCATGCATATTTATATTAAAATTGTGTAATGTGTAAAAACAAATATACATTCACACACATGCATATATATCTCCAGACAGTGGCAGCGATAGTATTTGTGTACTAGCTTACATTGGCATTATTTGTATAAACGCATATACGTATTTGTTCTTTTCTTGTTATTCAATATATGACCTCTGGATAGTAAGAAAGACAAACAAGTACACCTGTACATTTATTTGCATATACCATAGTAGGTGCACATACCTGATTTCGGTATAAGCTTACCTGTTATATTATTCAGCACTTCTTTTAAGAGGCTAAAGCTATGCAGCAGGGGATCTCTTTCTTCATCCTATGTGTTATATACAGAAAGGAAGTCATTAATGAGGCAAACATAATCCCAAAGACAAACCTTAATAAGGGGTCTGTGAAGACCTCAACTTCATATTCACAGAACTACTATGAGTTGAGTTTATCACTGCCAGTGCATTTACTCCCTCAAAATCAAGAGAAGCAATTTTATTTTCTTGCTAGGACTTCCCAATGTCACATAGCTCAAATGTCAACACATAGGTTCAAGACTGAGCATCCTGGTTTGGTTTTATTGTCCTTAGTATTGCTGATTAGCCTTCTGCTGTTCAATAAATTTCAGAGCAAATCTACCTCATACCATATTGAAGTGGCTCATCTGGATTTGTTATAATGATACTCTATGCAGATTGTAATGGGAACAGAAATAAAATGACATTTGGTGCTGTTAAAATAACTTGAAGAAAGAATCACAGTGCAACATTTATATGAATAGCTGCATCCGTTAGCCTTAGTCTGTCTTTATGATATTAAAATAAGGAGGAGCAGCAGTTTCTCCAAGCTGTGTACATCCACAGCCACACCTACCAGGTGGCAGTGAGCTCTAAGGAAGAAATGCCTGATAGAAAGAAAGAGGGCTGTGCCCTTTGACAAACTGAAACCACTTGTGCTGGATGGCAGCCATCTGCTATCCATGTGACATTGTGAAGTGCATCACAGTCGCCAAATGCCAGGCACGGACATCTACACTGCTGGAGCCATAACCTGACCATGCGTCATTAGACCTGGAAACATTGTAGGAATTACTTTTACCAAAACAGGTCTTAAGCTATTAACAACACTTCAGTCAGGGATAGATACAGTTAGTAGTCACAAAAGGGACCTAAAAAGTGATACTATGCCATAGGAAAAATTTTTTTTTAAAAAATTTAAAAAATATATATACACACCCTAGATACAATTACTCTCCCAATTTTTATTTCATGGTTCATGATGAAGACTGTCTTCTTTAAGAAGGCACAAATATATAAAAACATTGTGCTAAATAAAATAACACCCTGTGCTAAAAATCCCTGACATACCAGGCAACAGAAGTCTAAATGAGATGATTCCCATGTGGAATACAACATGGGGTTTTTCATTTGTTTCTAGGGCATGCTGGTAGAATATTTCCAGCTTTGCATCTCTTTTGTGTGTATCACTGGCACACAAGAAGTCAAAACTGCTCCGCACGAAATGATGTTGTGAGTAAAGTTGGAATAATGAGTGTTAAAAAAAAATAAAATAATAAAATCAAGGAGTTTTTCCAAAGCCATAGTCACAGTACACGGAGGCAGCAACAATTCAAGATAGCTTACCAGATGTGTGTGAGTGCTCCATCGGGCATTACGCTTTATGGCTCCCACCACTGCGTTGATTTCACCTTGTACAATGTAAATGTTCTTATCCACCATCCTGACAGTTCTGAAAATAAAGGTGACACAAGTTAATTTCCAGCAACTCAGAATGATTCCCTTCCTCAGATGAAACATCAAGTTAGCCCCAAATGAGAGGCCTGCAGAGATGCAAGAAACTCTCTCAGATCTTTGTTTTGTCCATGCAGACAAACACAGCTATTTTGCCAAAAGGAAGACGCTTTCCCAGAGAGTGCATTTTCAAGGCAATGAGAGGAGACAGTTGGAATAGGGAATCTGTCAAGCAAAAGACAACTTTGCCACGGCATGTTACTCCTTTTTTTTCCCCAGTCTATGTAAGTTCACAGAAAGGTAAAGTGGTACCAGGACAGGCATCCATGACAATGCAATAACACACGTGTCTCCAGCACTTATGCAAAGTCCCACAGCTCTACACAGAGCATAAAGCCAATCTTGTACTCTGTTCAATAAGCACCGGTGACTTGAATCAGCTGGACAGTGCAAAACTCTTTGGGACGTTAAACTTCAACAAAATAATTTATAACAGATGTTGATTTCACACTTCCTTCACGAAAAAAGCTTTCCAGAAAGCCAGTAAAAAAGTCCTGGGTAAGACCCCACAAAGAAATGAGCAAAACTAGAGACCAAAGCAAATGGAACACGGGGAGAAAAAGTGATAAAGCGAAAGGCTTTTTTACTCCCACGTAGCCTGAGGTTTTACAGGGCAAAACTTAAAACTGATGTACCCAAGGAGAGAGATAGAAGCAGGACAGGAGTAATTTACAAGGAAGAAGTATTTTAATGGTCTGAGAAAAAGAAACAGAATGGCTTGCTAAAGGGTTGTTCTTCCTATACTAGCTGTAGACCAGTTGCAGTCAGTCATAAAGAAATAAGAATGGAGGGGAATGATCAGACAAAACTGTTCATAAAGAATAAACAGGTATAAAGACACCAGTCAGACAATACCACATCTGCAAATAAGAAGGAATTAGTGAAAAGGTAGACAAGTAATTAAACTTTTTCAGAAGGTATGAAAGGAAAATGAGGAATCCAGCTTGAAATCACAACAGGCCACCCATAGGGAAGCAAAAGACTGAGAACAGATGAAACACTGATCCTAACACTTCAAATCAGACAAGCTTGTTTATAGGATGCAACTGGGGAGGGAGGACAGAGGATAATAAAACATAGGGAATACAAGCAGGATTTTTGCCTGTGTAGCAAAAGCAAAGCTGGAAGGAAACAGTTTTGGTGTATTACTCCAGACCTCAGAAACACCACCACAGAAATTTCAGAACGTACATCTTGGATCTGTCAGGCTTCACATTAATTAACATGTTTGAATTATCAGCAACACTTCAAATATACAAATATTCTCTGAGTGAAAGAGACTAATTTGCTTTGGGACTCTGTAAATAATGGAAAGAAAGCAAAACATTATAAAAATATATCTTATCAAGGGAAAGCATCAGATTTGTTGTTTCAGGTTTTTTATGTTTACAATAGGATGAATAATCGTATGGTAAAACTGTTTCTTATTTCATTAGATAATTTACACTTAATGGTATTCCTTAGTGTTACACAATAAATTAGGGGCAAAGACAAGAGCATTTTATTATAGGAGCTGCCATGACAGACCGTATCAATAGTTTATCTCATTCACCACTGGATGATTCAGAAAAATAAACAAACAGTTCTACCAAATAGTTTGCTTGTGCCCTGAAGAACAAAGGTTTATATTCGACCTCAACAAAGCCATAGACATTACTCCTACTTGCATGTCTAATGCTTGAGAGATGTTCCTATCCTCAACAGTAACTTATTCCATATTACTTATATGACTGTATTAAAACATTACATAAAAATACCTTGATCACCAATTTTTTTTTTCTACTTGATTATGTTTTCTTTGTTTTAATACAAGGCAATAATGGCATATTTTCTCCACGTAAAACTCATCACTAATTTCTTCTTCCAGTAATTCAAGTATTTTCTGTATTTCTACTCCCACGTAGCCTGAGGTTTCCAGGATCAAAACCCTGGTACATGGAGGTACTTTTGAGGAAAAATAGTTTATCTATTGAAATTTGACTAAGCTCAAGTTTTTTCTTTCTTCATTGTTACAAACCAACGTTTAGCACATAAACATTGCAATGCTATTCCAGGCATTTAACAAACTGACATGGAAACAAAGACTCCCCCCACCTAATTTGGAAAAGCATGGAAAGAAATACCAGACATACATGTCACATGCCTTGCACATACACAAATACTCAATATTTAAAACAATGCCAAAGCCTAAATGCTATTCTGCATGCTACTGAATCTGCTTGTAGAACTCCTCTACTTCTAACCTAAAAGCATCAAGATGGAACAGGTTGTTAAACTCAGCCCTTCCTCAATGTAGGAGACTTATAATGCTCAGCTGTTCCCAAACCTCGTGCTATCTCCAAGCAGCAAAATACAAAGATAGACACAACCACCCAACACACACCTCTTCCTTTTAACCTCTGGGAGACTTCACGTGCCGACCTCTTCAAGCAAGAGTGCAAAAAAACCCATGTTGCTTGGCAGGACTTTCCTGGCATATTAAAATCCCGTAAAAATTAAGGGATTCCCCCCTCCAGTTACATCCTTTCATTGCTAACTATCTGAGATGGCTTGTTAAGAATGCACTCCTGTCCTGTACAGTTTCCATAAAAAGTAGTTAGATTCAAAAGTACAAGAAGTGACTTTACACCTGCCAAAAAACTTCCCAGTCCAACAGAACTGAAATAATCTCTCTCTCTCGAGATACAAATTCATTCTCAGATCTCCGAGCATCACACTTACAGCCCACTTCACCTCAAGCACTGGGTAAAGATGAGAAAATCCAGCTGTACTTTTACATTTAAGCTTGCAGTTAACCACACAATACGACACACATACACTCCAAAGTAAACCACAGTCAACTACATCCATGCAAAGGACTTTTACAACAGTGTCCTGGAGAAGGAAATAGAAAATAATGACAGGGTGGGGGGAGAGGCAGGTAACTGTTTTCACAGAGATGCATCCTGTAAGATAAACCCACTCAATGCGGCGTCCATCCCTGTAAAAGTTTAGAAGCCTGTTTCAAGCAATGGAAATAGTTTAAAAGGGGGAGGCTTTGGGAACTGTGGAGTTTACAGCAGCCAGCACATCATTTCAGTGTGCACTGCTTCAACCGTATCTTCATCACAAGCAGCGACTGCTTACGCTGTAGAGCTCAATACAGATGTACTATATTGAAGTAAGTTTTAAGGTTGAAAACCGTGTTCCGAAACTGCAGTGAGAAAGTTAGAAGATCACAGAATCACAAGGTTAGAAAAGACCCTTAAGGTCATTGAGTCCAACCACACCTGTCCTAAACCATATCTCTAAGTACCTCATGTATCTCGCCTTTAAACACATCCAGGGATGGTGACTTAACCATCTCCCTGGGCAGCCTGTTCCACAGATTCACTAGAGCACCACTAAATGATCAGTGAGCATGGTGACAGTGGAGCAAAACCACAAAATGTTTGTTCAAGGTGTACAAAAAAGTTACTAACAGGAGTTCAAGCTTAATGTTACAAAGGTATGATGTGAAGAACGGGAGACCATGTAACAGTTGGCTGGACAAGTTAACAGATCTACTAATGCTGAAGATAACTAAAATGTTGAAACAACATCCCTAGTAAAGACATAGTTCCAACATCTCTTGATGTCTTCAGATCAAGGATGGATGCCTTTCTTGAAAGCAATCTTTAATCAAACACAAGACAATGGACTCAGTACAGAAACCAATGGTTAATCCACTGTTTTGGTCTTGAGTTATGCAGGAAAAACAAGAAGGGTACTTAGTAAGTTTCAGATGCTTTTTAGCACCTTTTCCTGTTCAGTTAGTCTTGCATCAATTCCTGTTTCTTTCTCATGATGGGTTCAGACACATGCTTAAGCCTGCAAATCTGTCAGGCAGCACAGTGAAAATGACAGCTCCAAACCAAGGCAACACACGAGCCCACCAGGAAAAATCGGGAAGCTGTTAGCACTTCAGCCTTGCTGCTAACAAGGTTAGGAACACTACGAGTGGAAAAATGTAGATGCCTGAGCATGTCATAAAAGAACAAAATCTAAAATTCATATGCTTCTCAAAGCCTTCAGCAATGTTCTATGGAAATAACCACAACTCTGAGACTTTCAATAGTATCAGATGTGAAATCTTCATACAAAAACACCAACAAGATTTACATCTGCAAATCTGGTTTCACATGTGCATTGAACACTCCACTGCTCAACCTTGGAACGCAGCACCCCAAAAGATCCTGGTGCATAGGAACCCAAATTTTTCCTGGGTATTACTATAGAGAGTCTCAGGTACACTTTTAGGAAACACTCCCTCCCCTGCAGGGAAATTTCTGCAACTCTTCTAGAAACAACTAAGGATTAGCATCAGAAGTGACAAAGTCTGGCAGACTTCCATCAAGTCACTTCTTCCTATCACTAACTGCAGACTTCAGCTATGGTAACTGAGTCAAACCCAGTGAAACTGCTCCAATAAATAGCAATAAAAAAACCCAACATAATCACAACATATGCAAGAAAGGTAGTATTTCAAAGTAAGCCTCTGTTGACCTAAATTTGCACTCTTTATGGTAATGCATTAATAATCCATATAGTCTCTAACCTAGATTTGGTCACTTGAGTCCCAATACAACACAAGGCTACCAAAACAGAACACACAATACCCTTTGGTCCATGAATCACAACCAATTCCTGCCTAACTCAGAGATAGCTCGGTGATGCAGAAGCCCGGATGAAAATGAAAAACCTCTGTTCTTCCTTCTAAACCGCACGTGGAAGGTACCTGAATCTCTATCAGGAAATTTAACTTGCTCAGGCTTTTCATGTAATAACTACTCTGCAATAAACATCACAGGCAGTAAAAGTTCAGAGAAGTCGGGATGTTTCTCCAAAGGCTAGCAGCTAACACCTGGGCAAACATAACAGAAGAGTATTCATTTGTAAGTATGAAAATGAACTGTGCAGTCCAGTGATGCCAAAATTCTAGGCAACTATGAATGCCCTTTAAAAGATAAGCAGCAGTAGCATGACAGCAGTGGCACATCAGGAAGGAAGGTGGGACAGGCCTCCCTGCAACCCTCCAGGTTTAGCTGCACCAGCGAGACAGCGCCTGGGATTGGAGAAGGCAGCTCACGTTCACCTGTCTGAACTGCAGAGTAAAAATAAAACCTAAGGTAAATATGGACTGGGGGGGTTCCTTTCCAATTGCGTTGTGCTACTGAGATGAAGAACCACGGTACCTGCTGAACTCACACCCTAAGTCAGCTCTGAGCCTTCCCTCTCCCGCAGCCAAGCAGCTGGCTGTGTGCGGGCAAAACTCGCCGATTCCACCGATTTCTGAGCAACCCCACTTCTCGCAGGGTAAGCGGGTGCCGGTGCGGCCCCGGGGCTGCGGTGAGGCCGTGAGTCCCGCTCCGAGGCCGGACTCTGCTCTTCTCTTACGCCTCCAGCCCGCGGCCGGTCGCTGCCAGCGCCGGGCGGCCCGCACGGCCCGGCCGCCCCCCACTCTGCGGGACGCGCCGGATAGGACGTCACGCGCGTCACGTCGCTGCCCGGGGGCGGTGGGGGCGGCTGCCGACCCCCGCCGCGGGCCCCGCACCCCCGAGGGCCGCTGCACCCCCCGGGGTCGCCTGCTCGCGGGGCCCTGCCCACCCCCGGGGCTGCCTCGGCTCCGTCCACGCCCCCCGCCGACACCGCGGGGCTCCCCCGCCGCTGGCCCCCTCCCGCCCGCCCCCGCGTCGCGACAGTATCGCGACAGGCACTCGCCGCCCGGCACTGACCCCCGCATCCAAAATGGCGGCGCCTGCTCCCCGCGGCGGCCGCTTCACACATCGGTCAGGCGGGCGTCACCGCTACCGGGAGGGCTCAGCCCTCTCCCTGTCCGCCCTTCCTCCCTCCCGGCGGCGGGAGGCGGCGGCGGTCCCGGCGAGGCCGCCGGCTGCGGGGTCCTCCTGGGCACGGGCAAGCGAAACCGGCTCCGCACCGCTCTCACTGACGTGGAGACAGGCGCACCCGAACCCGCTGCCTAGTTACTGCGTCGACGGACAGCCCGGAAAGCCAACCCGTGTACGATGCGACCGGCAGCCGTCTACACTGCCCAATGGGGCCACGGTCTGAAACCGGAGGAGGCCGGCTCTCCGGTGACAAGCGCCAGAGAGCCAACGAGAGGAGAGAGGGTAGAACTAGCAGAGTCACTTGCCAATCGCGAAGGAGCCTTGCGGTCACGGGGCGCGGCCTCCGCTGCGCGGGCATAGCAAGGGTGGTTGAGCGAAAGCCGGAGGAAGGGCTGATCGCGCCAGGCATTGTGGGTCGAGCGGGTGCCTGCGCCGCGCCCCGGGGCGTGTGGAGCCTCCCGGCCGCCGCCCCCGGCGCTGGGCAGGCCCGGCTTATTCCCCCGCTCCGCCCCCGGCTGTTCGTGTGTGTGTCGGGACGGGCGGTGCGGCTTTCGGGCGGCTGCCGGGACATGGGGACAAGGCGCGGCACCGCGGGCGGGCCCTCCAGGCGCGCCTTTGCGGCCTCCCGGGGCAGAGGGATGCAGGGGCCGCGGGGCTGGGAGGCCGCGGGGCTGGGAGGCCGCGGAGGCTGCGGCGGGGCGGTGGCTGCGGCGGCGCCTCTCTTCCGCGCTCGGAGGGGTTTCCCACCTCCTCCTCCAGCTTCTCCCAGCTCCTCCGGGCCCGGCCGAACGGCTGCGGGAAAGAAAGCGCAAATGGAAGAGCGGCGGCTGTTGTGGAGGGACGTGTGCTGCTCTCCCTTCCCCTCTCCCGGCAGCTTGCCTCAGACACGGGCACAGCTGGCGTTCCCGCCAGGCTACAGCCGTGTGCCTCGGCCTCGGTCCATCCAGCCTGGCAGCCAGGGAGCACGGAGCGGCTTGAGCAGTCTCTGAAGTCTATTGGCCAGCTCTTTGCAGCAATCACAGCGTTGTGCCGTTCCTGGAGCAGCTGTGGCTCGCTCAGCCTCTTTGTGCCTCTGCCCCGGTGTCAGTGCAGTGTGCTTGAAGAGCAGCAATTTGCCGAGGTTGCTCAGCTTGTTTAAGCTGCTGCCCGTTGAACCTGGGGCAGAGGACAGAAGGTCCTTGCAGTTAGCAAACAGTTTTACAGCACTAGCATCTGCAACCAGGTCAGCCTGGGGGGCCCTGTCGTGACATGTGAGAGTGGGCACAGCAGCAGGTACCCCAGAATCTTACGCTCTATCTGTATGGAAAACAAAAATCACACTGAAGGTGAAGGAGGGGTGAAAGGGTTGAGAAGTACTAATTCACTGATGTAGTCACAATTTCCACGTGCTGCAGTGTGGCTGAAGGAGAGAACTTCTCAAACCAAGGCCCAAGGGAACATGCATCGTGACTCTTCCATGGCTGACCAAAGCCAAATCTGAGGCTAACTCCAGTGCCACCCTAAAAGCAGGCCAGACACCATCATATTCCCTTCCAGAGGGAACAATCCGCACAGAGGGTGTTGTGGGATGGGAACACTCTGCAAATGGTTGTCACCATATGCTTCCCTCTCCACATGAGTATCTGCCTGAATACTGCTGATCAAGCATCAGTCAATCTGAGACCAAAAGCACTGTCTCCCAGCTCTGACAGCTGGGGGCTGGGGTCCTGTCTCATCTAGACTTAACCTGATAACATGGAGGAAGTCTTTTGCATTGGAAATTTAAGCTGTAATTGCATTTAGCAGCCACATTTGTTCCCCTGAAATGGAACAAGAAACCACATGTTCCAGTGGCCTAACCATGGGCATAGAAGCTAAAATATATCACCCTGGCCTCTGCTGCAGCCATGATACATGCAGGTTTTAGCTTCAGCTCCACAGCTATAAAACAGGCAGTCAAATACCTAGTGCAGAGACACTGCGAAAGCCCCCTAAGGAATGAGTGAAGGTGTGCAAAAGAAACAAATCACTTGCTAGTGCTTCCTCCTTCCCTTTTGCTCTGTTCCAGCAAACACTAAAGCCCCTGTGGTATCTACCAGCCACTTGGAAATTCACAGGAGTTTTGTGATTTTCACTCTATCCATCTGCTCCCTGCTTGGGAAGGGGAGTTCAGATGCTGGCTTGGCCATTGCACGCCCCACAGCTCAGTTCGGGTCAGCCCAGTCTGCCTGCCCTCCCAGGGAAGGGGCTGGAGTCCTCTCCATTCCTTCTCACCCCTTCCCATGCCAGCTGCGCAGCTCATACTCCCATCCTGTCCAATGTGGTGAATTGGTCCCTGCTAAGGTGTTATTTATGGAAGCCTCTCACGGAGCTTGAAATCGAGCCAGCTAGAAGCCTTCTGCTTCAACCCGAACGCATCTTAGTGCATTAATAAAGAGCAAACATTGCAATGTGCTTTGCATTTTTACTTACAATCCAGCACTGCATTGTCTGGAGAGAAAAACAATACGGCACAGCCCCATGCTGCCTGTGGAGAAGAGAGTTCACTCGCACGCACTACAGCACTGCGTTAGTCAGCCCTCAGCCCAGCACAGCCCCGGCCACACAGAGAATCCTGCTGATGTGACAGTGCGGCACCGAGGCCCCCAGCACTGCAGCAGCAGGGAAGCCTGGGCTGCCTGGACTGCCTGAGCCAGCAGCCCTTTGCCAGAGCAGCGCGCAGCTGTGTACAGATCACGTATGGGCAAGTTGGAGGACTCTGTTTGCACCAAAGGATCCAGGTGTAGGACTGGGACACAGGACGGTCTCTGTATTCCTAAGATAACGCACCAGTTCTTACACACAGTGCAATGAGACCAAAGATCAAGCTAGCACAGTCTGTGCAAAGCCCTCAGGTCCTGGCAGTCTGCTCAGGAAAACTGGGCTTTATCGCCACTGCGAAGACACAGCTTTTCAGTGGTTCCCATCTTAAGTACTCCTCTTCAGCCCACAGGGAGCGTGTGGAGGGGCTACAAACTCATCCACAGTCGTTCCCTCTGGCCTTGCCCAGTTACCTGGTGACCGCACCTGCCTTCACCCAAGACTCTTGAGCAGCCAGCTCCTTGCAAAAAGCAGTGTCTCCATGGGGCATGCCAACTGCCTTTTTTTCAGTCTAGACTGCCAATGTAATAGTGTGCTCACCACAAGCCTTCGATGAGATCTATGGTTCCAGCCACCTCTGCCTCTGCAGTGTGCACCAATGGACAAGACTGCCTTTGCACAGCCCCCACCAGTTCACGGTCATCTGCACAGCACAGATATCAGACCCATGGAGTGCATGCAATACAGAAATCTTCAAGCAGGTTAAATACTCTGAGAGAGATTGCACTTCCATCCCCTCCTCTCGGAGGCTTTTTATATTTCTTAGAGGCTTAGTAAGGTTTCCAGAAAAAGGGCAGAACAACAGAGTTAACTCAAGAGATACAAGCAGTTGTCAGGGTTAAAAAACTACTTGCAGATCCTCTTCCCCAGATCTGAGCATCTCCCAAAAGCTACTGCATGCTGAACACAGTGGTTGTAAGCAGCTGCACCGTTCCAGAGCAAGCTCGGGTTGGGGTTAGCCCAAAGCCAGCTGAAGGCTCTCCAAAGGAAAACTGATGTGCTGCATCTGGTGCAACCTGTGCTCCGGCCAGAACCTACAACTGAAGCAGCAGAGCTAAACTGAGACACTCAAAAATACTGAAACCATTCTCTGGAAACTATGTCAAGTACAATATTGAAGATGCAGAGCAGCCTCCTTAGGCTAAAATATCCTGCCAGCTGTTCTACTTAGCCCATGTCACAGGAGCACTCCTGCACCTCCTGGTGACATGAAACTCCCAATGAACATCCCGATGTCATGTTTTCCATTGTCTCTTCTTGGCCGAGGCAAGCCATGCCTTTTTGGCAGGAGCAACCTGGGCTCAATTAGTCATGTCTTCGTCACCTCTTGGCTAGACTACAGCTACATGATACACCTGGGCATGAAGCCTGCAGCACTTGGCAAATGCCAGCCAGAATGGCATGCTGCAGTGGGAGCTCTGGCTACCACAGAGACATCAAAACCACCGCCTACTCCTTGGGCCACCTTTTGGCTTGGAAGCTAAGCCGGATTCAAGCCTGAGTCCTGTCCTTCAAGGCATTTGATGGCATGGACTCAGCGTGGCTAAAAGACACAGAGATGGAAGCCATAATCAACAATCAACAACTCCAGCTCTCTCCAGGAGCAGTGGACTCATCCAGCGTGATGACCAGGTTTGCCTGTGAGAGAGACAGAGTTTTCTCTGGCTGGTGAAAAATGAAGTATGTCTAAGATGCTGAGTAATTCCTTCCTTTTACATAGCCTATCTCTTTGCCAAGATGTGAGTCAGGTTTATTCTAGGTTTAGTTTGCTTTTGCTTCCCCCCCATTTTTATTTTATATAAAATACTAACATCTGTGTCCTGAACCCAGGTGAAATTTTTGGTCTCTTCCCCAGCAGTGGATTCTCCAGCTGGCAAGGCAAGACATACTACAGCTAGGAAGTCTTGGCGCTTACCAGCAAGATCTGCTACTACATTTCATAAACGGTAGAGCACTCCCTCCCAAAGAGACCTTTCAGGGGTTACTCCAGCAGTTCCACCGAGGTTTTCCTAATGGGAGACTCCTAGTCCAAGTCCCTGGATGGTCTAATCTAGACGCCTTCGTTCTGTGCTCCACAGGGAGCAAGCCTGTGACATAGCGCTGGTTTGTAATCCCAATTGCCCAAGGGAAATAGCTAAAAATACCTTTGTTTCGTTATTACTTGAAAGCATAAGGACTAACTGTGTTTGCTGTGGGTGAATGATGGGGAAAAGGAAAGCAGTTCAAAATATGTTCCCTTCATTGCTGCATACCTTGAGTGGGGTTTTCAGCTTCCCTGTGGCATGCTGTGACAGAGGCAGACAGCCCTGTGGAAAGTGCTAGTGCTGCTGTACTGTGACGCTTCTCTTGACGGAGGCAAGACTATGATGGGGTGGATTCAAATTTGGGCTGGAAAATTATGTGGTTTAGCTTGCTGTCATTTTTGTCAGACAAAAAAGCAGTAAGGCAACAGAAACCCCAGATTACTACCATTAAAAAAACCATGGTGATTTCTCATCAGCATGTCAGTGTTGTGACTCCTTTTAAACTCTCTGTGTTTCTACTGAATTAACGTGTTTGTGCATGTTTTTGAACTGTAATCCGTAATGCCTGGGTCTGTTTAACCTCTCTTTACGTCCCATGCTTCTTCATGTACATTTGTCTTACCATACATATCTATATGCCACATTATGCATTTAACAGGCTCCCTAAATACGGCTCATAAATCACCCGGGGTTAAAATTCACTCCTATTCTCACAACATTATTTCCTAATCTCTAAAACATGTCAGTGGAAGAGCTCGAGGGTGACCTTTGGCATCATAAATCGGAGAGCAGGTTGACATGGAAATGACCTCAAGAAAATCAAACCGTAAGATCACGCATCCAAGTCTGTAAGAGCCTGGCAGGGATAAACCTCTCTCGTGGGCTCAGGCAGCCCTGGGCCGGACGGAGCGGCTGAGCCCGGCTCCTACACACTTCTCCCTGTGAGCACTGGGAGGGAGGAGACGTTGTCTGCTTGGAGTGGAATACAAACAGATCCAAGGCTTGGTGGAGCGGGGACGGGCGTTTTGGGGACGTTTCAGGGAGGGGTCAGACCCTGCACCGCTGCGCCGGGATTTTACCATGGACTTCGGGAGAGGCTAGGCTGGAGTCTGAATTACAGGTGGCATTTGGGTTCCCTGAGAACCATCGGCGGGCGGGAGCGCGGTGTTTCTCGCACCGCCGTCAGCCCCCGTGTCCCGGGAAGAGCGGTACGGTACTGCAAGGGAGCGCTTCTCGGTACGGTCGAGAGCGGTACAGTGCGGGCAGTAATGAGCCTGTAATTAGCGTCCTCTACAACTGCTGCTCCACTCCATCGTCTCCCAGCAGCAGACTACGGACCTGGTTCCCTCCCTGCCCCCCGAAAACTGCACGGCTTTGACTGTAAAGCCCGCACAGGCTCCCCGCGGAGCGGGTGCCCAGCGTGGGCTCCAGGGCACCGGATCGCCAAGCAGAGAGCCACGCACGCAGGTAACGGTAAGGGCAGCGGTAACAACATGAAGCGTACGTATGCATAGACGTACATCTATATAGGCAGCCGGCCCCCGCCCGCCGCTCACCCTGCTCTGCCGCGGCGCGGCCGAGGCGGCGGCCCCGGTGCGGCGGGACGGAGGCGGGGCCGGCGCGGCGGGGGCGGGACTTACCTCCCTCCTCGGCGAGTCCGCGGCCCGGGGTGCGGCACGATGTAAATAAGGCGCGAGGCGATTGGGCGGCGGGAGCGCGGGGCGGGGCCAGGGCGGGCGGCGCTGGACGGGGCGGGCGGGCGGCGGGCGCGCAGCTGGAATGGGGCGGGCGGGAGCGGGGCGCCCGGTGCAGCTGGCGGGGGGCGCCGGCCGCCCGACATAAAGTGAATGGCCAGGGTGAATGGGAGGCAGTCGGCCGGCGCCCTCCGCCTCCGCCCTCCCCGTGAGCCGCGGGCCGGCAGCGAGGCGCAGAGTGCCCGGGGAGCCGGGGGGATTTACTTTCTGACAGCGGCAGAGCAGCCCGGGCCGCGGGGCGGGGGCCAGCTTCGCCCCTCTCGCAGGATTAAGGCCGCCCAGCCGAGCAGGCATCTGGAGCCGCTGTAAGTGCCCCTCCGTCCCCGGCCTCCTGGGCGGGGTTTTCCCCTTCTTTACCCTGAGCCCCTCGGTGCCAGCTCGGGCGTGCGGCGCCGGCCGGCCGCAGCCCTTCCGACGCTGGCGTGGGGCAAGAGCATCACCAGCGGGACGGCTCGGCGCGCTCTGCCCGGCAGCGCGATGATAGCCCCGCTGCCGCCCGGGCCCCGCTTTCCGCCTCCTCCCGGGTGGCAAGGGGCGGCAGCAGGGAGCGAGCGGGCGGACGGAGCTCTGCCCTGCCGCCCAGAATGGGTCCTGGGGCCGTGTACGGCGGAGTTGCCACGCGGCCCCCGCACCTCCCCTCTAGTGCTACCGGCACTGCTGCCCGTCCGGCGGCGGGGCGCGGCGCCTCCTCCGCTCTGCCCTTGCGGGGCCCGGCGACCCCTGCCCACCGCCGGCAGGGTGCCGCAGCCCCGGCCGTCCCCTCGAGGCCGCCGCGGGCCCCTCCCGGCAGGCGTTGCCGGAGACTCTCGCCGTTGCTAAACTTAGGCATTTTCCACTCAGGCGAGCGGGGCAGGGGCTGTTTAAATTAACCGGGGCCCGCTGTAAATAACGGCGCTGCGGGCTGCGGCTCAGCTGTCTGCAGGGTCCGGGGGAGAAGGGCGCGGGGAGCAGAGGCGGGGAGACGTCACCGGGGAAAAGGAAGGCAGCCCGACGGCTTTTGGACAGTTGGATAAATGATATTTATGTAACGGGCTGACTCCTGTTTACGGCAGAGCCGACCTCCCTGCAGCGCCGGGGAGAGGGCGAGCCGCCCCCGCGGACGGGGCGAACCTGCCCCAGGACGGCGCTGGCTGATGCGTCCCGGCGGCCGGGGTTCCCCGCGGTCCGACCGGGCATAATAGACCCGGTCGGGCGGCGGGTGAAGGAGCCGGGGGGAGCGCAGACGCCAGTGTCGGCTCGGCCGCTAGCTGCGAGCCGCCCCGGCGGTGCGCGGCTGCCCGGCGCCGGGAGGCTGAGGGCAAAGCCGCCGGTCGGACCTCTGGGCGCTTGCACGAACTCCGTCGCCTCCTCGGCGCCGGGGTCACGGTGCATGCCAGCGCCCCTCCGTCTCACCGGGTGTCCGGGAAGCCCGGCCGACCGCAGCGAGCGCCTGGCGGAGCCCGGTACCGGCCGCTCCCCCGGCTATTCCCCGCTCAACGAGTGCCGCCCCGGGGGAAGGGCTAGCCCGCCAGCGCGGCACCCCCTTGTCCTTCCCCGTGTCCTCCTCCTCGGAGCAGAGGAGAGGGACGGTTTCACCGCGGCTCTGGCGGGGGAGGGCGGCCGGGGCGGGGGCCGCGCCCGCGCCCCGCCGCAGCTGCTGGAGCGGCCCCGGGGGGGCGGCGGGCTCCGTGCCGCCGAGCGGGGCACACCTGTCGGCCCCTCTCCCGGCGCCCCCGCGGCAGGACAGCTGGGAGGACGGGCTGGGAGTGAGCCGGCTCTGCCTCCCCCAGCAGCGGCGGGGCCCCGCAGAGGCGCTGGCGGGGGTCGGTGCAGCCCCCCTCTCCTCCTCTTCTCTTTGGGGCTGCGCAGCCTGGAGCAACAGGCCCCCGGGCAGAGCACCCGGTGCTTCGCACACCTTTCCTACCCGTCCCGGCGGGCTATGGGATGCAGAGCTCGGCTCCGCAAGAGCGGCTGCAGAGGGGTGTGCTGCTGCTGCTGCAGGACCCCGGGGCCCGGCAGAGCCCGGGTGCGAGCCCCCAGCTTTGAGCTGGCGGTGCAGGAATCAAAACCAGTCCCTCACCTGCCTCCCCGTTCCCTCACCGTAGTGGGAAGCTCGCTCCCTAGTGATGGATCCGTGATCTGTGCACTTTCGAAACTAGCGCTGAAGGCAAAGGGGGTGATTTGCCATCCCCCAGACAAGTGGGTTCTCCACACTCGGCCCGTGGCCTGGAGGATGCTGTGGATGAAACGGCTTCATCCTCTGAGATTCTGGGAGCTGCTAAAAGCAATAGCTCAGGAAGGTGCCTTTAAGGAATGCCACCCTTGTTCCTGTTCCACCTTTCAAAGGCAGGGAGAGGACCACGGTTTTGGTGATGGGGTCTGGGTCTCCCTGTTTCCCCATGCTCCCTCCCAGTCCATTGGCCTGTTGGTGAACTGGAGGGATGGGTGTTTGTGCAGGCTTCAGTGGTGCCTTGCTGTGAGGGACAAAGAGCTGCCTGCTGGCTCCTGAGGGACTCACAGAGCATGGTAGCTGTTTCCAGTCTCCACAAATGTCTGCAGAAGCAGAACAGGGTTTGATTTTCATTAGCAAATGGTCACACCATGCGCTGTACGCCTTATGGGGAGATGCCTTTCCCTGACAGCCTGGAGAGGGATCTACATGAGGGCAGTGTTTTTTCCTGCTCTTACTGGGTTTGGAGGGGTCCCCTCCCAAAATACCGTGTATATCCCTGTTATAGAGTTAGTTGTGTCCTGTCCAAGGCGCTGGTTTAGAAAACTGTATCTTTCTCTAGTAAAGAAACCATTTCCAGCCTCACTTCATGACTATTACATTTATATAAGGGCTTAATTCAGGCAATTAATAGATCGGCAAATTGTGATGGGGATGGAAAAGTATCGGTTAATGTAGCTAATGGAGAGCCAGCAAAAAAGAGTGGCATCTTTCATCTCTGTCAGAGGCTTCCCAAAACCTTGAGATTGAGAGGTGAGGCTGACTTTTGAGACTGCCAAAAAGAAAAAGCCAGAAACCCGATCTAGGAGGCTGCTCCAAAAGGAAGATGAGCTGGGCTAGGGACATGAGGTCTGTCTCGTGACCTGGCACATGTGTCCCGGCTCTGGGAACAGGGGAGGTACCTGGACTGGGAATGGAGTCCCGGATGGAGAGACCCAGTGGTTTTGCAGTGTGTGCCCTGCATTGGGAAAGCAACAGGATCAGGCTGTGGAGCTGTGGAGGGAGGGGGTCAGAAATGGGAGGCTGTGGTGTCTCCAAGCAGGCTCAGCGATTATCTGGCTGTTTGAAAACGGCAGATTGCTATTTACTTAGGGCCTGATCACAGTGGGGGCAAAGCTCCCATTCTTGCTGAGGGCATCGGGCCGTGCCAAGCCCAGGCATTTGCTGTTGGCGGAGGGACGGCCTCCACCAACTGGCATCAAACTTAGTGTTGAGGCCGTAGGAAAAACCCTCTCTTGTCAACACCCAGCTGAAATGGGCTGGGGTTTCAGATGGCTGGAGAAAGAGGATTTCTGAGGCCAGCCTGCCGTGCTGCACTTCCCTTCCTCCCCTTTGTGTACTGCTCCCCCTCGCCAGCACCCCTGCCCTCCTCCCACCTCACCTCTGAATATTAATGCCTCTGGCAGATTGGATAATAATGTGACTGGGAATTGAATGAAGCTGGTTATTAGCTCTGGGCTTCCTTGGGGCATTTAAGGGAGTCCACAGGCTGTTCCTGGAGGCTCGGCAGCACCAGGGACTGGGGCTGGACTCGGCACAGAGGAGGTCGCTTCAGTGGGAAAGGGTTTGTTCGAAATCCTTGTCTGCCTCTGACCCTGAAGGAGGACAGGTACAGCAGCCTGCCCAGAGCTGCAAATTCCTGCAGGATGGTTAGTGATGGATTTGCTTGTTTTCAGCAAGAATTAAATATTAAAAGTTGTTTTCAGGAAGGAACGACGACATCTAGTTGGGCAGAAGCTGAGAAACGTTTCTGTTACTATTAGGTTTTAAAAAGAGACTGCGAGTGAGTGAGGGATGTTCCCTTCTTTCCTTCCCAACGGTGTCAGAGTATTACCCAGCAGATTTGGGAAAAGGGCCAGTCCCCTGCACACTGAACAGGAGATTTCCTGCTGAATCACAGGGTGCAAGTTCATGCTCAAAGCCCTCATTTCTGAAGAGCTGTACCTTAGGATGCCTCAGCTTAGGAGCTACCTAGCCTTTCCATGCTTCAGCATGAAGGGAAATACCCCTGTTGTGCAGAGGAAAAACTGAGCTTTGGCAGAATTGCCTGATCTGAGCCAGATATACAACCTCTGTCCCTTGACCCTCAATCCAGTGCTTGCTGCTATCTCTCAAACCGCAGCTCCGCTAGAAAATAAACACTTAGACCCTGTTAACTGGTGCATAAGAGGAGGGAAACCAGAGCTGGATTTTGTCCATCTGATTTTTCAACTGTTCAAAGGGCTCAGAGGTGCATTAACAGGGCTGTAGCTGCTGGGGATCTCAGCTGATGCGGGGAGCTGTGTTCTGCCTGATTTAAATTCATCCCTCAAAATCACCATCAGAGCTGCCGTGTTTGTAATCCCCTATCAAACAAGTTCCACAGTCCCAAACCAGAGAGCCTACAAAACACTTGTGTCTGCAGGATACAGCATGTATGCTGCTCTATTTCACATAGCTCTGATCCTGCAGACTTCTGTTATTAAATAAATGCATTTATTTGCTACTTCAGAGGCTTCAGTAGGATGGCAGAGGCTGGAAGGCTCAATGCTGGCAGATCTGCCTGCAGAGACTGAACAACTGCAAAGATGAAATAAAACAAATGACCAGAGAGTTGGCGGTTACTTTCACCTCTCTTTCTCCCTCTTTGTTCCTTCTTCCCTCAATCTCATTTCAAGCAGAAGCATTTCCCCCTGCCCTCATTGCCTTTTTTTCGCTGTCATTAATGCAAGTCTAATTTTGTTTAGAAAGCTTATTATAAACGACCAGCGAGAAGCATGAGGATTTAACTCTAAATCAAGTTGACCTGTCTGTGTGTGGACATTTTTATTTACTCCTCTTTCTGAAAAAACAAATAAACAGAGAGTCTGTCCCAAATAAAGCAGCTCCCCACTTAGATTTGAATACACTTTAAAAGAAATCGCTTTTGTTTTAGCCATTTTTATTTCCTGTTTGTTTCTGAGCTTAGACTTGACAATGAAAACCACATGAAATTCCCTTTTTGTTCCATCAGTTTTATTTTTGGTGGCACAATATCCCAACTTCCAATTCTACAAGTTGGGGGTTTTTTTGTATGTGCACTTAATTTCAGGGTCATTTTTTTAAAGCAAATCAATGGAAGTTAAAAAAAAAATTAAAATACTTTCTAGAGGACAGGAGGTACTGGGATGGTTGAAAAAATAAAACCAAAATCTTTATGCTAAATTAATTGAACCATAAAAAATAGTCTGGGTACAGATCCATACCTAACCAGAGAGAAATCTGAAAATGATGCATTCTATGCACTTATGAGTCCTATTTAAAAGGTTTTTGCAGCTTCATTTGTGTTGGGTGGGTGTTAATGCTGGTGTTTGAAAAACCCAATGCTTGAGCTCAAATGTGCCCCTAGTATCAGGCACCGGCCTGAGGCTGGGGTCCCTTCCTGCTGCCCTGGAGCTACCGGTCGGGTTTTCTAGAGGCTGTCATGGGGAATGGGGTGAGCCAGAGGGATTTCTGGGTGTAAGGTCCCTATCCCCAGAGCTGCGGGATGATGGAAGGGAGTTGGTGTGACCCTCAGTGTTTTTGAGACAGTTTACTTCCCTCTTTGAGCCCCGTCCCTTTTCCCTCTGAACTGCTTTGATGGGATTGCCGGAGGGACAGGCTGGATGAGTAATTAGGGCTCTGCAGCTTGCTTTCCTATCCACCCAAACTGCCTACCTCCCAAGGCTCCGCATGGGACGCAGCCTCCAGCAGATGGAGAAACTAAGGATTTTGGAAGGAGGGGAGGGGGGTGGGGGGTGGAAGAAAAAAAAATACAGACTTTGTATGCAGTCCTTAGGCAGCACAGTGCATTTCAGGATCCTGAAATTCAAACCTCTTGTTTTGCTGCTTGCGGTGTATGTTGTGTCCCCAAATTTAGGGACACGGGGCAGTTTGCCAGGACCCCAAGCAGGGCACCTGGGCAAGAGGCTGCGGGGCCGGAGGGGTGCCAGCGCTGCCTGCTCTCCCAGACGCTGTTCCTCCTTGTTCCCCAGCACATGCAATTTAACTGTGTGCTGCAGCAAAACCCAGGCGATCCCTGGGCCTGATCCTGCCAGCACGGGCTGCTTGCAAAACGCTGCGGGATCGGATCCGGCAGTGTTTGCAGTGGGAAGGGCTAATCACCTCCCTCGGCCCCCTTCAAACAATGTCTGGGTAAACAGGCTGACCTTCAAGGCATGTTGCAAGGTCCATAAAGTCAGAGTGGGGTAAAAGAGCTCCAGCATCCCTCACAGACCTGCCCTCCCTCTGCCCCAACCCTACCAGTCGTAGTATCCCAAGGAAGAAGGGAGGGATACTGCGGGCTGAGATCATCTGCTTGTTTTAGTCACAGCAGCCTGCGTCCTGCAAGGGTTTTCCTGCCAGAGAGCTTAAAAAAATATATTTTTAAAAATATATAAATTGCTTGAGAGGGGGGAGAGAAAGACAAATAATCAGGAAACCTTACAGCCAGGCACAGCAGACATCAGCTCCCTCCGGCGCTGTGGGTTTGTGCTGTGAGACGACACATCCCTTGGAGCGAGCCAGCCGCTTCGGGGCTTTCATTGCCTTAACCAGAGCCACTCGTTGGCCATGGCAGCTGGTGGGGCTGTCACAGCACCCTTAGCAGTCGCTGCTTTTCCCTTTGTAGCCCTGCAACCCTCTGGGCTTTGCCAGGTTGTTTTTAAAACAGTGAACCAGCACCATCCACCCCCCGAAAATAAAGCTTTCTAGCTGCTGGTTTTGCCAAGTCTTGTCACAGAACAAATGTTTACGATCAAGTCAAACTTCTCCAGAAAAGATTTCTAGCAGAAATGCTGATGGATGGGGGACATGGGCAGGTCTATAGTGCCCTGAGGTCAGCTGTCTGTAAGGGTGTAACGTGCAGACCGCATGGCAGGATCCTTCCTGACCTTCAACCCTGCACATCACCCATTTGATTAGGGGCTTTCTTGGACTTGTTTACTAATTGTGAGAATCATTTACATCTTCAGTAATGTCTGAGTCATCTGCTGCCCTCCATCTGCATACAAAACTCCCGACAGCAGCTGGAGTCATGTAGCTCCAGTCCTTGATCTCGCTATCTCAGCCTCCCTAAAATGGGCCAACTTTATGTCCTCAGAGATACAGAAGTGACCCCACCACGCTGCCTCAAGCATAACCCCAGGGGAATCAGGCCAGTTTCCTTTGACTGCTGGAATAATTAGTCAAATTCATACAATCGCCCAAATAAATACAGCAACGCATACCGATCTGCTGATGCCAGCCCCTGCTTCCCTTTGCTGCTGCATGAGCAGTGTGTGCCCAGCTCTGGAGCTGCAGGCAGCTGCCTGCGATCCTGATTCGCAACCATCTCGCCTTGCTCCTGGCTCTGCTTCTGCTAAGCTTGTGGGTGCAAGGGGAGATCACGGACCCTCGTGTGCTGTGGCTGTGCAGCTATTTCTCCCATGCGGACACAACCCTGCAGCACTGGCACGAGCCAGTTTGAAGCCAGCCTGCCAGGGCTGCAGAAGCGGGCAAGGACAGGCAGGGATGAGCAGGGTCGGTTCACCCAGGCCAGGTCACTGCTGGAGCTCTGCTTTAGTGGGTCCTTTGCTTTGCTTGCGAGATTCTCCCAGACAGGCCTTGTTACTGAAATCAATCTCTTTCCTCCCTTCCCCAAAGCAAAGGGGTTAATGTCTGCAAAGGACTTTCCTTCCCCTGTGCTTGCACTCCTGTGCTGTGGAGCCTCACTGTGCCACCAGCTTTGTGCAATCGCAACCCATTTGGGCAAAACTGAGCCTTTGATGATTTATTTTGTTCCAGATGCCTAACAAACAAAATAAGCCATAACAAAGCATGGCTTTATTAATATGACTGCATAGCCTGTCAGAAAGAAAATCCCAGTCCTGGCTGATGGAGCCAAGGTGCCAAAAACCCTGCCGAGGCAGCGCATTCAAGAGATACCAGAAACCCAGCCGGACACGGCAAGACTTGCCGTGCATCATTTACAAGAGTGCAAGAAGCCCAAATGTTTGGTTTAGGAAAAAAAACAGCTTTGCAGAAAGTCTAGCAGGACTTTGCTTCTGTATTAGGATTAATTTCCAAGTTTTGGGTGCCATTTTGCAAACCAGCCAGGTCGGCTAAGGGCAGCAGCGCGATCCAAAGACACTAATGCAGATAGCTTAATTTAAACCAAGCCCAAGCATGTTGTCCTGTCTCTGCAGACCCCTGTGCTTTAGCTCAGCGGGGTGTGCAGCAGCCCAGTCTGGGCATTGCAGACACATCCACCCGGGAGGACGGTGCATTATGTACGGGGCACAGTTATAGCAGGGCACTGCCCCGCCGGGGGCATGGCATGGCCCACCAAATCAGCGAACGGGACACATTCCATTGTGGGCTTTTTTTGCTGTGGACATGGGTATGGAGCTGTCAATCCTTGGGACATTTCCATTGTGATAATCCTCTGGAATACAGGCGATTTATTAACCCTCTGCTGCCCAGAACAGATATTTCAGCTGTCACCCTCCTCCCAGCTGAAGGCTCAAGTTGAAGGAGGAAGCAAGTGACTAGTTCTCACCTTGTGGGGAGGCACCAACCCCCCTGGGGAATGCATTAGGCAGTGTCCAGCAAGGCCATGCATTTCTCTAGCACCTCTTATCTGGGGATCTGGAAGCACTTAAAGGAATTTTGCTTCATTGCCTCTACCACCTCAGACAGGCTCATTAACATCATTTCTGGGATGAAGGATGAAGTCCTAGAACAGCCAAGTGGTTTTCCTACATCATAAGCCAACACCTTATCTCCCCATCCTCTCCCTGTCTCATGTTATTTGGAACATCTCCGTAGAGCCACACACAAGAAGAGAGTGGACACATCCTGGACACCCAACTCAGCCTGTGCTGCTGACAGGAAGCCTGGCAGCAGGGGCCTGGGCTGCTACGGTTAGTGTGGCACCATGCACTGCCTGCTTTTGCAGCCTGCAGGGCAGTACCAGCCACAGGCCCCCAGCGATGGGGCGATTTGAATCAACTTATTCTGACAGCAGTAAGATACCAAGCCCCTCAGGGATCTTCAGCCATTCCTCCTTCTGGAGAAAAAAAAAATCCCAACCTACACTCCAGGCTTCAAGGCAGCACACACCGCTACCAAACCACCCTGTACTGGGTCTCAGGGGATAGCACCCAAGTTGCAAAGACTAAATTGAGAAATAAAGTTTATTATAACCTGTGACTCAGCCCTTGCTGGAGGTCGATGATCCATTTCTGAGTGTGCGCCCAAAAGGGTTGCTCAGTCAGCCCGGCTTGTGCAGAGTCTGAAGTTTTTGGAGGCAGGCAGCTTGCTCTCCTGTCCCATAATGGCTCTGGGCTCTGGGTCACCGTTTGGCTGCTGCTGTTTATCTTCCAGTGATTAATGGTTGCTCTTGGTTCCTGCTGCAATTCCATTAAGATTAGAGGCTTAAAGCTACACCGAGATGTTTAGCAGCGGGTGACCTGGTCTCCCTATAGTTGTATTTCTATAGTCTTGAGGAAACAAATATTAACTCGTCTTGTGTCCTGCAGTCCAGCTCTGAGGTCGCCATGTGATTCTTGTGTCATGCAGGCTGTGCATTTGAAATCCCAGCCCGCGGACTCTGTGGTAGCACCATCCTCTGAAAAAATTTATGGATACAGAGACTAAAATGCTCTTCCAAGAGGAGACCGGAGCAACTTCAGCCCCCTCGCCTTTGACATGGGGCAGAAGGAGAGGCAGGGTCTGCTCCACCTTAGCTCAGCCCCTCCTGGGAACCAAAGTACAGAGGCAGATCATCTTCCTAAAATCACTCAGTTAAATAGAGTCCCAAACACTTATCTCTGCTAAACATAAACCAAGGGGAACATGAGCATGAGGAGCAAAGCAATCAGCCAGCCTCCCATCAGGAATCTATTTACTCCCAGAACTTTGACTTCTGGGATTGATGGAGCTAGGAAGAGACAGCTCTGACCCTATGACATCTAACATAACATTATGCCTTTACTGCAAGGGATGGAAGAAAGAAAAGATGCATCCGCCCAGCTGATTGCAGAGCACCTTTCAGCCTGAGGAATAACCCAGAACCCTTTGTGGGAATCAGTGATACCAAGCAGGGGCTGCGGCTGCTATGGCGCTGGCCACGGGGGAAGCTCTCAGCTCTGCAGGGCCATGCAGATCTGCTGGGGGGAGCTCAGCTGGCTACGCTTCCTCCCTGCCCACAGGTCACCAGCCGTCTGTATGCTGCTGCCTAGGTGACCCGAGGCTCAGGCCCCTGCTGAAGCACCCCTACATGCCCATGAGACGCCAGATAACATCAAAACAACCCAGGAGACAGTTTTTCTCCTCCACAACAACCTGCCAAAGTAGGTTCAGCAGGTAGCCTGTACCCTGACAGTAGTGCAGGCATGGAGCAGCACACAGTTGTCAAGTTGAAGGCAGCTCTCAGCAGGCAACATCTACATCACAAAAGGCACCACTGCAGTTACCTTACTTGGCTTGCAGTCAGCCTTTGTATTTCCTTCCCACACCTCCAAAAAAAACCCCCAAAAAACCAAGCAAAGGCATCTTCTCTCATGGATTAGGGAACATGTTACCAAGAACCAGGAGAGGGGTCCCAGGGACCCTCGCTTGCTCTTTCTGGGTAAACAAGGTTGCCTGCCTCATGTGGAGGTGCCCTACTCCTCCTGGACTAATCATCCTGGCTTGGGCAGCCCGGCAGTGGCACAGATATAGAAAGGGGGTGAATTTGAAAGGAAAAAGAGACTAAAGCCAGAGCTGTTCCCCCTGCCCTCCCCTAGGGCCTCAGGGCAGGGACAACAGGCAGCTGGAGAGACCGGTGCTGTCACATAGCAGCCAGGAAGAATATGCCCATGGGTGAAGACTAGAAGAAAAGGCATGCTCCCTTTATCTTGGGGGAAATTACAAACGTTGATGGAAGGAGTTACAGGTGCCAGAGCAGGCTAGGAACAAGGGCTAGTTTTACAAAACTGAACCCTCTGAGCAAGCCTGGCTGCATGCTGCTAGCAGAGGAGGTGTCCCTAAAGAAACCATTCTTTTATGTGAAAAGAAAGCAAGATGAAGTCTTCAGTTTTGTAAAACTGAAGGGAGATAATAAATTTGATTTTGTCTAAAGACTTTTTGAGGTGCCAATTTCAGTAACTCCCTAAGACCAGGCAAACAACTTAGTAGAAATGCCAAGAAGGTTTATCATTGACTTTCTTAATGTCTCTGCCTACAGCAAGATCTAGCTAACGTGGAAGAAAGCTCCTTTAATTAAATCTGAAAGGGCTGTATAATCTAGAATAATACCTACAGCCTTTTGTGTCAGTGGCATGGGTTGCCTTTGGGTAAATACATTGGTACAGAGCTCACGTGCTGTCCCCCATCGCAGCCTTTTCCTGCAGTCCTTCGTAACCGTGCCAAGCAGATCCCCCTCTCCCTTTTTTTGCTTCCCTGTGACCGGCTCACAGCAAGATGAGGCACACTTCTTGGATGCCACATTGTAAGGCACACTTGTTAGGTATGTAATTACTTATATACACACAGAAATCTCCTCTCTGAAATCCTCCTAGTTTTAAAATCAGTTCAAAAGCAAACTTCTTGTGAGCCACAGGTGACAGTTTCAACTTTGATGTGGACCACACTTAAAAAACCAGTTTTGATCTAGGTCCCCAACGCACCTCCAAGGAGGGCCAAGCACACTATGTTGTTCCCAGCAGCTTGGATTAAACATGTAACTCCCACACTGGTGTGATGCATGAATTTGCAGTATTGTCATTTACACCCATGGAGCCAGCTGTATAATACCCCCCCAGGTTTTCCCCCTGCTCTCCACTCTACTTTGCACAGATGAAAGCAATGCAAGATGTGCAAGAAGAGTTTCAAAGCAAATGAGACCCTACGCAGGAGGACACCATCCTTGGTTATAGCAAGGCAGAAGTCTGAATTCCTCCTTAAATCTGGTCCAGTACAGAGTCAAGCCCTAGAAGAGAGGAAATTGTGCTTGACAGATGCAATCATATGCAAATGGCTGTAGAAGAGGGGAAATTATCATCTACAAACATTGGGCAGAAATTCCATCTGCCGCCGCCTCAAGAAGGGCTCTTAATAAATTCTGAGACAGCAAAGTGACACACATCTTAATCAAGACTTAATCCATGGAATTAATTCACTGCGCGTTTCTGCATAATTCCGAGAGTAATGCTAAAAGCCATGGCAATATCAGCAGCAGATGGACTCCCCCTACTCCATGCAAAGGTATTAAAGAAAACACAGCCCCTGTCACATCACTTCATGTACGTACACATGGCAAAAAGCAACAGGGCCGTGCCCTCCTGCTGCCAGGAGCTAACGCAGCCTGCGGACATCAAAGGTCAGGCTCGCCGCGAGGTGGAAATGGAAACCAGCCTCACAGCAAAGATGGAGCCCCACCACTTCTCTCTGATGGGAGATGGGAAGCGCTGGGAAACCAGCACCAGGTCCCTTCGTTAGATGCTGCTTTCAGAGAGCACTGATTGAATCCAGTGTCAAGACTGATTCATCAGTGCTCGGGAAGGCCAGAGATGGAGGTTAAGCAAAGGGGAGAACTGAAGGACTGGAGAACGAGGAAAGCTGCTGGGCATTTTGTGAGCAAGATCTGCTGCAAAAACCAGGAGGAAAACCACTAGAAATGTCTCCGTGCTCTCACCACGGCCTGAGAAACACGCTGCAGGTATGGGGGTCAGTCTTGCCAAGGACCCTGGTGGCAGCCCTGCTCAAAGTGACAGGAGGTTTTAGACGGCTCTGAAAATACATTCTTAGTCACTGTCATCCACCTCCAAAAGAGGTGCAACAGCTACGTGATTAATCTCTTGTTTACATGCCTAAACACGAGTGCAGTCCAGGCAAAATACTGCCTTCAGCAGGCTCCGTCCCTGACACGCACGATTGGACTGGGCGACCCTTCGCTACAGTCCAGTCTTCTCAACTGACTTCCACTTGCAGTTTGGAAATCCAAAACACCTGGTTCAGTCCCCCTAAACTCAGGGGTCCGAGATCCTGGCACAATGCATCAGATCCCATTGCATCATAGAGTGACAAGCTCCTTAGCTGGGCAGGTGAGATGATAGCTGGGGTGACCAAAGTTTCAGGAACTGCTGTGGTCACCTTGAGGCAGTCCAGCTTTCAGAAAGCACTATACCTGCACTGGTGACAATACATCATACTGAATGCAGCAGGGTCAGGAGCAGAAACTTAGATTTAAGAGCTAACATAGGGCCAGCTCACCTTTCAAGGTGGTGCAGCCTGGCTTGTGGCATCTACTGCTGCTCTACAGCTGCCTCTTCCTGGACTTCCACCATAGTCTGGAACAGAGCAGGGCTTTTGTCTAGGCTCTCCACCTGTATTGCCAGAAGGGCACAGGGGCCCTGAGTAAGACCGTGATGAAAACAATCTATCTTGGGACAGGCAAACGTGGAAAAAGGTGGTCCAGGTGTCTCAGTAGTACCTGCAGATGCAGGAAGCAGGCCAGCTTCCCAGCTGGGATGCTATCTGCCAGGGGAGGTGACCCACAAGCACAGAAGAGTTGCTTGAGGGGATGCGGGCAGCCTTTGGCCAGGATGACCTAAGGCTGGAAGTGATCTGCTGCTGCAGCTGGACACACTCATCCCCAGGCACCCAAGGGTGTGTAATGCGATTCCCGTGTTAATTCGGGCTCCAGAAGTCCTTGTGTACCCAAATCATGTGCACTGCCCTGCCAGGGTCCCTGCTTGTGGCAGTGGCTGTGCAGTCAGACACATCTTCCTATCAGTGTCCTGCACAGGAGTACTTTTCCTTTGGGGTATGTGCACATATGTCTACATTAACTGTCTCTGGACTGCCTTCAGCTTTATTTGTGCTTGACTGATTTGTGAAGAAGCAAGGGAGAAAGAGGAGGGAAGCTGGGCAGGGAGATGGGAGGGGAGGGATGTCTGGGGAAGGTGCTAACAGCCCTTGGCTGGCCCAGAACCACTTCCTCAGATCTCTGTTACACAGCATGCTCCTGGCGTTGCTATTTCAGTCTGAATGTCACCTATAAATTGGAGGCTCTTTCTCTGAAGGCTGCAAATAGAAGTGCCACTAGATGATCTTTGATTTATAGGGAAGCTCAGCAGAAAGCCTGGCATGTCCATTTTCCAGCCAGGAAACTCAAAGGGGTCCAAGGATCACACAGGGATCCTTTGCTTTTCCTAGACCTTAAGGGTTGGCAAGTCCCTCCTGGAGGGGGTGGGGAGAGGTCACATACACAGATTCATCTCCCTAATCACTCTGTGCCTGCTGCTTTTTCAGATTCCTCCTCCTCTGTCACCCATCACTCCCTCATGGATTTCAACCTGCTGGCAGATGCGGAGGCTCGCAGCCCAGCCTTGTCTCTCTCAGACTCCGGGACCCCTCAACACGAGCACAGCTGCAAAGGGCAGGACCACAGCGGTGAGTGCAAGGCTCAAGGAGCAAGAGAGGTCCTGGCCTGTCCTTGTGGGTGGGTCTGGGTGGCTGGTGGTTTGCAGGCACCAGCTGAGATGCCCCTGGGAACACACTGAGCTTCTCATACCAGAAGCCAGCTCTGCTACAGCAGCACAGCTGTCCCTGTGAGCAGGGGGAAGGCACAGGGGCACATACAGCAATGACAGCACTGTCCTGGTAATGGGGGTGCCTGGCTGCAGGAAGCCATCACTGACACAGGGCACAGGCTGCAGCAGCTACTCAGGCCAGTCAGATTACGGCCCAGCTCTGATTTTATTCTGTTTGCCTAGACCAGGTCCCCAGAGTAGTAGAACTCTTCCCATGGCACATGAAATCCCATCCAAGGCACAGAAGGCCACACCTGGTTCTAAACCGCCTGCTTGTTTTTTTTAAGCTCTGTTCAAATAGCTTAGGTTAAAGCTTCCCATGCTACAGGTTAACCTTGGGATGAGCTTTCCAAGTTCAGGCAATAAGGAAGAAGAGAAATACTGTCTTGTCCCTGCTTTAACTGAAGAAGTTTCTGAGAGGCTCTATAGTGGGCAGTGGCTTGCTCCTGCCCAAGGAGGTGCCTCTGGCCGTTCCCAAATGCTGAACAAACCCCAAACCTACCACACCCTTTATCAGGTTCTAAAGCAACATCACCACCATTCACACCTGCTCAGAAAGTAGCTACCAAACACTAAGGCTTCCTCCCCTGGATTTTGGATCTGTCCTGTAACTGCTCCATCCCTCGTTGCTCTGGATGCAACAGGACAATTCAAAGCCATCCCTGCCAGTGCCAGCAAGGGCTGAGGACAGCCCACTCCTCCCTGTGTAAAGCCTCCAGGCTCACGCACATGCAAAAGCTAATGAGCATAATGATGCAGATTAAAATTCCCTGGAGTAAGTGTTGTGAAGGGAATTACACTGGGATAACTATGGTCAGAGAATCCACCCGCCGAATTCCCCACTGCACACGTACCTTAGTTGGGCACATCCCCAAGCTCAGTGGCTCTTTGTCAGCTGCTTTGGATGCACAGCGGTCACCTCCATTCAAGTGGCCTTCCCAATCGAGCCCACCCTGGCACACCACAGAACTGCCAATTTAGGAGCTGACTTTTTTTCCATCAGGCGTGAGCAGCTAATTCCAGCTATGACTGCAGTCGTTTCATTGAGTGGGCGAACGTGCACGAGAGATATTCCACAGCCTATTTTGGGTTGACAGTAAATTCTGGGTGCCTGGCTACATCACTCTCCGCTGTCTTAAACAGCCTAGAAATAAATCGGTTCTGGGAGGTGGGTGTTTGCCAGTGCTACCTGCACGCAGAGGCAGGCGGCTCGTGTGTTCACACCAGAGACCCCCTGTGACAGCCACGCATCACCAGTGCCAGGCAGAACTGAGTCCACCACTGAGGGCTGCCCGGGACAGAGCAGGGCTGCACTTCTTGCCTTTCCTCAGAAGAGCAGTCCCCCTCCTCCTTTCTTAGCTCCACATCCTTCATCTGCAGAATATGAGATCCTGAGGAAGGGTGCACAAATCTTGCTTGTCTGAGCTTAGCTCTGAGAAACCCCAAGGGTCCTCTGATGGTGCAGAGGATTTTGTGACATCCCCTCCTGCTAGGTTTCATCAGGCAACACAGGTCAGGAGAGCAAGGATGAGCAGGGACGAGGTGGGGAACTGTCCCATATCTCCTCAAATTCTGCCTCTCAGTATGGAGAGCACCCACAGGGTCCATCCTTCCTGCGGGTCCCTTGTTTCCCTGTACTGCCAAGGTTTTGGTCCCCACTGCAGTGCCCAAGCCCTTCACCGTTTCTGGAGGGTGCTTTACCCCTAGAGAAAGTGGCAGAAATGGAGATGACAATCCCATAAGCAATTCTCAGGCAGATCCACAGGTAGCAAGTGTTAAAACAGAGAGGACAATAAGAAGAACATGTAGCTTCAGAGATTTTTCCAGGCTCAGTCAGATTCACACATTTCCTTGGACGTCACAAGATTTATGGAAAGTCCTACCCCAGAAGATACGGAGAAGACAAATAACAAAGCAAGGTACTTGGTGATCTCTTCCACCCAGACGCAGCCCATAAGCCAGTGGTACCTCAGGTCCGTTCTCCTTCCCTCCAAGTATCCTTTCTTCCTACATGAAGAAGCGCAGCCATGAGCAGGAGCTCACAATTAGTGCACAGCCTTCTGCTTGGTAGCAGCCTCTTTGGAAATCCACATTTGTCAGGGGCTCCTCTGGGAACATATCCCCTGTACACACTGGGCTTTTAATTAACCCAGACTTAGCAGATGAACAAACAACCAAATGTTGTCCCTTCATGCTGTACTGAGCCATTCCTAATAACTAGCTCAGATGTGGTGGCATCACTCCCCTTTTAATCTGTTTTAGAGACGGGTAATGTGGGAATCGCCTTCTTCCAACACTGGCTTAGAGCACTGAGCTAGAGAAACCAGATTTATCTCCTTGGCATACCCACTATAAAAAAAAAAACAGATTCAAATTGTGCTTCCAAGTGTTCTGAACGTGGGATCCCCACATGACAATGCTCATGGGAATGAGGAGACTGTGAGACCATGGCCAGCTCCCACTGTTCCACTTTCCAAGTCCTGTGGCTTCCTCTGTTTCAAGAGTGCACTAGAAAACTTCTCCTGCGGGTACAACCTGGGTGGAAACATGAGCTGGTCCTGCCACTGGGAACAGGAGACAGCACCTTCCTGCTCAGCAGAACCAGCTTGCACCCTGCTGTTGAGAGCCAACACATGGCAGAGGATTCTCCAGCTGTCTCTGAGTGGTTCCCATCAGCCAGTCCTTGCATTAGCTTTCCTGCTGGCAGGCAGCATTAAACTGACAGAGAAGTGGAGGCTGTGAGGACCCCACATTGCTTCAGTCAATGCATTGCATACCCAGAGAGACAAACATTTTCTGACTGCACCCAGGCTTCCCTCCATGAAAAGGAAGTGCTTCTTTGGCAAAAGCTCTCTGCAATTCCAGCGTTGCTCCCTTTGAAGGAAGGGAGGTGCAGGGAAGGCTTCCCAGGAAAAGCAGGGAGAAGTTTACAAATAAACGCATTGCCACAGGAACAGTGTAGTGGCACCAGTTTCCTGGGACAGGAGTGTCTCCCAGGGCATGGCTCCACTAAAGCATCTGCTGGTGGGTACAGCACTATCCTGGATCAGAGTCCATCCTCTGTCAGGGCTTAGAGCCTTCAGCCTCTCCCTTAGGTTCCGTCTTTTCCATTTAGCTTTTGTGGGGCGTATTTTTCCAGAGTACATCCATCTGCTTGAGGAAACCTTCTTTCTTGCCCAGCTGTATTCCAGCTTACTGTTTATTGCCTCCCTGCTGGACAAAGGAGCTGTACAACATACCTTCCATGATTTTTTTCTGAACTTTCAGGTCTTTTAAACTAGATCACTTAAAAAACCACAACCAACCAAGAAATAAAATCCTTTGAGTCTTAGTGGAACAATGTCAGGACTTTTTAAAGGTTCTTCTCCAGATGCAACAGCTTGGCAGCTCTTTATCATAGTTTCTTCTTGGCTTAGCTGAATATTCCCCATTGCGAAAGAACACATCCTCTCCCTGCTGAAAACCTGATTTTCAGCTGGAACCACTTCACCTCATTTCAAGATCAGAGCAAGGAAGAGGTGAACATCAGAAATTACTTATTTTCACAGTTATTCGTCTCAGCTCCCAACAGAATTAAACATAAGCTATAACCTCCCCCCTTGTAGCTGTCCTCCATAGATTGCCCAAGTGCTCAAATGCAATAGTTTCTTTTAATGGCAGAAGATATTTATGTTTGTATTCTTCCTGTGTTTGCAGACTTCTGACAGCCCCAAGAGGGGCTGTGGCACAGGGAAGTGCCTGGCTGCCCACCTCCAGCCACGGCAGCCCAAAGCTCAGTGTTAAGTCCTGGCCTTAATGCCTCAGAAGAGGCAGAGCTGTACATCTGTTAGATACCAGCGCCAGCACTGCAGAGCTCCAAGATGTTCACTTTAGGGGCAACAAAATGAAAGATGCTGCCTCTAAGAGGGGGAACTCCAAGCAGAGGACAGGGGTGGAAGCACAGGGAGATTCTTGGGTACTTTACTGTAAGGTCTACGAGAGGCCTTTTCTTGCTTTTTAAAAGCAAAAATGCATGCACCTAAGTAAGAAGGCAGAGGAGCAAGAAGGAGAAAAGTTTATGCTCCTGAGGTTTACTTAAGAACCTCTCTGTTATCATTGGCAATTTGCTTTTTCTCACATCACTCACCCACAAAACCACAACTGGATCTTTTGCTGTCCTAAATGGCAATTTCTGATCTTTCTAAAGGGCACCTCAGGCAGAGAGCTTCAAGCAGAGTAGGAAACCGTGGCCTGGGCCAGTTCTGCCACTATGACCCTTAACTGTGACAAAAGAAAACTGGAGATTGGAAGTTTGAAAACTCAAAATTCAGTCACTTGAAAGCTGACATCCATTACAGCAGCTAAACAAGGGCAAGCCGTGCTACATCAAAGGGCTCTTGGTTTTAGTGCAGGGTGGATGTCTGCCTACAAAGATAAGGAAGGGAGATGGGACTGCTCCTGTAGGTGCCACTACGGAGGGAGACCTCACTGATCATGGACTGGTTGCCCAAGGACAGGCCCCCCAAAGGCAGCCAAGGCCCTGAGTTAACCTGGGGGATCTCTCCCATTTTCCTGTTTCTCACACAGACACTGAGAAGTCCCAGCAAAACCAAACAGACGACTCCAACCCTGAGGACGGCTCGCTCAAGAAGAAGCAGCGGAGGCAGAGGACACACTTCACCAGCCAGCAGCTCCAGGAGCTGGAAGCCACGTTCCAGAGAAACCGTTACCCTGACATGAGCACCAGGGAGGAAATTGCAGTCTGGACCAACCTGACGGAAGCACGAGTCCGGGTAGGACTGCAGCCCTCACAACTTCCCAGACCTAAGCTTGTGGGGAGGATGGTGCCTGTGATATAAGCCACCAAGCGGCCCCCAAACCAAGGAGGGAATTAGGGGCACCAGAAAATTCACCATCTTGAAAACACCTCACCCAAGACTCGACACATCCAGCTGCACACATATGCTGTGCTGGGGGTGTCATCCCCATCCAGTGCCACCTTGCAACAACACAGGGAGATGCAGAACCCAGGGTCTGCCCCACAGAGCCCCACCAGCTGGCTGCCTGCTCCAACCTGGCCAACCCCTTCCTTGCAGTGACATTGTCCAGCCTTAGCCTTGCTGGAGGGCACTCTTTGGGGTTCTCAAACCACTGTGCAGTCACAGGCATAGCATGGCAGGGCTCCAGCTGGAATGAGCGCTTCTCTCTGATGCTAGAAATATGAGTTAGCAGCACCATCAATAGCCTTCCAGCAGCTTCCATGCTCTAGGAAGTTACATTGTTTGAGTCTCCCCACCACCACCACCACCCCTAACAGATTTTCCTGTTCAAAGACAGTCTTCTAACACCCCCAACCCAAGCTGGTCCCGAGGCAAGGTCAAAACAAAAGAGGTCATTTCCTCCACTCCTCAGCTCTCAAACCACATTCCCCAAATCCCAAGTCACATAGTGCCAACCCCTCCTCCTGGGCTGTGGTCACTCAGAAATACAGCAAGTATTTTCCTCCCATTTTCTCCCATGTAAAGGGCATCCATTTGTTGATTGAGGTGGGTTATTCTGTGTATCATAAAGCAGTAGTGATTGGGTTTTGTTCTGGGTGGTGATTCTTGCTGGAAGGTGACCCTGCAGCCCAGATACCTTGCTGTAACCCTTTTCTGATGCTCAGCCTCCCAGCTCCTTAGGAACATCCCCAGCCTTTCAACAGTTTTCACCTTGCTGGGTGAAGAGACTGGGGCAAGGCCCCTTCCAGAGACAACCCAGATGCATTCCCATCTCATCCCTTCCCTCTTCTCGCTCTCTCTCTCACATAGGTCTGGTTCAAAAACCGCAGAGCTAAGTGGAGGAAACGGGAGAGGAACCAACAGGCTGAACTGTGCAAGAACAGCTTTGGAGCCCAGTTCAACGGACTGATGCAGCCTTATGACGACATGTATTCCAGCTATTCCTACAACAACTGGGCCACCAAGGGGCTTGCCACCAGCCCGCTCTCGGCCAAGAGCTTCCCATTCTTCAACTCCATGAATGTCAGTCCCCTCTCCTCCCAGCCCATGTTCTCCCCACCCAGCTCCATTGCCTCGATGACCATGCCTTCATCCATGGTCCCTTCCGCAGTGACCGGAGTACCAGCCTCCAGCCTCAACAACCTGGGAAACATCAACAACCTAAACAGCCCAAGCCTCAACTCTGCTGTCTCATCTAGTGCCTGTCCTTACGCCTCAACAGCCAGCCCCTACATGTACAGGGACACATGCAACTCCAGCCTGGCCAGCCTGCGGCTGAAGGCCAAGCAGCATGCTAACTTCACCTACCCAGCGGTGCAGACGGCAGCTTCCAATCTGAGCCCTTGCCAATATGCCGTGGACAGGCCCGTATGAAAGGCTGCCCTCTGCCAACCAGGGACTTGACCTTAGCCTGACAAAAGGAGACCTTTAGCCCTACGAGAGCGTACGTCCTGCAGAGAACGAGAGTGAACGCGAGAGAGAGCAAGAGAGCACGAGAGATTGAGAGCAAGCAGGCAGACAGACCTCTACGAAGACTTGTCTAACTATTGTATGGTGAATTTTGACTGTCTTTCCCCTCCCAAGCCCCTTCCCCTCTTGCCCACCAGACCTCCTCCCTTGTGGTAAAGAAACGAAAACAGTCTACTGGAAGCCCCTTGGGGAAATAGGAGCCCAAACGTGCAGGGTGCCAACCCACAAGCAGCAGAACTAAGCGTGTTTCAGTCTGCCTTTCTGAGCATCCCCAAGGGTGACAGCTCCCCAAATCCCTGGGACAGCACAGGCAGCCAGACACTACCCCTGCAGGGAACAGTCAGGGACAGGGTAACACGGGGTCACCGTTTGGTGGTTGGCCAAGCCTTTCTCCTTGCAGGTGTGCATGATAGCAGTCAAAGAAATCTTTCCCACTTATTTATGACACATTGGCATCTCTCTTTATAATGTATATATACACATAATCCTTCAGACTTGAAGCCTTTAGGAACTGAGAGTTGTAAGGATATAACTATGTGTGTGTGCATATATCTCTCATATATACACACACACAAATACATAAATAAACATTAAAGTACGCTTTTTTTTTTGTACACAAGTTAACCTACAAAGCAGACCTTAAAACCAAAACCTTATAAAGCAAGCATCCTGCCCATCATGCTTTACTGCTTCAGTCTTTTCCAGTCAGACAGGGACACCATTGCCAGCGTACACCCAAAGCGTCCCTTTTGCAACAGTCATCTCCCCCTCACACATCTCCTTCCCTTCCCCAAATCCCATTTCAAAAAAAGGTAATAAAATAAAAGTTGGCACAACCCCTTTAAGGCTTCTGCCTGTCTGGTTATTGAGAGCACCAGTCTGCACCTGAAGACTCAGAAATCAAGAGCAAGCTGCCTGGGCAAGAGTGAGCACCAGCACAAGGCAGCTTGAGTTGGAAAAGGGGCCTGAGGTTTGTAGGAGCCATGTCTGTTCCAAACAAACCAAACACCCGGCTCCTCAGGTCAGCAAAGGCCCACTAGCACAGCATGAAAAGGAAGACAAACCCACTCCCTGCCTGCATGCGCCTACTGTGGCGGGTAGGGTGAGCCTCTTCTTGCTCAGGCTTCCCTGCCATGCTGGATGGGGCCCGTGCCTTTGGGGTTTTGGCAGTCTGAGACAAGGCAGACCCCTCCCCACCCTGCCAGGTACCCTCCCCCCCCCCCCCCCCCGAACTGCCTGCCCTGCAGTTTCTGTTGGGAAAGCTGTAAAACAGAACCAGCTTCTCCTGAGATGTATGTGCACTGGTGGGTCTGCTGCTTCAGCCAATGCAGAGGGATGAAGCGTGTTCTTCCAAGGAAGCTACACATACAGCAGGACATCTCCACCCAGTGCGGCCTCCTTTCCCTTCATGGGGCACATGCTCAAAGTGGAAATCACAAGCCTGATATTTTATCATTCTTGTAAAAAAACCCCTCAACCAAACCACATCACCACAACAAACTACCTTATTTGGATAGATGGGACAGGCAAACCTGGCATAGACCAAGTTTCTACAATGCAGAGAAGAAGGGATCCTTGCTAGGGCACAGTAAGAGGTTCCTCACAAGCAAAGCATGTGAGTAACTCTTTGCCAATATCTGTTCCACAGAGAGCAGCTGCTACTGAAGGTATTGGTGAGCAGATGCTCAAAGCAGTCACACGTCAACCTAACATCAAAGTTGCATTTTGCTCTGAGTTAAACCAAAATGAGGAAGCCAAGTCACTCTACATGGAAACAGCTACCACCAGAACCACAACCCCATCTGCAACACACACTCAAAAATCAAGCTTAAAACATACACATAGCAGGGCCCAGACAGAACCTTTCATTGCAACCTGGACCTTACCTTGTTGCCAGACACCAGTGCTGTTGAAGTAGCCTCAGTGATTAGCCTCCATACCATCAGTGGTACTGTGCTTAACTCACCCCTCTACCATGACTCTCCCCTTTAAGGATAGAAAGGAGGGCCTGGGCTTCTCTCCGATTTCCTCTCCTCTAGTGACCCCAACTCACAGCTGAACTCAACTCCTCTCCCTGATAACCTGAGCCAGGTGGTGGTGCCACAACCCTCTCCTGCTCCTTGACAAGGATCTGACCTCTTTGCACACCTGTTCCTCCCCCTATATCCTTTCCATCACCCTTCCCCTCCACCCCAGGTTGACCTCAAGCACAGGTGGGTTCATGGCAAAGCCAGAACAAATGTCTCACAAAGACACAGCTTTGCCCAGAAAAGAAATCAAAGTTTCTCTTTCACTTGAATGGTATGTCTATGAAGGGAGAGAAGATTCTCCCTTCTCTTCTCCCCAGCTGAAGCCAAGAGCAACATGAGTTCCTCCTTCCCTTCTAACCTGTTCTAATAGCTGTGCTTTGCCTTGAACAGTTCCTGTGCAGCTTTGGTTGTTCTCCACGTTGCTCTAATGCTTGTGAGATCCCCTACTTGTCCCGCAGAGAAGACAAGGTTTGATGTGGTTGTAAAAGTCTGGTTGCTGTTGACTGTTGCAGGCTTTGGATGACAAAAGATATACCCAAATATACAGAGCAGAAGGCCAACTCCACCACATGGCTCTCACGATCTCCTGCTGTAAACAGTAGGGAAAAGTCAAGACCTAATTTACATACAGATTTTTCTGCCTGAAAGTTTCCATCAGTCATTTTAATTAACTTTGGGCCAGACCAATCTGTTTTTGGAGCTGGACAGACTCGGTTACCACTCACACAAAGCAACTGGTGTATGGAAGTGTGTGGCCAGCAGGTCTACAGACTGGCTAGTTGGTTCAAGCTTCTCCTTCCCAGTCAGGTTCAGAGAAGATGATGGGGTCTGTCTCTGCAGTCTGAGATACTGCACTGTGTAGGACCCAGACCAGATGGCAAGCCAGCTCTGAGCTGAGTGTGCTTTGTACGATGGCACTAAATAACTGATACAACCTTGGGAAAACCTTAAAACCTGCAGACACCAGAGGTGGCCAACATTAAATAATGAATTGATCAAGTTGGCAGCAGTGAGCCCTGGGAGAAGTCCCCTGCTTTCCAAATGCCACCTGCCTTCCCGATGCAGCTGAGCCAGTACAGCCTCCCTCATTAAGATTCCACCCTGTGAGGCCAGGACATGGACATCATACTTTCTGGTATTTAGCAGAAATATAGCAGAAGTCCTACAGATGTTCTCAGGGACCTCTTTCACAAGTCTCCAGTACCTCCTCTCTAGCTCTATCTCCTTGGTACTGCAACTCAAGCCAAGTGTTGTTTTAGCAGGGTTGTACTTAGTCTAAGGATGCTTTAGGCAAGTAATTGATACTGGATACTTCCCAATCCACAGATTTGGCAAATGCCCATTCTCTTCCATCATCCAGGTCATTAATGGAAATGCTGAACAAAACCAGACCCGACACAGGTAGCTCTGAACTTCACTCACAGACCCCCTTCCTTTTCAACAGTGAACCATAGATGATATTCTGTGTATAATTATCCACTGGGTTTTGTACTTACCAATGTCCCCTCTCCATCACACTTGAGCCCCACTTAAATGGCAGCCAGGGCTCTTCTTCACCATGCCCCTGCCCTATAGCGGAAAATCAGATTACTTTGACCAGCTCCTGTTCTTGACCCGTCGATATGACTCCTACTCACCCCCGCTGCTTACAAGCAGAGTGATTATATGTTTCAGCTTTTTTTTGAGTGGTGGGTGGGTGAGGAGACTTATCTGTCATCAGTTCCTGGCTTTTGGCCCCAGCCCCCATTTTAAAGAGGGGTTACAGAGCTTGCATTTTACAATCTTTCTGTGCTTCACAGTTCCCCAGCAGGGAACAGCAAGTATTTCTGGGATTCCTTCCTGTGAAGTTCACCACATCCTGGTGGTCTGAAAAAAACCCCAAAACCCAAATCCCAATTTATCTAAACACTCTTATTTGTGCTTTCTTTATCCAAGGCCAGGCTTTTAGCCCTCATTGCCGGGATGGCTTGTGCTATCAGTCCCCCTATAGCTGTCTGTAGCTGAGGGCTGATGCAAAGCGCACCCAGCAGTTGGGTCTCGTTGGTGGCTGCCCTTGGTTAGTGTCTTACTGGTAACAGAGCAGAGAGTTGTTTTCTCGCTCGGTGCATGTGCCCCGGCCCTCGGGGCGCCCCACACCGCCGGCTGGATGCGAACATCCACGCTCCTGCTCGACACGGTACGGACTGGGATCGGGGAGACGGACGGCTGTTAAGAGACGGATCTGATTTCTGCCTCCCTTGCCTTTCCGGAGCTGGCTACAGCCAGGCAGGGAAAGGCAGGGCTCGGGGCGCGCTCCCCAGCGCCCTCCGCCGCGCTGAGGCCAGGCCCCGGCGGCGCGGCGGCGGGTGCGGTGCTGGCCCCTGGCGCGGTGCTGGCCCCTGGCGGGGGCGCAGGGCTGGAGGCTGCAGCGCTCCCGCCCCGAGAACGGGCAAAGTCTGCAGGGAAAATCGTTCCTCTCTCCCGGTGTCTGCCGGCTCTCCAGCCCTGCTTCGTCGGCTCTTGCAGCCTGGGGCTCTGTCTCCTCCCGCCCTTGAAGCCTTCCTCTTTGCAGGACGTGCCCTGCCTGGCCGGTGCCAGAGCTGCAGGGCTGCATCCCGGCACCCCGCACCCTGCCTGCATCCCTTCGGCCGCCCCCCAGCCAAGCTACTCTGGCTGCACAGGGGCGAGTCCCCAAAAGCGCCTGCAGTGGGGACCACGGCTCAACTAATTGCTGTCTGCACCTTCAGTGTAAAAAAGGACCAAAATAGAAAACAACCGCAAGGTATGACCCCTCCAAAGCAGATCTGCTGAGTACTTCAGCTCCCCAGCAACACACAAAGCTGCAGGAAAACAGCACCAACCTGAGGAAGGAGGATGCTGTTGTTAACTCCCTGAGCTCCAGCACACACGGCTGCTTTCCTCACACCCGCAGCTCAGCACTCCAGATCACTTGCCAGACAGCAGCAGCAGCAATATAAAACACAGGAGAAATCAAAGGCATGTCCTACCTAGGTCTGGGCAAGTGTTATTTCTTGTTTAGCCAGAGAGAACAGCCATGGCAAAGGGGCAGATGATGGGCCCATGGCATGCATTCCTCAAGGAGAGCATGGGGCAGGTGGGGTGAGTCCTCCTGGCAGTGTTAGGAAGGGGTACCCTTGATTCTGAGGTAGGAACGTGACCATTTGAAAAGCTGCAGTGCCTCTTGGAGGGGAGGAGAGGGTCCCGACAGGAGACACTCACCAAACCCTCCTGCTGGGGTGAAAGTTGTTTCCCACCCCAGCAGCCTGCGCAGACAGACCAGCAGCAAGGAGTTCTTCTAGAGATAAAACCTTCTAGAGATGCAGACCCCTACCTCCAACACCCAGCTCTGGACTGGCTGTTGATGACTGCCTGTGGCAGATAGCAGAGACAGGCAAGAGCCTGTGGGACACCTCACTGTTGCTAGCCCTCAGGACAACACAGGATGGAGATGGAGAAAGCCACGCTTCTCTCACAGTTCAGAACAAAGCTCAGGCATGAAAAAGGCATCAAATAAATTGATCCATGCATGACAGCATTTATCAGTCATTTTCACACATTGCACAGTGGCAGATGTACCCTGAGAGGAGCTGGCTCTGGGACCCTCCTGCCCTCAGCCCCTGGGGCTGGCACCATAGGCAGTGCCTTACATTCTCTGAAGGGCAGAACTGTGCCCTGATCAGCTCCCAGGGTCTGAGGCTGTGGCTAGTCAGAATAAATAAATTGTTTATCATCATACAAGAGGCACACTCAGGATAACAGCCACTAAAGGTTCGTGAGATTGAATTAATTGCGCTGCAGAGGCAGAGGAGAGCCCGGGCAGAGCCCTTCATGACTCACTGGATAACGCCATTGCCCAGAAGCTCATTTCAGGTGGATCACAGGTATGGGAAGTAACATTTAAAGCTATCTGCCAGTTCAGCATTTACAGGAGATCAGGCAAGGCCGTTGTCTGGGCTCAGTTCACAGTCTTGGTGCTGCTTTGCCCGCTGTATGTTGTGTGCCTCTATGAGCAGCAGCTGGGATTTGGCTGCAGGAGGCACCAATGCGCATCTCCTCACCCATGGTCCTCCTAAGGAGCTCCAAGGAGTATGTGGCACTGGGGAAGGACCCCACTGACTTCCTCCTGGGGCTCTGGGTCAGAAGCCTCCCTCCTCCCAAGGGATCCTATCAGCTGAAGCCCTGACACCAGTGGGGACAGCACTTACCCTAGCTCTAGAGGAAGGGAGCTGAGGGCGGGGCAGGGACTGAGGGTCAAAATCACTGCCACATTGGTAAAGTAATCTAGGGAAGGAATGCATCCCAACAGGGTTCCGCCTACTAGCCAAAAACCTTGAGGCTCACATGTACTGCTTCCCTGTTTGAGGACACAGGCTATTTTGGGGGTTGGAAGATGACACAAGAGGGAAGTTGTTACCCCTCTTGCCTGGGTGGAAAAAGGACATGCAGACAGCTCTGCCTGCTCTGGGTATCACAAGTGCCACAAAGAGCTAAATGTCTGTCCAGCATCTGGCTACAAAATGCTCTTTAAGTAGCCCCATTCCTGTGCCACTCCAAACTAAGAGGAGAATCTGAGGCATAGAAATGGAAGAAAGGACTTGTGCAAGGCCACAGTACAAATGTGTGACAAGACTGGCTCCAGGGCATGCGAGTGCCTTGGCCCACATCCTGTCTTCCTACTACCAGTGTACAGAGCCAGAGCAGGATCTTCATCACAGTCCAGGACAGAAGCAAGAGGGGCACTGGACAAGATAGAGAATGGCTCCTCCTCTCCGCATGTTAGCCATGTGTGCCTAAAACCAGGAAGTATCATATCAAACAGAAGCAGTTGCTGATTTGAAGGGGAAGAGGAGCTCTGAAGGAGCCTTACAGGTTTGGTTCCAGGTTGAAAAAGACTCCTCTTTTCCCGCCCTACACAACCTTAAAAAAAAAAAAAAAAAGCCAAAAAAAAGCGCAGGGATTTCACAGTTGAGTGCTGTTCCCACTGGCAGCCTTCCAAAGCTGCCCCACACACAAAGTGGCAGCAGGTTTGGGCTCTGCTCTCCCACCTTCCCCAGAATTGGGGTCCATGGAGCAGGCAGTGCTGTTTTGAGAGGAGTTTCCCCACGTTTTCCCCAGCAGACATTTGGTGTGTGCAGGACCCCAGCAGTTCCTGGTAAGGAGGTGAGGCACAAGGCAAATCTGAGTGATGCAGAGAAAAGGAAGAAGCAGAATCATGATTCCTAGGTCTTCACCCCCTCTATCCTGCTATCAGCCTGCAACAACCTGCACCTCACTCTGGCATGCCACACATCGGAAGGCAGACACACCAAAGGCCAATGCGCAAGTTCACCTGAAGGCTGTCATCCAGAGTCACCTCCCCATCACGCCTGTCCCATCAGGGACCTGTGCTCCACACAGGAGTGAGAAGGTCCCCCTTTACCCTTCCCTCTCTCCTCCACCCCAGGCTCTCCTTCCCGCTCTGGTTTTACTCACTCCCTTTGATTTCTGTGTGCTCCTTGGCAAAGGCTTGAAAAGTTGCAGGAGAGCACCAGGACACTGGTATGTATCATGGTTGAAAGGCAAAAAAAAAGTCCAGATGGTCTCCCAGACTTTATCCTCCACCCAGAAGATGATCAAGACATTCCTTATTACATATACCAGCATATGTGAAAAAGTGATTGCCATGGCAGTGGAGCAAGATACCTGTAAGCCTGCAGGTTTCTTGAAAGGTGGAAGAGAAAACAAGGAGGGTAAAACCCAGCAATCAGAGCTGCAGAAAGAGCTGGGGGACACCCTGGGCCCATCCCCAGTGCAGAGCTGGGTAACCTCTGAGCCTGCCTTGAGCTGCAGTCGGCTTTGTGCATCACAGGCCTGCTAGCACAGGGGCACCCTCTGGCCCCTGCCATCAGAGCCCGTATCTGGTCTCCAGCAAAGGGGCTCTTAGCTCTTTGGCCATTAGAGGGGAGCAAAAGCCTGCAAAAGCGCAGGGAGGCATTCCCCACTGAAGAGAGCCTCGCATTCCCCAAAAGCAAGAGCAGGCAGGAGGCTAGCTGTGCTCCATCCTGAGACTCCTGAGTTCTTATTTCTCCTCACTTGGAGAAACAGGGCTCTCAGGCCCAGGGAAAAGAGAAGATCCCCTGCTCCTCGCACACAGTCTGCCTTCCTTTTGCTTCCCCAGTCTCAGGTTAGCTGCATTTCCTTGCAAGACTCGCCCAAATAGGCTGATACAAACAATTAGAGTTTAACATCTGCACAGTATGAAACAGCTTCCTCACAGCTCCCCACGAGGCATTTTACTGGCAATCGTTAAGAAATACAGCTCAGCAATAACATCTCCTCTTTACCCTGGCATGATACAGCCATAAGCAGCAGCCCTCATGCCTGTACCAGAGCCTCACTGTACAGTGCTTTGGTCCTGATGTTTCCCAAACAGGGCAAAACCAAAGCAGGCCCACTGAGTGGGAGGACAAGGACTTTCAGCCTTAGAGTCCTCCCTTGGGCTCCAAGTTATTTCTTGCTCTCTGACCTAGTTGCTTTTCCCAGTATGAAATGCTGCCAAAGAGAAAAATAATCCAAGAGATAGGAATGTCCTAAGGGTTAAACAAAATGATAGTGACATCAAGAGCTGTTCACCCACAGATGTCATAATCTTTAGTCACCCCTCAGATCAATGCTATCACACCTCTAAACTAGGGATTACGGATCCCATGTGAAACACTAATGATGAAAATCATCTCTAAGGAGCTTTCTTGTTGGCTTTGTGGTAGCATGTACCATTTACAAAGCCTTTTGTTCTTTAAAGCCTAAAAGTAGGCCAACAGGTGTTTGGAAACAGCGATTAAGACCAGGGCGTTAAGTGAGCAGTTGAGATTTTGCCTGAAGTTGTTATGCCTTCTGACTTCACCTTGAAAGCAACAGTTTAATACCATGCAGAACTCAGAGAACCTGAGATTAGCAGAGAATTACTCAATTTAAGTCATCAGTATCTGTTTTCAGATAATTTAGAGGCTGAAGGAGACTGGTCTGACAGCCTAAGAAGTTCTTGAACAAATGCTGCACGTACAAAATCCTATTGAAGGACTTCTGATTAAGAGCGAAGCTGTCCTTTAAACAACCTGATCAGCTACATCTTTATCACAAAAGCCACAAAGCTCGGGCTGAAGTTTAAGCAGGCAATTATACATGCACCTATTTGTGTTTTCTGAACAGTTCACTGAAGAGAAGCTTCATACAAAACAACAGTCAGAATTTTTCAGGCAGGACAGGTTTTGTCCTTTAAATAAGAGTCAAATAATCCACAGAATGAAAACAGCATGATTACATTAACCAACATTAACCAAATTGCCATTGTGAGCAGTTGCCTTTGTGGGTTACGGTGTCTAAGAGCTCTCCACCTTGCATTCTCAAGCATAGAAAGTGTCTGCTTTGCCACTTCAGCAGTGTCCTGATCCAAAGTCCAATAAAGTCGCCTGCACTCAGAGTCAGTAGAAGTTACACCAACACCAGACACACACAAAACATAATCTGTTTTCTCCAGCTGAAGTCTATCAAGGCTGCAGAGTCTTGGTCTATTCACTGATCCCAGGTAAAGATGAAAGAGGAAAAACAGTTCAGCACTTTGTAAAACCCACTGGCTCCAGAAGTGGGACTAAAAAGCTGTTCCTGTAACCAGAGCTGAAAGCGCTCATTCCTGCAAAAGTAGAACAAAATAAAATAATCAGCATTCATCCCTACTTTCTCAGGGACTATTTCATCCCTGGTAAAGCTTTGCTTGCTGCAACCAGCTACTTGCCTTCTTTTGTTTCTTGCAGCTTTTTGGAAAACCCCTCGTGAAAGGTCTTTGGAGAGGCCTGTAAATGGGAGCCCACCCTCCTTCACCCAGCGCTTACTTTTCAGAGAGCAGACATCAGTTAGGTGGGGCTGCCCTTACCCTCCTGAATGCCACCATTCTGTTTCCTGTAATTCCTCCAAGCTTCCTCATGGTCTTGGGTTTCTTAACAACAAAAAGCAATCTTCTTTCTTTTGAGCTACCATTAAATGGTTCTACATATCACCTTGAGCACATTCACCTCTCCATGATAAGCAGGATCGCTCTGGTCTTCATGGAATACCCATGACAAAAGAAAACACAACACTGCAAAGGTCTGTACTGAAACATCTGAACTTTACATCAGCACACGGTGCAGTCTCAGAAGAGCCTGCCTTACAGGAATACACACAGCGGAATTCAAAGGACACAGGAATGAAATTGGTCTGTAGCATCACTACCATAACACTGCTACATATTTATTATTAAGTAATAAGCCTTCCTTAAGAAGATTGCTACAGAGCCATTACCACCACAGATACTACCAAGTGTAGCTATAGGAAGCTGAGAAGGAACCAGCCCCAGCTGTGTCCCACCTAGAGTCTTTAATAGCAGCAGGCAGAGTGGTCCTGAATGGACTCAGCTCAAGGGTGAGAGGCATCTCACCCAGTCACAGACCCCTGAGAGGGAGAGAAAAGGCTGAGATAGGAAGGAGGGGTTTCCTGAACCCTAATAGACCCATCAGCTGCTTTGAGCAACTGGCTGCTGTCAGCTGTCCTCACAGGCATGGTGCCCAGCTCCTGGCCTGCCAGCTGGTGCAGAAGCAGCCATGGTGTGTAATATCTCTCTGGTGTTTACAGGCGTTTGGGGAGTCCCTCCAAAGCACAGTTTGGGAGGGACCACTGGTCTTTCTGTCATTTGAGATCTTGCCTTGCTCAAGTGCCTGGGAGAACAGTTGCTTTCCATTGCAGTGCCTTCAGGACTGGCTTCCTTTGGTCTCTGGGTGAGCAGGGACTGCTATGAGTGTCAGTGCACTGCATGAGCTTCTCCCACCCTGCAGTCTGTCTGGCCCTGTCAGGGAGCTGCTCCCCTGACAAACTTGCTGTCATGCTGGGCTTCCCAAGCCTTGCAGAGCAGCTGGTCCTTCCTGCACCCCAGATGGGGTGCCCATTCACATGCCCCCCGAAGCACTCTTAAGATGATACTCATGATCTCTAATTTATGCTACATCTCTCCTCTCTGAAAGGCATTGAATCTGATGTAGAAGCTTCCAAGTGTCAGTGCAGCCACTAAAGCCTGCCAAAAATTCACTACCTCACTGTCGAAAAGTTTTTGCTCTATTTCCAGGTGGAATTTCTCTGTGCCCAAGAGGGGACACAGATCATTGGAGGAGCTGCTGCTGGGTCCCCACACAGTGTGACTAAGCAGGCTTCTACTGCATGCCATCCACAGAGAACGCCCCTGTGCCATCACACCTGCTGAGTCCCACAATTCACCTCCATCTCCCATCCCTGCCAGGGCTGGATAGCGGGAGTGCTCATGTTGGTACCACTACTGGCTTGTGTCACACTGTCCCTCACACGCCTTGCTGGGAGCTTGTGCTAAGCTTAGCAGCTGGCCTTTCTCTGCCAGGAATGAGGAACAGCAATCTGCAGACTGATGCTGGGGAGAGCAGTGCTTTATTTTGGAAAGGCTCTTCCTGCATGTTGCCCCTTGGGCTGACACCACAGCAGCAAATATCTACTGCCTGGAGAGAACTTGTAGCTCCCACAGCCTGAAATACTCCAGCTCCTGCAGTGCAGCTGGTGAGCCAGGTAGTCCCCACTGCTGAAATACAGTTCATCCCTCCAAGGAAACCTCCCTCCACAAATAAATTAGGGTTGGGAACTTGACACCATTCTGATATTCTGGTAATTCTGTGCTCCAGGGGTATTTATCAGGAGTGCTGCTGCAGGTGTGCAAGCCCTGCTGTGCAGCTCCACCTGCTGTGATACAGCCCGAGGGAGGTCCCTGCAGGGACAGGGGGCTTCCCTGCTCCAACAGGAGCCTTGATGGCAAATGGCCACTGTTGGGGACTAGCCATCCAAAGAGCTTGCATGCATTCCCTTCCTCCGTGGGAAGTATTTGCAATGTCTAAGCACCAGAGAAGGGCATTGCCCATCATCTCCAGAGTGTCAGAGATCCATGGGGCAGAGCCGTACACAGGCCCTTTCACCAGCCAAAAAGAAGGGTTTCCTGGCAACAAGTGCTCTTTGCCCACTGTCATGTAATGATGGCTTTCCTCTCAGCTAGAATGATTTCACACTTGCCTGCAGAGGGAGACGTCTCCTCTATTAGCCAAATTTTGTTGACATCCGTGCTGCTACCTTACCAGACTAGTAAAACCAGCCGCAGAGCTGACGTGTCCCTACTGCAGCACAGGAACAGGCTTTCCAGTAGGGATGCTGCCAGGGGGACATGGGAGGACCCTCCCACACACAGAAGTCCTGGGCATGAAGCCACAGTAGTTTATTAGCTGTTTGCAAAGCCCTGCAGGAGACCAGCATTAGAGGCAGTGGCAGGCCCCACCACGTGCTCCAGCAATGGGATGGCCACTGACTCTAGCCTAAGGAAGGGTTGCAAAAGCAGCAAGGAGAGTATATGGCTTCACCCCATCACCAGCAGGAAGCTGCTCCCAGCAGAGGTGCTGGCCCCAGCACAGGGTTTGGGCTGAGCTGTGCGGCTGTTGCCTGGAAAACAGGCTAATTTGCAAACCCAGGGTGTCTCAAAACACTGGGATGGTTCCCTGCTTGCAGGGCTGCTGTGCCTTGCGTTGAGCAGGTTTGTGAAGAGCTGCTAGGGCTGGACAAACCCGAAAAGCTGGCTCACATGCACCCCAAACACCTCCCTGCCTGCGGAGCCACTCAGGGCCCTCACAGGGAGCTTCGCACACAGCAGCAGGGCTGATAGTGTTTTGGTGTCTTGCTTAGGCTCCCTCCTGCCTTGCCAAGAGCAAGGCAGAGGGGCAGAAGGCAGCTTTGCACTGTGCAGGGCTCAGCTGGGGCTGCAGATCCTGGGCGAGGCTTCTTCGGCCCTCTGAAAAGCATTGACTCATGTCCTACTTTTCCTCCGGGGTGAAAAAAAAAGGCTGCTCCCTGCTTGCTGCCTCATAAACCACAGTCTTACTTTCCCAGGCTAAGCCACAGCCCCACCTGCCCACCTCAGTGCCTGGGACAGGGGAGGGCACACAGTAACTACAAGGCACCTTGCCCAGAGATCAGATACCAAGCTGGAGGCAGAGCTGCCTGAAGGACAAAACCCACCTCTGGCCCTTGCCCCATCAAGGCTCTTACCTCATGTGACAAGCTACTCATAATTCATAATTGAACTTAGCACCTAGTTTAAGGCTTTGCTATACTTTCCTTCTGTATTCAATACTGAAAGAATAACAAGGAGCAAAGAGAAACACCTATGTGTTTAGTAGCAAGAGAGAAGATTTACAGAGGACAGGAATAAAGCTGGAAAAGAGAGAGGAGCCCTCATCTTTAATGAGTATATCCAGACACTTCCAGAAAGCCACCCCCATCACTCAAAGAACAGCTCCTGGCAGTTTCTAAGCCTGTACACAGCTCCTTCTGCAGAAGACACTTTTCATTTCGGGGATATTTATTGAATACCCACTTCTTACTCACAGGATCCCTGGGCAGGTTTGCATGCTTTACTGTTTTAAAGGTAGTTCTCACCAAGTTGTTGAATCCTTTTAGGCACACTCTGTATACCTTGACTCCGTAGATAGACGTGCTTCCAGATTCACATCTAAATCCTTCTTCACTGCAGCCCCTCTGCAAGCTGAGAGTTGGGGAGGGTTGCTGACGCTCAGAGTCAGAGCTAGGTATGGTTCCAACCCAGAGCAGCCCAGGAGCCCAGCCAAACTTGCTGTTCACTAGGCTGCATATGGCAATGAGCCTTTCATCTGAAAAGGGAAACACATGCAATAGGAAGCAAGAGCAGAGCCTGGAAACACCAGTAAAAGCAGCTGTGGTAATGACATTACTTGCCAGCTTGTGCCAGCACAGCTATGACTCCAGCTGAGAGCACAAAGCACAGCTCTCAGTCCCTGGCATGGGGCATCACCACTTGGACCTTCAGCCAATACTGTAGGTGAGTTGTGCAACTGCACCCAAGCCTTAGAGCCAGAGTGAGCAGAAACACTGGTATGGAGCAATACCATGTCCCCAAGCAGGACTCTTCATATAGAAATGAGTAGGTGTTTGTGTTCTTCAGAAAGAACAGAGCATGTTGCTCCTACGGCCCATTGCCTATGACCAGGTCTCCTGTGGTCCTAACACTTGGAGACTTTATCATCGTTTAGGAGATTCCATGGGCATGGGTGCGTGCCATACGCTGGCAGAGGAAGAAAGGCACTGCCTGAAACCCTGTGGGAAGACTAAAACAAGGTGCTGACAGAGGTCTGTTGGGATCCAGAGGTATGTGGAGACAAGGTATGAGAAGTAGGGATGCAGAGGTAGGAGCAGTGACAACAAGAAAAAGCACTTTAATCTTGCTTGAACAACATCCCTAGAGAACTGCCACACAGGGGAAAGAATATAACTTTATTTAAAATAAATAATAATTTAGCTCAAACAAACAGGACTGCAGAGGGTTGGTGGGTGGAAGCAGGAAGAACAATATTTACCCACAGAATTTAAACCAGAGCTATTTCATTCTGTTATAGATGATACTTCCACTGCCCTTCCCTGTCTGCAGCTCTACTTCAAGTCCTCACCTGCACACAAAGAAATCCTGACTCCTGGGGCACTTTGTAACAAGGCAGAGGAGAAACTGTCTGCCAAACATGAAATGCCATTCCTACCTCCAGAGCCTCCATGGAGATCCAAAAAGCCAGAAGAGCAACACCAGAATCTAAACCAATGTGCAGTAAAAAGGGAACAACTTGCTCCTCCTTGGAAGTCTATCTACCCATGCCCCATTCCCAGCATCCTGGCCAAGTGCTTCCACCCATGCCTGAATTTGTGCCCCCGCCCACAGGTGCTGTGCACAGAGGTGTGCACGCAGGACTGCAATACTCTGCCCTCCCCCCTTCTCACCCAGGCCTGCTGATATTTCACCTCTCTCCATGCCTGCGTGCCGTACATTTCTTGGCACAGCAGCAGTTCATTTCACAGTGACAGGATGTGCCCTGGAACACGCCGAGCCACTACTGCAATTTCTTCTCGTCTGTGAGGTGGCCTTTCATGCAGTTACCGTTCTGATACACAGGGCTGGCCCCCTTCCTCCTGCACCATACCACAGATTGGTAGAGGACAAATCCAACACCGGCCAGACACAGCAAGAAAAGAGCCAAGATATCCAGGCAGAAGTACTGGTACAAGGAGAGGTCATAGACAGCTGGGCGAAGATATGGTGCCCCATTGTGACGAAGGATGTACTCCAGCCAGTACACTGTCCTGTTGAGAGCATGCATTGGTCTGTCCAGGTGCAGAGCTGAGATGAGCTTGGCCGCTTTTCTGTAGCTGCAAGCAAAGAAGACAAGAAGTTACTCTTCTGAAAGGACCTTCATAGCTGAGAAGTGGACCGAGATGCTTGGGACTTGAAGGCACCACTGGATGATAGCTTCAGAATGGCAAGTCTCATCCACAGTTCTCTTCCAATCTTCCTGACAGCCGCTCTGATGGCGCTTGTTAGTCACAGCAGCACAGGTCAGAGACTTGTACTTTGTGTGCTGTTAACAGCTCCCTGCTCAGCAGGTTCATGTGGACTGTGGCTTTCTACAGGGAGTTTGCACCCAAAAACCTCACACAGCATCAAGCAACAGTTGCACACTTGATGACTGGCCAAATCCTTCATCATACCAAACTGAAACACCTTAACAACTTACACTGTTAGTAGCTGAATGCTCCTAATAGCTAACAAACAAGCAAGTTTAAAGCAAGCCCTCTGACAGCGTTTCCTAACACAAGCACTGCACATGTCCTGTTAGGAAGTGGGAGCCATACATCGCTGATGCAACAGATGTAGGGAAGCGAAGAGGTTGTCAAAGGGAACACTACCTGCAGTCCACTGCCTGCACTGTTTCTACAGAAAGCTGTTTGGACAAGACCAGGAAGATCCCAAGATGTGGCTGTGATCTCACTTTCCCTAATGACAGGCTGGCAATAAAAGGAGAAGAGACTTCTGCCTCATTATCTCAACTTTCTAAGGAAGTTAGAGTCGGAGTCAATCAGGACTAGATCATGCTCTAACAGCAAGAGCTGGAGTTCATCCTCCTGGACCACATCTCAGGATTTCAAGGCACTAATATGCCTGGCCAGCTGAGCTTCATTTGCAATTCTGCTTGGTCCAGAAGCTACCACAAGCTGTGTAGGTAGGGGTCAACACAAAACCACACTGGTCCCTTCATACAGTCTACACCAAGGAAGGGACAGATGCCTCACCTGGGGTCAGTGATAACTCTGACAATGGCCTGGTAGAGATCCTCTTCTTTTACTTGGCTCCAGTCCATGAGGATACCCATGCCCTTTGCCTGCACTCTTGTCATGATGTCAAACTGGTCTCCATAGAAAGGAAATCCCACCACTGGCACACCATGATAAATTGCCTCAAATATACCATTCATCCCGCAGTGGCTGACAAAGGCTTTCACGTTGGGATGACCTGCAGGCAAAGAAATGGTAGCAGGTCAGTGCCTTCTACACTGCAAGAGGGCTACTGGTAGCATCCTCAACACACAGCGTTGATATATGTTTAGGGAAAGCCAGGTATACTAAGCAGAGAGGATGTTGCCCCTTAGGAACACACCAGGCTTTTGGCAGCCCAAAACAGTAGTGCCTAGAGGAGGGAGATAGGGACCAAGACGCAGCTCCAAGCAGGGGCTAGGCAAGGCCCATGCTTTGTACAGATCAGACTCGCAACAAGCAGCAGACCTAGACGCACGCAGGTGCTGTTGTCCTTGTATGCCTTTGCTGTGGTTTGGGCTTAACTCCAGGGACGTTGCTAGTGGCACACAGAGCCCAGCCTTACCTAGCAGGTCGTTCTGGGGAAGCCACCCCATCATCAGCGTATTCTCACCAAGATTTCTTGGCTTCTGCCCAAAGTATCTGTGGGAGGAGATACAGGAGGGGGAGGGAAAAAAGGGAAGAGACACACACAGGGGACAATTATAAATTCAGTCAGATCAAGAGATGGAAAGCAAATTCTGTGTTTTGAGGTGAATAACCCCACCCCCAAAACATTAATTTTCATATAACCCAAGTTAAGAGGAATCCCATTCCCTCCTCACCTCCACACCACCCTCTGCGGGAGGCGAGCAAAGGCACCAGCCATCTTCTCTACCAAGTCGTTGGGAAGAGCTCGGATCCCAATGCCAAAGGAGACAACAACAACACCTGCATCTGCCGCTTCCACCCAGAGACGCAGGCCCTGCGGGTGAAACACAGCTGCCTTGAAGTTGTGTTGGAGAAAGGCCTTCCCCACTCACTGTTGCCTCTGCCAGAAGAAAGCTGCCTATGGAGAAGATGAAGCCAAATCCACCTGGAGCAAAGCTATGTGGTTTTTACCAGGCACTGAACTCAAAGACCACTGTGATTTCTGCACCTACCCAGGCAGAAACTACTTGACCACCTGCTGGGCTTGGGATCTTGCAGGGAGGTGTCCAAAACTTGCAGTTCATAGTGTTACCTACAAAGGAGGTAATGCAGTTACCCTTTGGCAAGGAGGGCTCTGAAAACAGGCCCACATAGGAGTGGTCAGAGCAGAGAAGGAAATCGGAGCAAGAAGAGGAAGGCTGTTTTCCATCACCACTAAGGCAGAAGGCCTGTCAGGGTCTCCAGCAGTAGGCTGATACAACAGACAAAACATCATGCAAGGTCAGGAGCAACATCTTGCTAGAGATGCCCCACAAACTAATGTCAAAACCTCCTGGAGGAGGCAGGAGGTTTTGCCATCTTTCCAAGCAACTTCTACCCATCCCTGATAGCTACTTGCAGGTAGCAGATTTAGTCACTGGGCAGAGGTGGCTACAGCTCTATCAAAACACAGTTGTTTGTCCTTAGTTTAGAGGCTACCTGTAACGCTACATGAACAGGTGTGTACCTATAACAGAGTCCATGCTTTTTTCAACTGGGGCCAGAAGGCTGCAGGGAGAAGTTGTCAGCCACCACAGCTCCTGTGGAGCAAACACAGACTACTCCCTTTTTATGCCAGGATGGGCTGATGATCATTGTGGATTCTGTCCCGCTTCAAGCTTCCCACTTGTCACACTTGAGCATTTTAGGAAAGTTTCATAAAATCTGTCTTTCAATATGACTAGTTCATCGAAATAAACACTGTACAAGAACATAAGAGGCAAAAATTTCCTGTTATTAAAGGAGAAAACCAGGATGACTAATTCAGAATATCTTATTAAATGTAGTCTACAGGTTGGGGGGGGGTGTCATAGTACAGAAGAGTTACAAAGCACACTTCAGTGTTCCTCTCTAGTGACATTTGTCCTTTGTCCTATCCTTCAGGTACTCAAACCTATCTTTGGAAAAAAAACCACAAACCTTAAACCAACACAACAACAAAGAACCAAAAAGTTTTCAACTAAGGGACTTTGGTTTCTCCATTCTCTTGACTTTCAGATCCTTTGAGCAATACAACCACTAAAACTGCTAAAGAAGAGAAAGTGCTAGTTTTACTTTTCTAAATAGAATTGCTCCAAACCAAATTAATACATTATCCATTATAATTGGGCCTTAACATTTGATTCTCAGAAACAGCACTGAAGATGCTAGGGAAGCACAGATGACCACCAAGAGTTCTCACCATCTCTCAAATACATATTTATATTTCACTGCGTCCTAATTAGAAGAACTCACAAACACAGTGTTTCAAATATGAGGAAATAAACACCTTAATTACATAACTCTGCTCCAGTTCAGATGGGAGATTCCTTCAGCTACACCTAGACCTATAGAGGCCCTCTCTTCTGCTGGCATCCCATAACCTGGGAACACACATGCCTGCCTGCCAGCATGACAACCACCGCCTACTGCAGAGCTCCAGACTTATCTCCATCATTCTCCCCTTAGGCACCCTGGGATCAGTTCTGGGAGCAGTGAAGCACATGAGTAATGCTGCAGCAAACAACTCCCTTCTTTACAAGGCAGGTGTGTACGTGGCCAGATTGGTCCAAGCAAGTGTTTTGCAAGAGCTGTGAGGTAGCCACTCTCTGATACAGCTTTTGGAACACCCTATGTGCATTGCACTACCTGCACTCTGTGCCACATAGGAAAGGGTAATGTAAAGTACCTGACATCACTTCTTCCTCTTAACTGGAAAAATATTTGCACCTGCATATTTTTTTTCTCTATTAAAGCTGCCATCAAGGATCTTGACAGGCCTCTGATCTTATCTGGTTTGGTCCCTTAGTTGGGACACTAGGACAACCTGACTGCCCAAGCATCATTATACAGGTCTATTCCCTTGTAAAAGTGGTAAGGCACCAGGAGAAATGGCAGATAGGTCCTGCTCTGTTCCACATTGTCTTTAGTTGGAGGCTTTAGGAGCTTGTCCCTCTGAATTTATTACAGAGGATATCGAGGTACAGGCCAGAGAAGCCTCTGGAATGACTGATGAGTTCTCCCTCAGGGATGGGCCTTGAGAAAAAGTAGATGATACACTTCAGTTTTGTACACTTTGGGATTCCACATTGAATTTGATGAGGGAACAAGCACAGCTCTCCCCAATGGGTTTTTAAGACTACAAGCTTAAGGGCAGAAACACCCTGAGAAACAGGATTAAGGAGGAAATTCTGGATTGACATAAATCAGTGATGAAGCAAAGACTAATCATTCTTCCATTTCTGCTTTGAGTATAGGAACGAGCAAACTACTCATGATAAGTCCCAGGGGCAATGCTGCCAATTTAGGATACCACACACCACTTTACATGGACAGTGAAGTCAAATCCCACTTCAGGGTGGACAACTTAATTCTACATCCTCCTGGCAACTTCCTAGTCCTCCATGCTCCCTGTCCCCTACTGTATCCAGGCACCAAAACTGCTTTCCAGACTCCTGGGGTGTCAGAGCATCTACAAGACTAAAAGTAGATTTGCACTGAGTAACTCCTCAGGTTAATGTACACTCACAACTCAAAGCTTTCCAGCACTTACCACTGCAAGGGGCTTTGCAGGCTCAGCAAGGATTCCCCCTGTGAAAATGACATGGGGGAGCGTTGGCCGGGGAAAGTCCAGCACCACATCATTACAGAGAAAGAAGAGGCTAGTTCCATGGACAAGGTCCAACATGGATGTCTTTGGCTCCACTCTGTGCTTATCCATGAGACGTTCAAACTTGGGCAGGATGATCAGCTTTGTGGCCACACGAGTGATCAGGTAGACTATGAGATTCCAAGTCCTACCAAAGAAGCCCATCCTGTCTGTCATCAGGGAGTTGAACTCAGGGACATAGGCAATGGGGGAAGTTGCACCGATCTCTGCTGGGAACCAGAAACCAGTGGAGATCACAGCATATTTGACATGGAGAATGTGGGCCAGGATAAAGCCGCACATCTCATTGGGGTCCACCAACAGCAGGTCAAAGTGCTCATGCTGGAGTTTCTGCAGAAGTGTAGAGTTTCCCAGCACTAGGTCACAGTTTTCCAGGTACTTCTCCAAAAAGGAAAACATCTCCAGAGAGGTCATCTTCCCTTGGAATACGCGCTTTATCTTCTCCTGCACCCAGGCATCTGCGCTCTCTGTGCTGAAGATGCCCCAATACCTCTGCACACGGAAGCCAGGCAGGTAGGTTTCCACATCCCGCCCTTCATGAAGTAGCAGCACAGGGTCATGGCCCCGGTCAGTCAGTGCCTCGGCCACTCGCATGAAGACTCGCAAGTGGCTGTCAAAGACGATGGTGGGCATGATCAACACTCTAGCACCATGAGATGGCTCCAGATTAAAGACAGCCACTAGGAAGAGAAGACCAGCAGAGCATGATAGCACCTTCATCTTCATCGCTGCCAGGAGAGAAACATGCCATTAATATAGTATGAAAAACTTAGTCATGCACGTGGGTAACTAACAACTGGGGTCTTGAATATCTCCAGGGAAGGAGACTCCGCCACCTCCCTGGGCAGCCTGTCCCAGGGCTCTGGCACCCTCACTGTGAAAGAACTTTTCCACATGTTGGTGCGGAACTTCCTGTGTTCCAACTTGCAGCCATTGCCCCTTGTCCTGTCTCCACTAACCACTGAAAAGGGGCTGGCCAATTCCCCTTGCACCCCATGCTTAAGATAATTGTAAACACCAATTAGGTCTCCCCTTAATCTTCTTTTCTCTAGACTGAACAGTCCCAGTTTATTCAGCCTCTCCTCATAGGGGAGATGCTCCAGGCCCTTAATCATCTTCGCAGCCCTTCTCTGGACTCTCTCAAGGAGATCCCTGTCCTTTTTACACCAGGGAGCCCAGAACTGGACACAATGCTCCAGATGGGGCCTGACCAGGGCTATCCGTGTTATATGAGCAAGGGAGCTGCTTTGGCAGGGGGTTGGACCCGATGATCTCTTGAGGTCCCTTCCAATCCCTACGCTTCTGTGATTCTGTGATTGTAGCTGCAAGCCAGAAGATGAGGCAGTCTGAAGTTCATCGCTACAAAAGCAAACAAAAAAGCATCCCTCCAAACACTTAGCAAAAATAATGAATATCCCTCCTCTCCACCCCAGAGTCAGATATCAGGCTGTATCAGGGGAGCTTTCTAGAGTCAGAACCTCTTCTCTGTGCTGACCTGCTCCTAAGGCTCAGAAACCAGTAGACTGACCTGCAGAAAGTTAGAGAGGGAGAACATCTGGAGGAGCTCTGCCAGGTCACAGTACCAGCAGAGGCGTTCACTGCTCTACCCGTGGTTACCACTACAGAACTGGCACAGCTGGATTTAATTTCTACTTCTGCCCAGCCAGAAGGGCTGGTTCCCTCTGAGCCCTTGATGTCTGCACAGGCTCACTGGGAGGCCTGCAGAGCCTGGTGGGAATGCTGAGAGGCATGCTCTGGCTTTAGCCCTTAAGGCTGGCAAGCCACTCTGCTAGGCACAGATGGGCTGGGAATGAGCCCAGGTCACAGCAGGACCCTCCAAGAGGAGCCACAATCCCAGAGTGCAGCTGGACTCTGAAAAGAGAGCTACTCTGCTGTGGATCAGCTGTGGGAGGATGGGGAGACTCTGGGCAAAGGGCTGGGAAGGGAAAGCGGTGCCAGGATACTGATGCACTGGAAGAAAGCAGGCTCAGAAAGCAAACCCAGAGATTACACGTAACTCCCATGGCACACTGACACCCCTTAGTCTCACTCCTACGGCCATCGTCCCATTCCCAGTTTGGTGAAACACCCAGCATTTCTGTTGTGTAAGAGGTGTTGCTACATCACTGGAAGCGAACGCGCCTCACCCACACCTTACATTATTTTGGGAGAAGAATTACGTGATAATTATTTGGGAACAGTCAGAAGCAGAGCCGCGTCCTGAGGACCCAGTTCAGACATGCTAGGGAGGTTGGGTGGGGGACAAATTACAATGGGAACAATTATAAGTAGATTTTGGATGGCCCCACACGCTAAGCCTCAGGGGGGCTGCAAGGGTAGGGTAGAGCAGAATTTGATCCAAGACTTTCTGCCAGCCTCTCCGCTATTGCTTGATCAATTAAGAGGCAGGAAACAAAGTCCTTAGTAAACTCTCACTAAATACAATCTTCAAACTCCCCTCAGCCAGATGATGAGTGGGGGTGGAAACACAGGAGAGTAGAAGTGCCCCTCTGTCCCCATCACTTTCCTGTCCCATGGGAATGGGACAGAATAGCCATTGGTTGAGATCCTCCCGTTTCAAAGGCGCCTAGTGTTCAGACTCCTACCCTTCCCACCCAGGGCCTACAGAGTGACTGTGGCTGCAGGAGAAGCATGAGAAATGCTAGAGATACCAGGGAGGTGGTTGGGCCTAAAGAGCAAGAGCTCCAAGAAGATGGAGAGAAAGGAGATTGGTTTGTAGAGAAATAGTGCAAGCAGCCCTGGGAGGAAAGTCAGGAACTCCTCAGCATCCTGCCTCCCTGCCACAGAGAACAGGTTGGCCTGTGCCAGCAGCACTAGCCACCATAGAGCTACAGCCCACAAAGTCAGTCTAGGTCTCAGCTTACTTGAGAGGCTCAAAGGTCATTTATCCTGCTTAACACCAGGGAAGGCAAAGCATTTGGCTATGACATTGCACAGCATCCAGAGTACATGCAGCTTCCAGAGAGAGAGAGAGGGATGGCAGCCCCTCACTGCTGGTCTTCTCCAGGACAGAGAAGAGCTCAGGACAGGCTCCAGGACAGGAACAGGTATAGGCTTGTCCTGGGGCACCTGGTGGGTCATACATATGAATATGTTGAGAGAAGCAGAAGAGATGGTTTTAGATGTGGGGTGTTTTCTCATTAGGCAATAAGTAAAAGATGAAGAAACAGCAGAGATTAAAAGAATGGTTATTTAAAGAAATAACTTGTCACCCATCTTCAGAATAGTCCATACCCTGCCACAGACCTAACATGCCAGACAGTGCTGGGATGCTGAGCAGCCTACCAAAAGCCTAGTGACAAGCATTCAGTCAATCTCAGCACTCAGGCCAGGGGCAAATGCTGACACAGACTTGCAGACTGTTCCTGGCTGTTTCATCCCTTCCAACCTCAGGAGCAATCCCTAAAGGTGCTGGCTCAGGAACCCCTTCTCCCTGCCCAGGCAACAAGAGAGGCTGTAAATCTGCTTAAGTGGTGGGAGGATGCCAGGCTGCAGACAGGGACCTTTTTTCTTACCCTAGCTGAATACTTCCAGAGCAAATCCCTGCTCTGTCAGTGCCCAGATAGGTACCCTTGCCAAGGAACCAGCTCCAGCCCTAGGATGCATCAGGCAGGTTTTCAACCAGGAGCACCCCTGCCTTTCAGTGGTCCTGGAACATAAGGAAGGCAAAACTACCAGCTTAAGGGGCAGCACTCTATTGGCTCCATCCCTTGTTCAGCAACTAGTCACTGTTAGGATCTCAGGCTGACAGCAGAGAAGAAAGGATGCCTAAATCTTATGCACACAAAAGCTACATGAGGGAGGGCTCAAAGCCCACCTGCTCACTTCCCTGCTTTACCTTTTACCAACTCAGGACATGTAGCTGCAGCCACAAGTTTTGCAGCAGAACCCTCCAGAGCACTGTCTGCAGCATGGGCTACTGGCTACTGCAGCTCAGCTGCCTGTACCCACCATCGGGCTGCTGAAGGGTGGTCTTCAGCAGAAACCTCCAAACCACTGGGCACAGGAACTGGGCTCTGCTGGCAGGTGAATTCACAGCCCATGCCTCTGCAGAGGCAAAATCCAAGGAATGGCAGATATCAGGCTGCATGAGAGAGCAGAGCAGACAGGACCATCTCCTCCTTCGTGATCTGAAATACTGAGCTAGAGGCTAAATCAGATAAATATTGCAAGAAACAGCACTGCCACTGAAAGGGGGATGCTTGTAAAGGGAGAATGCACCCTTCCCTTGGTAAAGCCACGCAGACTGGCTTATTCACACAGGGTGATCACCCAAACACTGCAAGTGACACTAACAGCCAGGAGCAAAGGCTCTAGAAAACCTTTAAAACAGCCCGTTCCAGGGAGGCTTTATGTTTCACTGCTGCAGCATGCAGAGCAGGCATCTCTGCAGGAGCCAGGACTACCAGAGCTTGCTGCAACATGGTTGGACAGGGGAAGCCCTCACCTGACTGCCACTGTGGGCAACAGCATCCCCCCTGCCCTTTGAGCCTGGCCACCATCAGCTGCTGGGAGTTTGCCTTCAAAGCCACAGCAAAGCATTCAAATTGAACTGGGGTGCAGCAGAAAGGGAGCAGAGAGAAAACCTCTCTCAAACTCTTGAGAAACTTTTCACTGAGCTGGAATTTGCCCCTTGATCTTACCCTATTTAACATGTTTGACAGGGTATGATTTTGATAGCATTCGATTACATTAAGTGAAGTAATTGAACAGCTACAGCTCTAAAGATAGGTTTTTTAAAAATTCAGGTGTCTTATTAGGTTAAAGTACTAAAACCTCTGACAACCAGCAGTTTAAGCAGAGACCCATGAAGAAAGGGCAGCAGACAGACCCCACTGCAAGGGCCCTGCCTTTTATATCTCTCGCTCTCCTCCAATAATTTACACTGCTTGGTTCCTGCCAAGCACCAGGAAACCCATACCCATGGGACTGAATTATTTCCCTTGCTGCGTCCTAGTCTCTATCCAGCTCTTGCATGCAGGAAGAAGTAGCGTTTTCACTATAAGCTTTTTAAGACTTAAGAAAGCATTGCAGTTCATTTGAACCCAAAAGGAAATGACATCTTCACCTGGATGCTCAAAACTCTTCCTGGAATAAGAAGCCAAAGTTTGCTTCATCTGCTGGATATGGCCCAGAAAAAACAGGACCATCTACAACTATCATGTTGATGACAGCCAACCCAGTTGTAGCTAATTTATGGAAGCCAAAACTCCGTGCAGGCAGGCATGCAGCTCTGAGAGCAACTCTGCCACTGCAGGAAGATGTCACACTGCAAGCAGGAGCTTCACAGGATAATCTCTAGTAAAAACCTAGAGGATACAATGCTGTATAAAGTAAATTTAGCACAGAGTATGTTGAAGCAAACATATCTAACAACCAGTCACATCCAACTCAGTGCTTAGTTGGGCTTCAATGCTCTGGTTTTAGATTATCACAGACTCCTGCTTCACTAGTCACCTGGGTAAATACCACTAACATTAAAATACTAATATTAGTATTATGATATATGAATATTAGTATTACAGTACACTAACAATAGTATCAGTATTTTAGTACAGAAAATAACAAGCAAGAAAAAAATCCTATCAAATATAAGCCTCCCCAGGCAGCCTACCACCCTGAGGTTTTTACACAGAGTGAAGGGTGTGCAGATGGTCTGCTCAAGACAGCATCTTTCTAGCATTTTTCTTTCAACAACATCTTCATGGCAGCCCACAAGAAACACAGAGAATGAAGAAAGCCCAGATCCTCAAAAGACCAAAGGGAACAATCACAGCAGCGATCAGGTCAGCATCAGAATAACTCATACTTCGTACCACACTCAGTGCTACTGCTTCTACACAGCGGCATCAGAAGCGTCCTGCTCATCCTCATCTATTTTGGACCAAGACTGATGTAGTCCCCAGTCAGTTCCAAACTTCTGGGACTTTGGGTCACCTTCAGCATCCTTCTTGGATCATCAGAGTTTTATGGAGGAGCTCTACAAGCAAGGTGGAAATCTGTGGGCCAGCAGAAGGTTGGCAGCCCATAGTTTACAGCCAGAAAGCCACGGCACTAAAGGAAATACTGGTCCACAACAACTGAGAAAAGCATGTAAAGGCATTTGACACTACACACATCTTCAAGAACTTGAGCTGGGGGATGGTGTGAAACACCACACATCAGCTTTCCCACCTGGCCTCTCACCGTACGTTAAATCTGTCTAAGGGGTGAGTGAGATGGCTCCCACTCCATACCCACAGCCTTCCTGGTTGTCTTCTGGAAGGGACAGAGATGGTTTGTGACACCATGGTCCCCTGCAACAGCAGGTTCTTCCGGACAGCCATTTCCCCTCACTTGCAACACTGTTACATGACAGAGCAGTAGCTCCCTGTGAGCAGTCCCAGGCACTTCAGAATTTATTTGTCATCCCTGGATGCAAGAGGCAGAAAGGCTCAGGGCCATTACCAAATACTCATGTGAGCCACAGGGCTTGAGGTGAGAGCACACAACTGTTCAGTGCACATTTTGGTCTTAAGAAGTGGTTATGTCTGTGCAACAGTCAAGTTGAACAAGTTCTTGAGACTGCAGAGAAAACTGGAGAGGTACAAGTGAGCCAGGCTTTAGAGGAGCGGTCAGTAGGGGTGGGGGAAGAAAAGTCTTCCATTTACTCCCCTTTCAGCTTCTTTCTGCAGAGAAGCACCACATTAAAAGAAAGAAGTCATTAAACGCCCCAGAAGATTGTGAAACCTTGTGTAGGAAGCACTAGGGATTGATAAAGCCCTGACAGACAAGTCTGATCACATTTGACAAAAACTACAGCGGCAGAGGAGCTAGAGGTGAGTCTTATCTCCAGTAAAACAACTGACACCCCCACGTACAAAAAGCCACCAACCCACTCCAGGGAGCACGCTGGCTCAGGGCACACCAGAGGAACTGAGGAACGAGACTTGGCTGAGCTGCCATAACCAAGGGCTGAGGAGGGACGCACAGGAAGGTGCGCAGGGCAGGAGAGGGAAGGCTCCCGAGATCTCATCTCCTCGAGGGAAACGAAACAAGTCACACAGAAGTGTTTAGAGCACTTGCCCAGGTGCCAGGGCTCTGATCCTGCAGCGTTAAGCAGATGCTTAACCCGTGCCCTTTGGTGGCCCTGTCGATGTTACCCAGGCTGCTCACGCACGCGTCCTGGCGGAGCCAGGGCCAAGCTCACAGCCAGGAGCTCAGCCCGGGTCTCCGTCCTTCCCAGCAGCAGAGCAGCAGTGCGGTGCCTCTGCCATCAGCTCAGAAAGTTCAGACCACCCCTCCGGCGTTCGCTGCAGCGCGACCAGCGAGCCTGCACCCCACCCGCACCCAGCCTGCGCACCCAGCCAGCCCAGCCCGCGGCCGGCCCCGCTGCGTGCCCCTCGCACGGCATTCGGGCAGGACGGCCGGCGGCAGGGCAGGCGCCGCAGCCCCTGGCCGTGCTCGCACCGGGACGGCACCCAGGACTCACCGCGGACGCCGCGACAGGGAGGCAGCGGGACTGGAAGCCGACCCGGCAGCCGCAGCTGCTCCTCTGCCAGCTCCTCTCTGACCGCCCGCCCCCTCCGCACCTGCCCCGCTGGCAGCGGAGCCCGCACCCACCTGCAGCGAGTCCCGCCGAGAGTGCGGCCCAAGGCGCAGCGCAGAGACGCGAGACGATAGGAGGGAACAGCCACCGCGCCCCGTCTTCCCCTTTCAAGCCGGGCGGCGGCGGGCGGGGCCAGGCGGCGCAGCCTCAGCAGCCTCAGCAGCCCCAGCAGCCTCAGCCGCCTCAGCCCACGGGCCGTCCTGAGCGAGGTGCTCGGCCGCACGGAGGGAGGGCGAGAGGGTCGTCAGGGGAGCACGGAGAGCAGCAGGGGAGCAGCCCCTCCAGCACTCCGGCAGCCCGAGCAGGCGGGAGGCTGTGGCCGGCAGGTGCCGCTCCTGGCTCCTGCCCGGGCGGGGTGTCCGAAGAGCGCCACAGCATCTCGCCGGTGACCGGTGCTGGACCCTGCTCGGATGTTCTCCGGGCCAGGACCGTGCTGCACGCACGTTAGCACAGCAAAATGGCAAGGACCGCGCACGGGGGAATTAGGAGGCATGGGACAGTGTCCCAGGGCACCCGCACAGTACAGCACATGCCAGAGGGGGGATGTCCTGTTAGTCTAGTTCCAGCATTAACCACAGCTGAAACTGCACCAGTGATGCACAGGGAAACCAGGCCTAAGCACTCTGCGAGGCGTTTCCTTTACACCAGGAGAGCAGCAGAGATGAAGCCTAACAGCTGGAAGAAGCTTGTGAAGGAAGCTGTTTTTCCCTAAACGTCAAGCACAGGGAAGAGCACGTCGCTATGAGTTTCATAAGGCATTTCCCTCCTCCAGCAGTTGAGGTGCTTGCTCAGTGAGGTGCTAATCTCCAGCAAGACTAATGCCATTCATCGCATCTACTTCTGAAACATCAGACAGCATGACACCAGCTCCTACACCAACACATTTGAGGTGGAGGGCTGGCAGGCATCAGTGGTTACAGGGCAACTGACAGCCCAAGCCAGTGGGCGATTCTGTTCACCCCAACCATTCCACAGATGTGTAGCACAAAGGGTAAAAACATTTCTATTGCTATTTATTTTCCCTGCACACAAGGTGACAGAGCAGGAAGTGATCGCATGGGAGGCAGAAATTACCTCTTTTAACCTTAACACTTTATAGTTTCCTATTCCCACTGGCTGGTGCTACCTAAGCGATATTGAGAGCTGCCATACAGCTGATGTGCCAGCAATACTGGGCAAGACCTAATGAGATATTCTGGTGTGAAGGGACTCCAGCAGCATGTTTGTTCTAGTCTCAGTAAATATTCCTCCATGCTTTTTCTCCAGATTTCTTGCAGTCACTCAGCCATCTGCACAGGGCACCTTTCATTTCTGAAGGCCCATGACATGCACATGACCATGTAATGAAGACAAGAATTCATAGATCAGTGTTTTGAGACTTGCCCATTAAATGTCAAGAGAGAGTGCTGCACTACCCCCTCCCCTTTCCCACCCACTATTCCACACCTTAAACAATCAGATCCACTCAGAGTACAAAGGCAGCAATCTTTATTTTCTGAGATGTAAGCTCACACTTAAAATACCCTCAAAACATACAAGTTTTAAAAAAATTTTTAAAAGAGAAAAGAGGGCAAATGACAAGTCACAATCACGATGATCCTCAAAACCCCAGGCAGAAAACACTGTCTTCCCATCTTCCTTTGACCTTGTAATAACCGTGGTGTCCTGGGCCCCTCAGCACCAGCCTAAAATCCTGGCACCAGAGTGGTTGTGCAAGCCAGAGGGGAAGTCCTGAAAAATGGCTCATTGGAACAAGTTGCAGCTCATATATATGGGGGTGGCTCATCAAGTCTCATCCAACCATCAATTAGGTGACACGGCTTTGCAGAGAAATGTATTTCCCATAACAACAGGGTTCTTCTCACTGTCACCCTTGGGGAGGGAATGGAAACATGGAAATCAGGTCCAGCATAACTTCTCTTGGTGACCGCGTTTCACGAGATGGGGTGAGCAGTTCTCATGTGCACTCAATTAATTCTGTGCCACAAACTACAATTAACCCACCTAACAGAAAAAAGGGGTTGGGAGAACCATTTTCTACCACATGTGAGTTGCAGCAGAAACAAAGGGGTGGTCACACCACCAGATGGGCAGCAAGCCCTCCTCATAACAGCAGTAAGCCATTGTATCTTATCTGTGGCTCAGGAAAAGTCAGTTTAGGCTGCAAGTTACTGAACTTGAGGCTCCCCAAACCAAACATAGCAAACACTTGAAACTTTAGAGCACCAGGTTTTATTTGCCTTAGTGCTGTGGGGAAACTGGCACTAATCTTGAGGGAGATTTAACAGATGGAGAACAGCTCAAAGAGCAAGTGACCCAACCCAGTAATTTAAGGCATCAATGATACATTCATCTTGACTCCTAACAAACTGCATGGCACATTGCTGGGAGTACTCGTAAGCTGGTGTGTTCTATGTTCAGAGAGAACAAGAAGTAATGCCAAGCTGCAGAGCCCCCAAAACAAAAACACAGCAAAAAGCTTGAAAAGAGGGTTTTTTCTCCTCTGCTTCATTACCCATTCCCACCAAGCCACGCGTCACAACCTCCATGCATTCAAGAGGTTCTGCGCATCTCCACTCCCCAGCTACATTCCCAGTGAGCGTTACTCAAAGTGCCACAGCACTTACTACAGGCCTTGGCCTTTCTAGCAGACCCCAACTTGCAAACACCACAGCTACTCAACTAGTCAAGTGTATTGATTCAAACTCAACGTCTCTAAGTACTCTCGTTAGTGGCCTCAACAGAAGTGGAAGGAAGAAGGAAGAATTTATTGCAAGGTGAAACCATAAAGAAGGAAACAGAAAAGAGGAACCTGTCACAATGCAACTGTGAACTTGAAATGTCAGGTGTGAGTGGGGACTACAGCCAGAGGGTTCAAATCAGTTGTTGCTCTTACAGTAACTAGCTGAGGGTAAGTTACATGACTTGCCATTTCACAGGTATCAGAGTTAAACTGACTGAGAAAGTAGAAGGGGGTTAAAATACAGAATTATTTCCTTTCTTCTAAATCAGCAGGAAATTGAAATAAAAATTTGAAAAAAAATCATCACTGCCAGCCTTTTAAAATAAGACTGTATAAAATTTAAGTCCTGGAGGTCACCCTTGTGGTGCCAGTAACAATAGCTCAAGGACGGTTCCAAATGAAGGGCCTAAACCAGAATTAGAAATAGAAGGGGGACCATCAACCATTCTCCCACATGCCCACACTGGAGCTGCCTGCCCCCACTGGGCATGGGGAGGTAGCATTCCAGGCAGGCTTGACATCCATCATGTCCAGACGCCCACCCAAACCATTCTGGTGAGCAGACGGTTCACGAGTTCCCAAGGAAACACTCTCAGTCACTTTCAAACTTGACGGAATTAACTTGGGTGGATATAGTGCCCCCACGGTAGCTGCCTCGTTTCTTCTTTGTCTTCTCATGGCGGAAAGATTTGCCTTTAGTGAATTTGAGGATATTGTTAGCCTTCTCACCCCAGTCACCAGCTGCTCCTTTCTGTGAGGGATGAAGGGGGAGAGAAGAGAGTCAGGGCACTACCAAACAGAATAAAGGCCATGCTTTGCACTTCATCCTATCCAGCAAACACTAATCAATACTGTAACACCAGAGTTAGTATCACTCTCCCATGCACCTCCTGCTCACACACTTCTAACAGCACCTCCTGATGTGACAAGTTCCCACCAAAAAGAAGGCCCACAAGCACACCAAGGCTGCTCTGCTGTTTGCAGAGGCTAAGTGTTACCTTTGCTTCAAAAGAGTTATCAGCCACACGGGCATCCACTTCAATCTCTTCTTCCCTTACGCGGCGGAATGGAGAGGCTGGCTGTTAAAGAAAACGAGGTACAGTAATTGCATACAAACATGGTATTCTTTCAGTGACAACTTCCTTCCCTTCCAAATATGGAGCCCTGTTCATATCCCTTAAATCTTTAAATCCAATACAGAATTCTTTCCCTTCTTCAGACCAGGCAGCTCAGGGATGCTCCTGAGCAAGCAAATCCAATCAGCCTTTGACAGAACAGCGTTATGCACATATGCACACTCCCTGGGGTTCTCCAGACAAAGTTCAAGTACTTGAGGAAGGAGCAAAATTACAAATGATCCTGTAGGCCCAACCTTCTCCCCAACAAACCCAAACCAAGCCTACTTGTTCAGGAAGCAGAGATGCCTCTCCCACCAGTCATCACAGCCGGCCCTCACTCACCCGTTTCACCTTGGGCACTGTGTGTGGTGTTTTGGCTTTGATCTTTGCCTTTTTACTGTGTGGTGTCTCTGACTCCTGAACATCTTCCCTCTTCTGCTTCTTCCCAATCGTGCCTGTTAGATGTACAGCAGTAAAACTTCAAAGGGAGTAACTGCAGTGTTGGGAAAGGTAATGGCAACTCTACCCCAGAACACAAAGCCAGTGTTGCCAGAGGCGTGAGAATCAGACCCTGCATTACCTCACCAGAAAAACAAACTGCTCTAACAGATGCTAACAGCCATTCTGTTTCAGCAAGGATTCTGCCCTCCGACTAATGGATAAAGACACTTCTCTGGAATAGGGTACTTCTGTAATAACGACTTATTGCACCAGAGAAAGTTCTGCTGGTTAAAATTTACCAGTTCTTGGGAGTTACTAAGTATACATTTGCACTGGGGCATTGTCTGTGGTGTCCCACTCAACACAGACAAGGTCAGTAATCTGCCTTGCTGTCACTAACAGTTCTCTGCATGCACAGATGGCAGCTAGCAACAACTGTACAGAAATGTACTTCACATTACCACAAATTCCATTGCCAGCAGATACACAATATGGACAAAAAGGATCACACCAAGTTAAAAACCACTCCTTCCCTCTTGGTACTGCACCAGATGGCTTAATCTAACAGCACAGAGAGACTGGTGTGAATATTGTTTAGGAAATGCTCCCATTCATGCTTAGCTCAGGAACACTGCCTGACAGACCCACTTCCCAGGCTGTAGGTAATACCTCCATTGACTTTTCCAGTCTCTTCTTCAGAGCTGCTTTCACTACTGCTACTGCTGCCACCCGCTGGATTACTCTTCAGGTTGTTTGCTGCTGGTGTGGATGCTTTTGCCTTCCCTGCTGAAGCAGTGGTCTTAGTACTGTTCTGTACCCCTTTTCCTGCCTTTTTGGGCTTCTCATCCTCTTCACTGGAACTGTCAGATGAGCTGCTACTACTACTAGAAGCAGCCGCCTTCTTCCCCACAGCTGCTTTTGCTGGCCCAGGAGATTTGGCAGCTGGTTTCACTGCTGGCTTCTTTTCATCTTCACTGCTTGAGCTCTCAGAGTCAGAAGTGTCTGCTTTGGGAGCTGGGGTAGAAGGTTTGGACACCGGCTTATTCACTTTGCCAGCTAACTTAGCTGGAGTGACTTTCTTCTTCTCATCCTCAGAGTCATCTGAATCAGAGCTGCTTTGTGCTTTTTTTGGGGCAGCTTGTGACTTCTTTTTCACAGGCGTTGCTGCTTTAGTGGCAGGCTTCACCGGTGCCTTCTTTCCAGAGCTATCAGAATCTAGAATGGAAAGGACAAGAATAACGAAGGCTAAGCCCCACTTCTTCAACACAAAGCTAACATACAGATTCAGAGCAGCTCATTAGCTGCTTGAAGTAACACTGCAATAGGTATTCCTGTCCAGCTTATACCCTGCCTAGAAACACAGAGGTCTGAGTGAGCACAATGTGCATGTGGAAACTCTCCTTTTCTCCTACCCCAATACCTGAGCTTGAGCTGTCTGAGGAGGAACTGGAGTCCTTCTTTGCTTGTCCAGGCTTGACAGCTACTTTTGCTGGTTTTGAAGCATTCTTTATCACAGGCTGTTTAGCTGGGAGCTTACTCCCTACCTTCTTCTTGTCGTCTTCAGAGCTAGAATCTAGACAAAAGAAAAAACCAAAACCACAACAGATGTTTAACTTAAAAGGCTTCTGGTGCAAGTTACTTTAGTAAGAACACATCTGTAACTCACGGGGAAGCGAAAAGTAAAGTGGGTTGTGGCCCAAGGCCGAGCCACTCGATAATGGACAGCACGCAGTATTTGAGGAACACCTGAATGGCCAGGGGACAGCTTTCATCTGCCTGTGTATCTTCCTTCTTGTGAGGAAGGGGAAAAAAGCTGTTCAAGTTGTTCATTAATCCATGCTCAAGGAAGCAGACATATAAAGAATAATGTAAGAGGTACAGAATAAAGGACTAGAGAAAGTACAGGTATCACCAAAACCAAAGTTATGGAGAAGAAATATTAAGAAGCTGTGTGGTAAAGATCAAGGAACAGGCAAGAAATTAGGAGATAAAACTGACAAAGCAGAGAAAGCGAGGCAGCAACCAGTGCTGCATCTCATTTCAGGTTCCTATTTCCTGTATCAGATGCATTTAGCACCAGTCTGAGGACAGACTGGAGATTCCTGCACACAAAGATGCCTTTGTATTGTGTGTCACAGCAATCTGGAATGCTAAGCCTGGTCTAGTCCAACATTCCTGAACACTAATAACAGTAAATAATAATGTCCATTTGCAAGAAGCTAAGCAACAAAACCAGAGAACACAAAACTCCTTCAACTTGCTGAAGGGTCACACTGTAGTGTTAGCTGCCTACAGATACACCTGCCACTTACAGTTGCTGCTGTGGCACCAGAGGTGTTAAGATGTACAGCAGGAACACCTTGAACTTGGAGGGGGTAGGGGACTTACATGAGAAATACTGCACTACAAACCTTCACATCTGGTCAACAGAAGATACAGAGCACACTGCCCCTATTTCTAAGGTCACCTTAGGAGAAAGCATCTTTTGAGCCCGTTTCAAACTTGGCATGGCAATAATGTTTTTTATTTTGAAAACTTCCTCCAAACACAACAGAAACCCAGAATCTTAAGACACAGATCCTCTGAAGTGGAGCTGTCAACTTTCCTGGAGAAAACCAAGATACGTTATGCCCCACCCAGTCTGTCCAGCAACTTGCAGACCTTTCTGCCCTTGGCAATGGTCTCACTGGTGTCTCACGCTCAGACTGTGTACCAGGCTGCTGCTCTTCACAACCCGTTAGCTAAGGAGACTGCAAAGTTTTCAAGCTCCTATGCTAGGGGTCTTGGCAGGTACAGCAACCTGACCAGTAAAAACATGGACATACAAAAAAATCAAAACTTTATTTCTTGAATTACCTGAGTCACTGTCAGAACTGGATTCAGCCTTCTTGGTAGTCAGAGTTTTGTTTTGTGGGCCAGGCTTTGTTTTAGTTACTACTGCTTTGCCTGCAAAAGCAAGTTAAAAATTAACAGGCTACATCCACATCAAGCCTCTGTCCCAACATCCAAACCTCTCCAGATGTGAAAAAGCTCCCCTCCCAGTACACCAGCCATTCAGCCAATGTATCAGAAATCATAGCAAGGATCTGGCCAGCTGCAGTAACAGGCCTGCCTTATTCCTGCTAAACTAGATCCCGATGACTTTTGAAAACAGGATGTGCAAAGCAATCCAACCTGCACACAGTTTGGATCCACAGGCTGTACAGTGTTGTCTGGAACTCCTTCAAAATATGCAAAGTTTCCACAGAAGCAAACAGTTACACAGACCAAAGTCAAATGCCTTTTCCAAGGAAACCAAGACACTGTCCACACCACACTGTACTTCCCCTGCCGCCTCCTCTCCTCACATCATACCTGCTCCTCCCTTTGGGGGCAGCTGCTCTGCCTCATCACTACTGTCTGAAGAGTCACTGCTCTCATCCTTTTTTGCAGGAGCCTTGGCAAGGCCCTTCTTTGCCTGTGTAGCTTGAGGAGGTGGTACAGCACTGTACTGACCTATGCAGAGAGACATGGCATTCAGATGACTCAATGTGAGCGGCGTATGAGAAGTTTCTTGTAGTTATAATCAAGCACTTCTGTTACTTGGTTCTATTTATTCCCCATCTGTCCTGTATTTTTGCTTCACCAGCAAGCACCTTGTGTGCAGCAAGACTCGTCTGTGCCCTGCACACACTTCTCCTGGACAGCAGGGCTAGCAGAAAGCACCCTCCCACAGAGCAACAGTGGTATTTATTCCTTACCAGACTTCAGCTTTTGTTTTGCAGGCGGTTTTTCATCCTCTGAGCTGTCAGATGAGTCCTCACTACTGGAACTTTCCTTGGCATGTTTGTTTTTCCCGGGACATGCTTGAGTGGCTGCAGGTTTTGGCAGAGGTGATTTCTTAGGGACAGCCTTATCACAAGAAGGGAAGAAATACGCATTAAATAAGGTTACAGAAATCTTGTGGTTACAGCTGGATGCTGATCTTGTTTAACTCTATGCCTCACTTAAGTCAGCAAATTTTGAAGACAAAAGGAGAAAAATCAATGAAGATTTTCAATTGCAAATTTTAGGAAACACACAAGTATCATGACCTTTCTGGTCACTCTGCTGCTGTTTTCTGCTGCATGAATATGTAATGAAAAGTTCCTCTAAGGGGCACAAAACTGACTGAAATAGCAGCAAATGCCACTTGATTAAACATAACCATGATTATTTTTGCGTTGCATAGAACATTTTTTAAACTCACAAGTTACAGATTGCTAAGCACAAGGTAGTCTTGCAAAACCAAACATGTAACGGAGACTACAATATAATTATGAGACAATGAGATGTTTTCCTGCAAGAGGAAGGAGCAGAGAAAGCAGTAAGGAGGTATAAGGGGAGAAAGGCAATGCATGGAGAGGTGCTAGAACACATAATCCCACTGTATAAAGGAGAGGTAGGTATAAGCACTACAAATACTGCACTCAGCATCTGTGCAGCCTGTGCCTTTGTCTGCACACTTCGCAGTCCCTGCAAGACAAAGATACATCCAGTCTTACTTGACTTCTACACAGTTCATTAAGCTCTTCTTGGTCTAATTTACCTTCTTCGGTGTAGCCTTTGCTTCATCAGAATCTTCGCTACTGCTGCTACTGCTTGGTGCTTTTCCATTGACCACCTTGGTGGCTGCCTGGGCAGCTTTGCTTCCTTTTGAGATAAATAAAGAGAGACATCAGAACATATACTATGGTAGATGAGGGGCAATTACATTTAGCATAGTCTCACAGAGGAAGGAATCACAGAAAGGCAGTACTGCAAAACTGTTCTTTTTATCCTACTGCAAGCTTAGAGAAAGTTTCTAGAAACCTGTCTGTTCTAGCTCATCAGAATTTCCAGGACTAAAGACCAAGTAAAGATCTTCCCTGCTCTTTGAGGGGAGGGAGGATGCTGGCAAAAGCACGACTTAAGCTGTTACAGTGCGCAAATAAAGTGGAGTTTGGGAACAGCTGTCTTATTTGCCATCAATCCTACACCTTTCCCATGTCAGCAGCAGGCTGGACTGGAGTGCAAATGGCAGTGAGAGCAGATTTTCAGACTGCTATGTTAATACACATGCCTTTGCATGTAGGTTCAGCCCTCCTCTGGCTTTTTTGGTTTTACACTTTGACTGATGCTACACAATAAGGGGTACCTGATTTAGGTGTTGCTGGTTTTGGTGTCTGTTTCTTTGGTGCTTCTTCATCTGAACTGCTTGAGTCTGAGCTGGAACTCTCTGCTTTCTTCTGAGGCTGGATTTTGGTTCCAGCTGGCTTTACTGCAGGCTTTGTGCCTTTCTAAACAAGAGGAGGGAAAAGTGATTAGCCAGTAAAGCCATGAAAAGAAAAAGGCTAGTAAGTGGGACACACATATGTAAGAGTATAAACAGCTGTCTTCCACAGAGAATATAATTTTGACTTGTAAATACCACTGTGCCTAATGGTTAGGGCCTGAAAATTCCCAAGTAACAGTTTTGCTCTGGAAAACCTCCCAGCTATTACATGGGAGACTTCCCACGCTCCTCATTCTCCAGTTCTCACTTCTCAAAATGGAGCAGCTCTGGAGCTGGGACTGTCCTCTTCCTTCTCCAGATCACACTAGTTTGAAGACCCAAAATACTGATTGGGCACCTCTGGTTGGTCTCCTTTACTGTACACTGACATCCTTCTTCCTCTCTACACTTCTTAGACCATTATGGCAGCAAGAAAAAATTATTCTCTTTTTATATCCCCGTATGTAGATATGGGGATATAAACACACATATGTAGAAAATGATCAGTGATTGTAAGTAAATCTTAAAAAAAACCCCAACTCAAACAAAAAAAGCAATCCTTGCAGTCTTAAGGTAAGGGCAAGAAACAAACCTGGATATGAAACAAAGTGGGTACTGGACATGAAATTAATTTCTCAAGGGACCAGTCCAAATGGCACACCAAGCACTACAGCACTGCCTTCTGACATAGCATTCAAGGCACTTCACAGTCCAGGAAAAGTGAGCCTAATTTCAGGGAGAATTCTATTGGTGGACTTTGCTATTATCTGTGACTGCCAAACACGGACTAAAGAAGGAAAGAAAAGCTCACCTTTGCTGGCTGCTTCTCCTCCTCTGAGTCCGAATCATCACTAGAGTCCTCACTGCTGCTCTCAGCCTTCTTGGCTGGAACAACCGCTTTTGCCTTGGGCACAGCTGCTGCTGCTGCTTTAGCTGCAAATAACAGACAGCACACATTGATGATAAGTTAATTCACAGTTATATCCCATGCTAGCGTGTATCAGAGCAAAAAGATATACTAATGTCACTAAGACATCACTGCTGTTTGTAATGCTGGCAAGAGGATAAAACCATTGTAAATTTTCTCTCTGTGTCAAGCACATTTAAGTGCAGACTTCTATCACCAAAATGGACACCGACCAGGAAGGCATCCTCACAAACTGAGATAACATTATGTCAACTGGGTCTGCACACCTTTCATCTTACAAAAGCTTATTGAACAAGTGCAGGCTTCCAAAGAGAACCACTGCAATGCTGTGTTAATGTTCCAGATATTTCAGCCAAATCTATTCCCTTCCTGCTTTCTGATTGCTTGTTAATAACATGGATAAAAAAAAAAAAAAATTCTGCCTCAAGTTATATTTGCAACTGTCCTTATCAAATAGAAATCAGATCGAAGTTCAAATTCAGATTTAGGATGATTCAAGTTGAAGACCAGTTTTCTTTCTGCATCTCTCCCTGTCTACTCCTTTCCTCTCGCAAATCTACTACTAGACATGCACAAACATGTGTACACTGTGATTAAGGCAAGGTGTAAGAACAATTCCAGGTAAAAAAAAGGAAAAATTCAGCTTGTCACGTACCAAAGTCCAGTGGAGGGATGTATTTTTTGATAGCACCAGGACACTGGCTTGAGAGAAAGGAGGGCAGTAACCTCACACAAGCAGCATGTCAGTAAGGATGCCTAACACTTCCCTGGAAGTTAAGGATACTGTGTACAAATGCCCCACATCGAACACATCACACTGCCCACCAATACAGAGGTGTGTGAGAAATCCTACCCATACAGAAGTTCCATGAAGTTATGAATATTTCAACAAACATTTAAGTGCTTAGAAAACCTGAACCAGTTTTCCTACAGTAGCAAAATAAGAAACAAGTCTCCAAAACACTCAGTGAAACTAAGTCTCCCTGGAAAATGCACAGAAAAAACCCCATGTGGTTGCCACCTCTCATGAAGAGAGTCACAGCCCAGTCTTCATGCAGTCAAAACCCACTTTCACTCAATAATTAAACCGTCTAGCACACACGAATTGCGGTGTGTTAAAACTGCAAGTGGATCAAGAGGCCCCCCAGCTAGGCTGAATTACACCTTAGCCATCATGGGCAAAAGACCTGCCAGACACCTGGTGGGTCAATACAAACCCAGGCCTTGGCAGCTGCTCAGCTCCATACCCAGGTGAGGGGCCAATGCCACGCCGGCCCCGGCCTGCCCTAGGGCCGCTCACAAACCCCACCTGGTTTCTTGGCCGGGGGCGTCTCCTCCTCCTCACTGGAGCTGTCATCGCTGCTGGCAGGCGGTTTCCTCTTCGCCTGGGGGCCGTTGGGAACGAGCTTTCTCTTCTTGGCCGCTGGAGACCTACAGGGAGAAAGGCCGAGATAGGGACGAGGATCGGACCGGACGGCGGCCGGTGCCGGGGATGGCGGCAAAGCACCCCCCTCCCCCGGGCCCGCCGCCGGAGGGGCACTTACTTCAGCCAGTAACTGAAGATGTCCAGGAGGGAGGCTGCGTTGGGGTCCTGCTCCTTCTAGACCAAGAGAGAGGCCGCATCAGTCAGCTAGTCAGTGCCAGCCCGCCAGTCCGCCCGCCCGGCCCCCAGCCCGCCGCCCGGCCCCCAGCCCGCCGCCCGGCCCGCCGCCCGGCCCCCAGCCCGCCGCCCCGCTCACCACCGCCGCCGCCTCCTTGGCGAAGGCACGCGCGGTGCCCTCGAGGCGGTTCTCGCGCAGGAAGGTGAGAACGAAGGGGAAGAGATCGCTAGGCACTGCGCGCCGCTCCGCCATGCTGCTCCCGTCGCCACGTGCCGCCGGCGCGCACGCGCGCACAGCGCCACGCACGGGGGCTGCGCATGCGCGCCGCTCTGTCTCCGTCCTCCCCGTCGCGTCGGCAGGCGCCGCAACGGGGCGCAGTGGCGGCGGCTTTCCGGTGCTCGGCAGGAGCAGCCGGCTGGCGGGAGGGGCGCCCACGAGGCACAGCCGGCCGCCCGGCTTGAGGCCGCTGGGAAAGGCCCCGCACAGCGGCGGCTCCCGAGCCTGGGTGAAGGCAGCGAGCAGGGCCGGAAGGCTGCGTGCTCAAGGGCGGGCTCAGAGCCCGCGGCGGAGGGCGGGAGGGTGCCTGGGGCTTTGGAAGAGGGAAGCCCTGGGTCCCTCCCGTCAGCGTGCTCCTAGCTGTAACCCGTCACAGTACCGCCACTCAAGGAGAGACGGTAGGGAGCAGAGCAAGCTGTACCTGCGGACAGCCTCTGTGCTGGCGCTGTCCTCACCGACCAGGCGCAGTCCTACACGGCTTGACCGTGGCAGGTAGAGCCCCGTGCTGACAAGATCAGCCAGTAGTTGCAGGAAAGGTGAGCTGTGAACCAGGCCTAGGAGCCGCATGAGGAAGCTGTTCAGGAGCAAAGGGAAGAAGGGGCCAGAAGATAGGCTGGGGTGAGAGGAGCACTACCAGGCTAAAGAGACTGCTGAGGAGTTAAAGCCAGAGGGAATTCAAGATAAAGCTACTTGCAGCACAGATTTGAAAAGCATTAAAGAGGTAACGCTATAAATAGAACTTGAAATAGATACACCTACAAAACAGGACAAGCAAGCACCAAAGACCTAGGCCTGAGCTTAAATGGAGCTTCTGGGCCTATGGGCAGAGGGGTGTGGATGCCCTAGGTGAGGCTGATGAGGACAAGCATGGTCTCTTAGTTCGCTTGGGACCCTGATAAGATTTCATTCAGCTGTTGTATACTGCTGTGGCCCTAAATTCCTCACTTCTCTACTAAGCTCTTCTGTGAAACTGAGTGCTTGCTGTGATAGGTGCAGTGTTCTTGTCTGTATAACAGGTGTGGTTTGTTTTTTTTTTTTTTAAATTCTTTTTAATAGACTGTACTATAAAGCCTGTTGAGAGTAAGGGAAGAAGGGGGGCATACTCTGAAAGCCCTGAGTTGGGCTGTGAAGGTGAAACAAGCAGTACTAGGTAGTGTTATGTTCTTAATGTTTACTCTACCTAGCTCTCTGCTCTTAGCTATCTCTAAATATGCTGTATTCTGTTGTGCTGAGATTCTGTTTCCCCTGGTGTGTCATTAGGTAGTTCCTGCTGACCATAGGCTTGGGCAGACTCTGTGCTCAGTAGAGCATGCCTGTTGTTGATGTCTCTAGAAGGTGCTGTATTTGTACTGCTGGGGAAATAAAAGCAGCTCAGGTAGTGATAGGCTGTACAATAGGATTCTGTTGTTTGTTACAGGTGCTGTTATATGCAGCATAGAACATCCAGCTGAAAAATGTGTGTGTTTTGTTTTCACATGCCCCTGGTCTGTCCTGCCCCAGTTACGTATGGAGTAACTCAAGGCTGTGTTGCAGAAAGGAAACTGTTTACAGGAAGCACTGTTTTTCTTGGTTGTTATAGCTTCCATATGCAATAAGTTACAGCTAAAATCTTCATCTGCAAAGGTCAACCCAAGTTCTATGTTTTTGTCTTTATCAGAAAGGAAGAGCTGCAGCTCTTGCTAGTAAACTTAAATCATATTGTCTGAAATAACTGCTGGTAGGAACCAGGGAAATAACTGGCTATATTTGCTTCGCTGGGTTGCTTTATTTCTTGCTTGGTTAGTAAGCATCTCCCTCTCTTTGCAGGACTTTGCCAATTGAGACTCCTTCCATATGCTGTGTGACTGCGTCTCTTCAGAGGTGTTGTGGTGAACCGGCAGCTGTCTAGATGACCTGCCAGTGCAGTAACCATGCAGGGAAAGCTGTTTTATGCTTGTATTCCCTAAGGCAGTGGTGGGAGATCCTGGGATCAAAAAATTCAATTGTATTACTGCTTGTGAATGCCCTTGGTGAATCTCTTTAAGGTTGCAGGGAGAGCTATTCGCCTCAGAAGAGAGCATTCCCAAGAGAGATTTCTGATCTTCTCACTCATTTTGTGGCCAAGAAAAAAATGGAGAAAGGCATAGGTATTGAAACAGTTACAAAATCCTTGTTATTCCTCAAAAGTACTCATTGAAAAAAGCTATAACCCCAGAAAGAGGAATCTAGTCCTTTTCTTTGGACTGGGATAAGGCAGACCCTTGAGAATAATGCTGACACAACATGCTAGCAGTTATTTTTCTTAAGCTCCTTTGAGGAAGCATGTTAATTTCACTTTAGGAATTTAAGAATTTTAAGCCCTAATGGGGTTTCCTGTGGACTTTGAATTGATTGAGTGCCACTAATACGTATGGAGAGGGCCTGTGGGAGTCCACAAAGCAGGAAGCTGACACTGCTTCTGCCCTTTTGTATGATACTGTAAGGTTTTAAGGAGAGAAAGGATTTCATCTGACATCAGAGAGATGGTTTTGTTTTAAACTTTTTATTCTGGAAGTTAGGAGTTTAATTCCCTTGTAAAACTCTTTATGTTGATCAATCAATATAAAGTCACATATGTGGTTTTCCATCTGTTTTACTAGTTTTTAATGTGTATTATTCTATAATAGGCAAAGGATTTGGCTAGAAGCTACTTTCCAGCCAGTAAATTTTTGTCCCTCATGTAAATCCCAGTAGATTCTATATTTGCACACTTCTCCAGTGCTCAGCTGTTCCTTATTCTGTTGTACCTTTTAATGTTTCTTCTCTGCATACCTGGAGTTTGTCATAAGGCTGTATCATCAGGAAGTACTTTTTATCCTAGTACCTTCTTACTGCAGGAGTAAACACTGGTTTTGAAATACAGCCCCAGCACACAGTTTGTAAGCTTCAAGTAGGTTTCAAGTAAGGAAAGACTAGGAGTTAACAGGAGAGTTAGACCGATTTGTCAGATATAGTTGATTAGTAGGAAATGGTTCCTTAGAGTTTGTATCCAGCTCTATTGTAATGTTGGTGTTCTGTGAGGTTAAGCAAGCTGCACAGAGAATGTCCTCTGCTTGGGAGTGACTGTCCAGACTGGGAAACCAGACTGTAAGGAATCTGCTTTTGCTTTGCTGAAGTGCATCAGTGAGACATCATTGGCTCTTGGCACCAAAACCTTTCTGAATGGAAATCAGTGCAAGTGTGTTTTCCCAAGTTTGCAAAGGAATAGACTGGCATAATTATTTAGGCAGAATCTGTTGCTTTGTCTTGCAGCATTCAATACATGCATTGTGGAGTCAGAACTGACTTATCCTCAGCTATTCTACTGTGTGTCAATGCAGTGCCTTTTAAAATCTTGCTCCATCTATCTTGTGTCGGGGTAAACAGTTATTTGGTGCAGGTTTAGTTCATCTGAGCCTGGTGTGAATTTCATGGTTTCCAGACCAATGCTGGGCTGACTTTTATTTTTGCACCTAATTTTTCCCAGTTGCAGAACAGTGTGGGGGTTTTGGGGTTTTTTTTTTTGGGCGGGGGGGGAGGAGGGTGGTAAATGCTTTTGGTAGTACTTTAAGTATTTTAAAAGGAGTTGTTTTGCGGAGGTATCTCAGCAGACAGTGATGTCCCATTAACTCAGATGGATGTCTACAGAGGGGCAAAACAAGGTACAGCAAGTTGTGGTGTTCACTCTTGCAGGTTTCAACTGAAACATGAAAAACTGCATAGATGGATTTTAAATTCTAAATTTTTTTGTGTGCAGAATGAGCTAGGGAGCTGCTTTGGCAGGGGGGGCTGGACCCGATGATCTCTTGAGGTCCCTTCCAACCCCTACAGCTCTGTGACTCTGTCTTCAGTGGTGAAATTGAGCTGTACTTGCTGAACTCCAGCAGTGTCCCACTGCTTATTTCCTCTGTCCTGAGACATGAGCCGGAGTCGTGTGGGATCTGGCAAATCTAAGCCGAAGCACTGCACCTTCTAGAGGAAAGCACGGAGCAGCAGCTGCTTCGCTGGAAATGGAACAACGTGTTTTTTCCCTTGGAAGAAGTAAACTTGCTCACAGGAGACAGAGCCAAGAGCGTGCATAAGGCAGGTCCCACCTCTTCCCCAACCATTGCTCTCGAGTGTCTCCTGACCAGGAATAGGGAGTTTCTCTGTCATCCTGTCCCCGTTGCAGCGCTGTTTCCTCGGTCACCTACGGCATGTGCGTTTGGAGCCCGCTGGGAAGAGATTTCCCTCCTGTGGCAGAATCCCGCCGTGCACCTGGAAGGCACCGCCGGCCTGACCGGAGCCGAAAGCAGCCCCCGGCGGGGCCAGGCGGGAGCCGCCCAGTGCCCGGCTCTGCAGGGGGCGTCGCGGGCCGCGCTCCGCTGCCAGGCGTCCTCCCGCCCCGAGCCGGCCGGGCGGGGCGGGGCCGGACGGCAGCGCGGGGTGCCCGGCCGGGGTCGAGGAAGTGGCCGTGGGAAGGACGTGCCGCGGCCGTCCACCGGCGATGTGAGGGAGGGGCAGCGGCCCGTTCTCCGCCAGCACCGGACCATGGCGGGCCCCGGTAGGTGCCGCGGAGGGGGGAGAGGGGGAGTTGCTCCGTCTGGCCGCTCTGCGCGAAGGGCTGGGAGCGGCGGGGCCGGGGAGCGCTGCCCCCCGCGCTGCCCGCGGCCGCCCGTCTCCCGGGCGGGCTGCGCCGCGCCTTGCTACCGGTAAGCGGGGACGTAGCGGAGCGCGACGAGCTGCCCGCAGCTCCCGGCCCGCCCGCTCCCGCCTGCGGGGCGGTGCTGCTGCTCTGCTCCCCCCGGCGCTCCGCTGCTGGCGAAAGGGGAAGGCGGGTCCTCCCCCCAAGTTTACGGGAGCCCCGGGGTTCTTCAGAGCAGCGGCAGCTGCTTTGTTCGCAGCCAGGTTGCTGCGCTTCCTGCCTTGCTTCCCTTGGCATGTGCTGGCGGAGCTCTCCCGTGCCTCGAGTGCACGTCGGGTTGGTGGCTCAGCTAGCTGTGAGGGAGGGTGTTCTCTAGAGGAATCTCTCCCTGCTCAGCCTTTGCCACCTAGGTGTTTTTCTGTGATGTTTTGTGGACAGGTCAGCGCTTCCTAAATACTGCTTTGTCCTGCTCCACTTGAATGCTTCCTTTTTGGGGTATGGCTTGATTCTCCATACCATAGTGACCATAAACTGACCTAGGTTGCCATCAGTGAAGGTGTTTTAGCTAATACATGTGCAGGTGAAACTGATTAAATACGGCTGCAGACTCCAAGGGTAGCGGGGGTTAGCCTGTGTTGTGAAAGTTTCGCTAGGGCCCGGCTTGCAAGTTCCCCTCCCTGCAGGGAAGTGTACGTGTTTTATCTAAAAAAGGAAAAACGTGCCAGTCTCACGGTGTGAAGTAACGTTAGGGTTTCACTGACGCATATCTCCTTGTGATGTAAAAATAAGCCTAACAGATGCCTCAAGAGACTTGTGGGCAAAACTACTTTTCTCCTTATAAACAGAAGGTGATTTCACAGAGAGTCTTAAAAGTAGAGCAACTTTAGGTTCACATATCATAATGCAAATCTCATGTTCCTATCGCTAAAGTTTGGTTTGTAAAGCTTTCATCTGCTTTGAGCCTGCTATTTCCTCTTGCATGTTTGCAAAAGATTTTCTATTCCAATCAAAGTGAGAGGTTTCACTGTGGTGTTGTTAATTATTGCATGTGATCACTATTACTTTGTTATGCATTCCAGCTAGACAAATAATGCATTCATTTCCTCATATATCACTTAAATGCATGCATCATTGAGACTGAAATATAAAAGGTGCGGAGGACTTCTGTTAATGGCCCACCAGTAGCTTCTAACATGTGTTGGAAGTATTCTCTTTTTTTAAGAACTGGATTACTAAGACACCTTGGGGTGTAATTGTTTGTCATAGGAAGTGCATCCTCCTCTCAAGGATCGATATTTTGAGCTGCCATATTCCTGTCTCTTCCTTACACCTGAATCCCAAGGCAAACTGAGAACAGGTTGCATAGTGCTCTTTCATTTAGTCAGAATTTAAGATGGATTTGACCTAGTAAGTGAAAATAAATTTGCTTGCCACTGCATATGATCATCTGAGTTGGAGTAAAGGATTTTTCTATCAGTTTTTTACTTAGTCTGTCGACAGTGAGAAGTCATGGTCTACTTAGGAGAGCGATGTCAGAGGTGACACAGAAAAGCTGTGTAGTATTAGAGGCCCTGAATTTGCTTTATGGGGACCCACACTTACAATGAAAAACTACTTAGGCTGTGTGAATTGAAAAAGGTCAAACCTTTTGGCTTGTAGAATGAAATAATAGGTAATAACAGTTGATGACATGTGACTCAAGACTGGAAAGTGTTAAGTGAGCAAGATACAGTCTTACCCAGAGCTGATATGCCAGCTTCCTGCAGTATTCTTTAGCTGTTTCAGTGGTAATCAGAACTTTACAGCCATAAACCATTGTCCCATGTTTGCTCCAAACTCAAAGATTGTCACCTTGCTACTTGCAAACGTGGTCTGAAGGTAAGATGGATTTGCTTGTTTCTCAGAGAGGAGGCTAGGGAAAGCTTTGTATCCTGTTCTGTCTCTGTGCCTTATAGTCTGTGGGCCTTGTGCCTCAGAGGTTTTTGGCACTTCTACAGTACTGGTTTTCATGCCATCAGCCTTTTATCATTGCTGTATGATGGAGTGTGCAACTAAGCACTGGAGTGGAAGTTCCAGCTGGAAAGAAGTCCAAAGGTTATGTTTTGTCATTGCAGACTGTAGCAGAACTGTACCTGGATGTTTTTCTATGACATAAATAGTTATACATGCCCTGAAATATTATTAATAGTGCTGACATTTTGTACACAGAGGCAGAGGTTGCTTTTATACCCTACGTTTAGGAATGCAGAAACAAGGTATTGTTAAAATTTAAACTAGATTACACTTCAGGGTGTGAAAGACTTTTGAAACAGGTGGCTGGCACAAATCTTTCTTCATCTTGCTGTTGCATATACTGTTCGTTTCTTTCCTAATTGCATTGAAGGCTTCTTTGGGTTTGTTTTTCCAAACCCAGCCTGTTGAACGCATTGTGTGTTTGCCTAGGGATTTCCTTATATGTGTAAAACAAGCAAAGTGTACAAGTGTGCTCTACAAGTTTTTTTGTAACTGCTGTGTCAAGATCTGTGGGGAAAAACTCCCCAAAATACCCTGTAGTCTCCATTTATTAGACCTTTCCCTAAGGACCAAGCAGTAGCTCATGCTGCAAAGTGAGGTATTTGGTTAGACAAATAATAGCACGATCCAGGAAAGTGAGTCCCGTGTCATTCTCCTTTTAAAAGGGGATGTTGCAATAGAAACTATTTCTAGAATTTGGTTTTGTTTGAAGCAGTCCCACTGCTGACTTAAGCTTATTTAGCTCTTCAAGGCCTCCACTTCCGGTATTCTTGCATCGAACAAGTATTTTTGAACATAGAGAGTTTCCTTGGCTCTAAAAGTGGAGTCAGTAATTTTATTTCTCAGTTCTCCTTTTAAAAGCATTGTTCCTCAGTTTATCCTAAAGTGTAAAAGGCTATAGGAGTGGAGGTAAGAGAGCCTGAGGAGCTGGCACAACTCTGATAAGGAGAATGGCGTGCCAGTAGAGCAGCACTATCTAGGGAATCAGTATTTCTCCTCAACAGTGGTAGCAGTTCCTTCCTACTGGGTGCAGAGGCTACACTGCTCTGGGTGATGTTGTCTCTGGGGATATAAATGCTGGCAGGGAACTTGCAGAGAGTCTGAGTTTGCGTTTTTTGCCTGCATATTGGAGAAGGGAGGCTTTGCAGATACTTAGTGCCCCGCTTGCACAGTGCATGTTTAGAATCAGTGACTCCCCCACCCCGCATCCTCTCCAAGCACAGCAACTTCATTTCATTGCAGACTGGAGGAGGGCCTGTTTGCTGACAGGTTAAGTTGAGGAAGCTGTGCTCTATTTAAAAATGCATGGTAGGATTAGGTGTTCGTTTTACAGGATGTTAAAATGCCCTGGAGGCCACTGTTGCTTTTCCCCCGGGTCTGGAGGTGAGTCTTCTCCCAGCGAGAACCAGGGTAGTATTTCAGGAGCTCTGGGCACACCTCAGGGAGTCGCTGCATCATCTCCCTGTCTGATAAGGTCGGACTCAGCTAGCTGTGCTGCAGTACGTGGGCTCTGTTCTCAGCAGATAGTTTTGCTACCCTTTCCCACTGTACTGCATGTAAAGCAACACGTGGCACTGGAAGCAGAAGTCTCTGGTACTCCTCCCTTTCTAGAATAAAACAACTGACCTCTTGGATTCTGCTTGGTTTTCCTGTTTTTGCTCATATGATTCTGTTGACTTTGTCAGGCGATGTTTAGCCAGGGGTGATACTTTGGTGACAGTGGTGTTCTTACTGGTGTGAAAGCCATCTTTTTTTCACGTCAGTTGCACAGTCTTAGCTTCCCAAGGCTTTGGGTCAGATTTTCTGCTTTATGAGTCTGCTGAATCCCCTCCATTGAGAATGCTATCACCTACAAGCCTCCACCTAGGGTTAGGGAGCTGTATTCAGCTCAGAAACATGCAGCTGTCCTATTGCAGTGCCTATATTCTCCAGAGCTAGGGTATCATCCTTTTGCTGCTAGAGACTTTCCATTTATGCAGCTAACAATGCTATACTGGTTGAACACAGAGCACATCTCAACTCTTCTCTACTGCATCTGCTCAGCTGCAATATAAAGTTGGTAACTGTATGGTTTAGAGCTGGGGTACTATAACCCAAACATCATTTCAGTCTTTGTTTCTTAATGAACATTCTGGAGAAGGTGGCAGAATGGAATCTTTGGAGGCTGTTCAATTTTGGTCAAATTTTAATAAGATGATGCAAACCTGTCATCTTAAATTCTGGTAGATTTGCTCTCTGCAGATGCTCTTTTTGGCATGACAAATTTTAGGCATTGCTTTCTACTTTAATTAGAACAACATACCTTTGTTTGCTTGCTTCTGGATGGACATGGGTTGGAAATGTTGACACTTCTAAAGAATCAAGCTGGAATTAGAAGATGACAATTTGCCAATAAGATTTGAAAAGCTCAGCTCTGAAATTTACTATGGGACCAGAGCTGTAATCCTCCTTTTCACAGGTTAATGAGAAACTTAGATTTAGACTTTTTGTTGAGATTGGTGGGACAGCACTCTATAATGTCATACTGGTTCAATCTGCACGTGATCGTTTTAGCAAGCTGGAAACAGTTTTAAAAGTTCTTCCATTCCAGAGCACAGAACTGCAGGGGTGTGTAGGTAGGAGAGTATTATGGAAGAAGTCCACTTTGACAAGCTTATTTTGGGCTGTGTTATGGCTGCCACTGTTGTATTAGTGCTTTCCCTCTGAAGGGAAGGTATGATGTTTCTGGTGGAAGGGCTCTGTCACAGGCTTGCCAAGTGTCTGAAGGCTGAGCGATTGAACTGCTGTGCTGCTAGCACTGGGGCTGGTGTACCCTTCAGTTGGACACATACTGCAGAGGCAGGTTACTTTCTGCTACAATGAGAGCAAACGTCTAACACCATGGAAGCCATAGTGACTTCCTGTAAGTATTGTGAGACCTCAGTTAAAGAAAGAAAGGCCTTTCTTATTTTAGGTGTCTATTTCTTATTTTAGTGTATACTCTGCTTGAGCATGCTCTTGTGTTGTAGAGACCCTACAGTTGTCCAAAATTATTTCACTTAATGTGAACTCTCCTTCTCAGGCTGGCTTGTTTTAGAGACTGGGTTTTTGTGGGTTTTTTTCCTATCGATATACTTTAAATCTCCACATGTGGTTTGTTTCACTTGAAACTACACAGGAAATCCCCTTCTTCATAGGAAGGTGTTTGAAAATGGAAAAGGTACTTAAATTTTAGTGGGGCAAATGCAAGTAGGAGTTCGACCACACTTAGAATTGCTCTGTGGCTGTGAACACCTCGCTGCAGATATATCTACTGTTCTTTTGAAGTGCTTTGGAGTTTCTGACATGAATTATAGGGACAGCCCTGTGGGGTTTTTGCTGCAAAGCTCTGGGTCAGTTCTTGCTTTGCATTTAATCCTCCTCCCTGTGATCATCTTGCACCTGTACAGGAACCCCTGGAGGATATGATGTGCTGATTGTGTATGCAAGTGACGCCGCTGAATGGTGTCAGTACCTCCAGAACCTCTTCCTCTTTACTCGGCATGTTCGAAAGCATCGGATTCTGAGCTACCAGCTGGAAGGCCAGTCTGCTATCTCCCACCAGGAGCTGGACCTGTTCAGCAGAAGTCGGAGCATCATCCTTTTGCTGTCTGCTGAGCTGGTGCAGAATTTTTACCTCCCTCACGTCCTGCAGAGTCTTCAGGAAGCTTTATGGCCCCCGTACAAAGTAGTCAAGCTGTTCTGCGGTGTTACAGACTGTGATGACTATTTGACCTTTTTCAAGGACTGGTCTCAGTGGCAAGAGCTCACAAATGAGGATGAGCCTGATGCTTACCTTGCAGCTGTCAAGAAGGCAATTTCAGAAGGTAAGATAGCAACTGTGGAGTTGCGCTTCCTGGTCAGGGGTTGGAGGAGGGAAATACATGATGCTGTTATTTTAACACTGGTGGCATGTTTTACTGAAATAGAAAACTAAAGCGAGTTGCACAACCCTTGCAAACTAGGAAGTTTTGTAAGCCGATTTTTCTGTGCCTGGTCAGTTGGCCCCTAATTTGGGAGAGATTATTAGTGACTCACACAGAATTTCTGCTTGGAGTTTTTCTTAGGTGCCTGGTTATGGATGTAAATCAAAAATAAAGACTGAGTATCCTTAAAGTTCTGTCCATAAATATTGTGCACTACAGTTTATCAACCCCAATTGATGAAAAAAAATATCTTTTCCTTCAGACTTACGCTTCTGTCATGCCAGAACCAAAATAAAGTTGTTGAATATATATCCTCTAGCACTGGGCCTTAAGTCAGGAGATACAGCCATATTTGTAGCAGCTCAGTTTGTTACCTGTGGATGGAATGGCAGATATTAATTGGGGAATTGAACGGATGGCCTTAAAAATAACCCAACCAGCCTGAAAATTATCACCTTGTAACAAGCACGGAGGACTTGCTAGTGCAGAAGTATTAACAGCTGTAGACTACAGAAGCCCAATGTACTGAATTTTAATTGACTCTGAACTTTCCTAAACTCCAAAAGAGAGTGTGGTACTCTTGAAATGAAGGTGGAGAGCTCCCGGAGTCTTGCTGGTCAGGATGTTTTTGTGACATTGCCATACTTAGGGTTATAGTGCTGTTTGTTGGCTTCAGCGGGGTTGGAGTCCTGGGGTTACATCTTGGATTAAAATTGGTTTGTATTTAGTGGCATAAATGAGTCAGTGAAGTCTTTTGGTGTGTCTGATGTGTGCGTGAAGGTGCTTTATGCCAGGATAACAACGTCACAATAAGAATAAATTCTGAAAATCAAGATCTTGGCCAAAACAGTCCACCTAAAAAAGATGACAAGGATTGTGCTGAAGATGGCATTCTCAGGTAACCAGGTCATGACAGGTGTTTCCTATCACCTTTTAAAAACCTGCATAAAATAAAGTTTGTGTATCGTTGGTTTCCCAGTAAATAAATATCTTGGTTTCCCAGTAGATAACCTAGGACTAGTCTGGCTCCTTTGTTTTCAGCCTGGAAGAGGACAGAAAACAGTGGCTGAGCCTCTGTACTCTGAAAAATAAAACTGACCAGATATTAAATTAGCTTTTCTGACACTTTCTGACAGAAGTAAAAGTTTAGACCCTAATTTAGAGGAAAACAGTATCTAGAGCTTGGCATCAACATTTATTTTCAAAATGCTATTCGAAGTTAGGGGGTCTAAACAACACCTCCCTGGATTACTAGTGTTAATGGTTTTACTTAACATGTACAAGGCCTGTCAAGACTTTTTTTAGGTTGGAGTAGAGGTAATTTCTAGTGTAGCTGAAGAGTGAGCATACAAAGGGATCTTGTTCTTGAAATCTCTTCCTAGAGCTCGCTCTTGCTGGTCTCTTCTGGCGGCTTGCATTCTGAGTGCACAAAGCACATGATGGGGCAGAAAGGAGACTTTTGCTTCTTGGGCTGTGGGTGGAGTGGGAAATGGGAGAGTCTCTGTCCTCCATTAATTAGATGGACTGGTTCTAGTGGGAGGTTTCACGTAACCAAGTGGATCCCTACTACTGAGAGGCTTTCACCCATCCTGCTTCGTTTGGGTGCATTAAAAATCAAAAGGAATTTGAGGTGAAGGGAAGGGGATGGGTGTGGGCATGTATCAGCAAGAAACCGCTCTGTATCATTACAGAATTTTAGGGGTTGGAAGGGACCTCCAGAGATTGAGTCCAACCCCCTGCCAAAGCAGGTTCCCTAGGACATATTGCACAGGTAGGCGTCCAGATGGGTCTTGAATATCTCCAGAGATGGAGCCTCCACAACCCCCCTGGGCAGCCTGTCCCAGGGCTCCCTCACCCTCACTGTGAAAAAGTTCTTCTGCATGTTGGTGCAGAACTTCCTATGTTCTAAGTTGCAGCCATTGCCCCTTGTCCTGTCTCCACAGACCACTGAAAGGAGGCTGGCTATTTCCCTTTGTGTCCTGCACTTGAGATATTTATAAACATTACTGAGATCCCCTCTCAGTCTTGTTTTCTCCAGGCTGAACAGCCCCAGTTTATTCAGCCTTTTCTTGTAGGCACGGTGCTTCAGGCTCTTAATCCCCTGGACTCTCTCCAGGAGATACTGGGTTTTTATCAGGGAACCCAGAACTGGACACAATACTCCAGGGGAGGCCTGATCAGGGCAGAGTAGAGTGGGAGGATCGCATCCTTTGACCTACTGGCCACAATAATTTGCTTCTCTCTATAGAGAGAAGCTGTGTTTGTCAAAGGGAAGAACCCAAAATCTGATTTTTATGCTGGGAAAGTGTATCTGTTTGCAGATGTGCGCTGAATGCAGAGTCTTGTCATCTGAAGAGCAGCTTTCACTCTCTGTTGACAGTAGTCAATGAATTATATTAAGTTGACCTGACTCCCTTCACTTCAAGTGGTTTCATGGCAAAAGTATTTGTATGAATGTATCAGATCCTAATGCTGGGTGGGAAAAAATGACTAGGTGACCTCTTCCATTGTGTGATTCTACAGACCAAGTTTTGTGAGTGACCTCAAATGCAAATGTTCTGATAGTTCCTCTGAAGACAACCCCAGGTGTACATAGTTCCCTTTTTTGGTGAAACTTTGAAAACTTTCTTCTTGGTTGGTAATAAAAAAATAGCATCTGCCTTATAGTTTGGTTGCAGCCAATCCCAGCATGAGTGACTTTGAGTGTTTGTGAGAGCAGACCTCTCCCATAGAGAAACAGCCTGTGTTCTGCTACTTACTAGGATTTTAAATGAAGGCTTTGATATCAGGACGTCTTAGAAGGTCTCAGTTAAGTACATTCTCTACAGCAGACTGAACTTTTCCTGAGTCCAGCAACCCACAATTCCTGCAGTGCTCATCTGGGAAAGTTCATGACCATGTTTGTAATGGTCTGTGTGTCTTCCTCTGGGAAGTACTTCTAACAGCAGTGTCAGCACACATTGAAAAACTAAGTCTGATGCAACATGACTGGGGTTCAGCTTCCTACTAGTTGAATGGTAAGCCAGTGGAGCATATGACACAGGACGTGGAGAGGGCAAAATGCCTTTCCAGAGCCTGCACACTTGCCCTGCTCAGGCTGTTGTTTCTAGCACAGCTGTTAGGCTGTGGTTTGTTTAGTGCATCATGGGAACATGACACCCCCAGACATCACATGCTGAAAGCTATTTTAATTTTTATTAGTTTAGTATGAATTCAGAAGTGAGGAAGCACTCATCTAGCCTTGTTGAGAACTGTGTGCTGACATTGACTCTTGCTTTCTTGTAGATGGGGCATTTTTACTTCTGTGGCTTCTCAATCCTGGCAAACTCCAGTGGGCATGAAGGTTTCTGTTTGCAGGCACTCCTGTTATCTGTGGGGAGGTTTTTCAGGCTATGCAATAATTGTGCTAAGGGCATGGAAATGCCCTGGACAGCAGAGTACAAGCCAGCTCAGGTCTGGCAGTCACCAGCCAGGGTGCAGTGACCAGCCTGCTACTGAGCCCTCTTGTCTGGTTTGTGATACCACACCACGCAGGGCAGTTGGGAGTCTGTGCTGCACAGTTGGAGTCAATGACCTTTATCTTCCTCTTGTGTTCTTAAAGCTCAGTGGACATCTGTTTTGTACTATTCGTGTTTCAACTTCTCCAGTCTATTTCAGCCTCTACCTGTGTTGTCTTGAAAAATTTAAAATTTCAAAAGTTGATGTTTCCAAAGCATTTACTAATTAATCACTGGCTTTGAACTTTCTGTACCCTAGCAAACTCTTGCAGAGAAAAACCTAGGGAAGTCAATGTGTGCCAGCCTGAGACTGGTAAGGTGATAACTGAATGAAGCAGCAGCTGAGATCCCTGCTGTTGGAGGGTGAGTGCAACCTTGGCTGAGCAGAGGTCTCATGCAATGAAATGGATACAAAAGAAAGGAACATCAGTACCAGCAAATATTCTTGCAAAATAGGAGTGTCAGAAGTGGGTGTAAAGAAGCACATGGTGAATATGGAGGACAGTGGGCAGGTAGAAGGAAGATGATTTTGCTGGAGCCCTGTAGATGAGGAAGAGCTGTAATGTTACTCTACCTAGTGTGGGACTGATTGAGAAATGCCAGCTACCAGGGCAATGAGCTGTAGTTGAGACACACATAACAGAAATGTTATTCTCCCTTCTGTACATGTCAAGGTGTTTAATTAACATCATGGCTTTCTTCTGTTGCACTGATGAAAACACCAATGCAACCTCAGTGCAAAGCACAGAATCATTTTGCTTGGAAGGGACCTCATGGGATTGTTTAGTCCAACCTCCCTGCAGAAATACATAAAGCAGGTTGCTTGAGACCATATCCAGGTTTTGAATGTCTCTGCGTGTGGAGGCTTAACATCAATGAGAAACTTGTTCTAATGTTTGACCGCTGTGAGTAACAGAATGTGTCTTGTGTTCAGATGAAATTTCATGTGTTTCAGTTTGTATCCACTGCCTCTTTTCCTGTCAGTCAGCCCTATGGGGAAGAGTCTAGCTCCTCCTTTTTCATTCCCTCCCATTAGGCAAAGATTGATAAGGTTCCTCTGAGTTGTCTTTTCTTCAGGCTGAAGAGTTCCAGCTGTAAAGATAAGGTTACCTTGAAATAGGCTACTCAGAGTTTGAGGTCAGGTTGGACAGATGTGCAAGATGTTCTCAAGTGTGTCTCAACCCAGGGGGGTGAAGTGGCAGTATGTGGGAGGTTCCCTTCAGCCTGACACCTCTGTAATGCTTTGACTGCTAGCGTGCTCCCATTTCAGTCTAGAGCCCTAAATTCACAATGAGTTTTTAAGTTTGTCAGGAGCTGCTCTCCTCCTCCTGTGGGGGTTAATGATAAATTATTTGTTCAGTGGTGATACATACATTCCTATTTGTTATGTGTCTTGAGATTTATGCCAAAAGGCAGGTTTTTCCTGGAGTTGGTCATTGGGCAATAGTCTTTTTGTGGAAGGGTGTCAGAGTTTGTTCATTTGATTGCTCAGACAAGCTCCCTGTTAGGCCTTTATGCACTTAGAATCTTCTGCCTTATGTGTAACTATTTCAAGACACAACCACCGTAAAATGCAATGTTATCTGGTATGTCACCCGTATTCTTGAGATGTCCTGAGGAATGACAAAGCAAATACCATGACCTAGAATAATGGTCTGTGGCTTTTGTGGATACATTTGAACTCTCTTTCCTTTCTTTCCTCCCCTTTAACATGTTATCTCACAATTGAATACTTTCACGGGCAACTTTTCACTAGAAACCACAAAAGCCACCACACAGTAACAGAGCTGCACACTTTAGAATAGGACAGTGGTGATCTTATCTCAGGTGCCTACTACAACAATTCATTGAGGTGAGAGTGCTTTCTGTTGTACAGTGGAATTAGTGACTATTCCCCTGACAGTAGCAGCTACCGAATCTATTGTGCTCAGTTTCTGGCAGATAGGTCTTCAGTTAGTTCAGTCTAACACTGAGACTTCCAGGTGAGACAGGAGTGAAGGTGATGCTATAAACTGGGAACTGCAACCTTCCTCCCCACAGGCCCATCTGTCCTGTATGGGAGCATGTTCCTATGAGAGGGAATGCTATAGTGTGATTTGCAGTGCCTGAAGAGTTTGCTGTTGCGTTTGTTTTGGTTTAGCCCCATCCAATGGCTGAGCACCACAGGGCTGCTTGTTCACTCCTGTCCCCCTCATTGGAATGGGGAGGAGAATTGGAAGACAAAGGTAAAACTCCTAGGTTGGGATCATGACAGTTTACTGGGACAGCAAAGGAAGAGGAAAATAACAGCAGTACTTCTGTAAAGTAGGCCATACACAATGCAATTTGCTCATCCAGTGACATGACTCCAACTACACACTTGGCCCATCTGGGAGCTGCTGGTCCTCCCTGACTAGCACCTTTTTATGCTGAGCATAAATACTCCTTTGGCTAGTTTGGGTAACCTGTCCCAGCTTCTTGTGAAAATTAACTCTATCCTAGGTAAAAAACAGGGCACATTGTGGAGGCAGAACAAGACCTGAATGCTGTAGCAGCTGTTCCCTGCCTTGCTTGTTAAATGTAATCAAGCATGGCCATTGGGGAACATTGGGTCCAGAAAGGAATCAGGCTAGGAAGAGGCATGGCATGGCTAAGTACTTCATGGGAAAGTTGTGCAACCCCCTTAAAATATCTTTACTTATCTATATGAGAACTTAGCAGTGTATTTTTCTCACCAGGTGATTTCTTCAAGCCCTTATTACTGTAGTCACATGTCCTCACAGTGTTCCTAAAGAGTTTCCAGCCCCATGTGTGCAGTTACTATTCTCTCCAAGCTCCCCTTTGGCCCTTGGGAGTTTCTGGAAACTGCAGATTGGATGTGGATGCCCGTGCCAAGTTGGTGATCTCTGCTTACATCTTCAGAGTCTGTTTGGATACCAGGAGTACAGTAGAGGGAAGCAAGCTGGAGGTAGGAAGGGACAGGAATCGATGTATGGAAATAAAGGGACAGAGAAATGTGAAGCTAGGGACCCTTTGGTGTTTACTTCTGTCTCTCAGTGCTCTATGGAGGGATCTGTTCTGGGTCGTGCTAGCTGAGACTTACATCCAGCATTTATTTCTGCCAGCTTATTGGAGTGGTCTTGAAGATGCAAGGTAGAATGCTTATCTGCTGTACTACTCGCAGTCTCCCCTCCCTTGCTCCTTTTTTTTCTCTAATCTTTGAAGAGGCAAAGTTAAGTGAATTCTTGACTGTATTTTTCTCTGTTCTATTGTGTTGAAACGGAAGATTTGCTTCTTTGGCCCTGCTCTTTGAAGAGGAACAGGCAAGGTATTAGCCCTCTGGGTGCAGAGAGAATCTGCTTCATTATATGGGAGTTCTGCAGTCTGGCTGGTTCTCACTGCCTGTCAAGGAGAGGAAACTGTGACACCCTTGCACAGGAGTTAAGGTTGAGAGAACATACTGGTAGTGTGCCCTTCTTTGCAGACACTAGTATGGTTATAAAAGACTGATTTCAGAGCTGCTTAAAGCAGTGAGAGAAACCATAACTAAACCCCCAGGTGGTACTGAGAGAAATGCATGAATGTCCTTATCCATCTGCAGCGGACGGGATCGAGCAGTTGAAATAGTCTTCCCAGCTGCAGGATGGATGCAAGACCTTTGTTGTGCTCTTGGAGAGTTGTTTTGCTTCTAGGATTGCATTTTGTAGGATTGTCATGACTGTTTGTTATTGCCACAGACAACTTTGGTGTGTCTTTCAAAAGTGACTTGAGAATAACAGCGGATCTTGAGTTTCTCAGAGGGAAACTTCATATGGCTTTTCGTAGTAGAATGGCCTATCTAGTGAAGGCACTTGTCAGACCGCACCTTCAGTCAGTGATCTCCTGTGATGTTTCCAAAGCAGCAACCCAGCTGTCTCAGGTGGAATTTCAGCTTTGTGGGCTTTTATGTGCATAGTCCTTTCTGTCATGCAAGTGACACGCATTGTGCAGAGAGATAGTTAATCAGCAAGTTGGGTGTTCATGTTTCTTGCGTGTGTTTGCTCAAGAAGACTTCTATCAGTGACAGATGTAATGTGATTCTTGGCACCCTTAAAAATCATCAGCCATGTGTATGTTTTTCAGTATGAGTTGTCTCCTGGCACAGGTGGTTGAACTACTCCTCCAAGTCTTGAGATTTTGGTCATGTGTACAGTGTCTGTTGTCTGGGTGGCCAGACCCCGCATGTTCCACAGAAGCCATTCCCCACCTCTGTCCTGTTCCCATACACCCCTGCGACTACTTTAGGCTTATACACTTAATCCTGTCGCAAATTGATCACTAGGCCTGTGAGACCCTCAGGCTAACTGAGAGCTCAAAGAATTAAAATGAGTTGGCTTGCAGCTTCTGAATGATAAATAGCCAGGCGTGCTTTTAGCTTGAGTTGGGCATAGCATGGTGTATGTTTGCTTGAACCTTAGTGAAAGCACTGGAAGCGAAACACGCTTTGCATTTGTAGCACGCTCTAGGTGTGATCAAATAAAGTATGTTATCTCTGTGTTTCAAGGGGGACTATGTTTCACCCCTGAGCTGGCAGCTACCATCTTTTCAGTAGGTATGAGGGAAATGTATAAATGTTCCTCTTCACCCTGAAGTTCAGGGACTGGCAGCTTAGTTTCCACCCCCGTTGTCAGCTGCTGAAGCAGAGATCCTGGTCCTGCGTCTTGCTGACGCAGCCAAACATGTGCTCTTTTCCACTTGTTCTGCTGCGTGGGCCATGGTGAAAAATAAAGACAGGAAGGGGAAAGAGGGCTGTGGTGGGTTTAGCTGCATTTAAAACTGTTCTAAGTCTTTCTGTTGTGAACATCTGCCCCCAGATGAAGGCAATGATTTCAAATTTTTTCTTTTCTTTTTTTTTCAGCTCAGTAGGCTCACTAAGCCAGGGTAACTCTCTGGTGTGGTGTGTGTTTGAGCTGAATCAGTCTCTTCTGAAGTGACAATGCTGTAGGGGCAGTGTTGGTACTCGTGCTTTATTAAGTAATGGAAAAAGACATTTCCTTTCCAGGACTATGCAGGCTCATCTGATGTGGTTATTAAGAACAGAATTTGGAACAGTCTCTGAACGATATTTTGGAGGGTCTGTATTTGGGGAATGTCTGTTACTAGGGTTGGAGGAAAGCCCGTGCTGGATTCAGAGTGTGTGTTTTCCCTGAGGTCTTGCAAAATGCAGCTTTAAGAGTCACTGTTACTTCAGGTACATCAGGTTCTTTATATTGCAGGTCCTGCTCTCTGCTGAAGATTGCTAGTGAATAAACAGAAACTGTAAGTTTGAAAGAGTTTTGCAGGAGGTCAAAATCCTAATTTCCTGTATAATCTGTGACAGGGTTACTGAGTGTTGTCTTGTCATCCTCAGAAATTGTTGAGCTTCTGTGACATTTCCTTCTGCTTAGATCTTTGTGTATGGTGCCTTCATACAAGCTTCAGTATTATGGATCAAGAGTCTACTTTCCTGGGCTACTGAAGAAGAAGAACGGCTGCAGACCAGCAATCACAAACTGAACTGTAGGAGCCTATCCAGGCAGAGGAGGCTGAGGGGTGTAGCTGGGGCAAATGATGTGTGGAGGCAGTTTCCCAGCTGTTACCTGTGTGGCACTGTATCTGTGACAAGAATTCCAGGGTTAATCCAGTTCCCCTTTCCATCTGTTGCTAATGTAGGAAGGACTTCCCATTGGGGATTCCTACTCTGCACAGAGGAAATGACACGTGAGGTGTGATGGTTATATATGCAGTGTTGTATATGTGTTGGTATGATCACAGTTGCTTCGGCAGCTGACTTCACCTCCTCAGTCTTGTTTCTCATCTGACATTAATAATGAGTATCAGGAATAATAAAAAAATATCCCAGCCCAAGCAGCTAACTGGAAGTTACTGGTGATGTTTTTCCCTAAACTGGAATATTCTCAGAGAAGGTATGTTTGATCCTCTGTGTTGCCTTCCTATTCTCTGCCAGTTCCCCATCTGCTTGAGGTTTTTATTTTACCACTCTTTTCTAGCGTCTGGTATTTTTTCTTATTTTTTTCTTCTCTTTCTTTTCTATGTCCTGTCCACTCTTGTGGTTTTACAGACTTTCTTTTCTTAACCTCACTGCTCTGAGCTATGTGCTGAGTTTCCTGTTCCTGGAACCCAAGTGTGGTATTTATTGACCACTCTTTCATCTCTACCTTCCAGTATTTACAGGAGTGACATGGAGCTGGCTTTGGCATTGTAAACAGCTCTTGGTGACTCATCTTTCTCCAAATTCTTTTCATTTCAAAGATAAAATTAAAAAATAACTTGGGAGGAGCCTTTGGGAACACTGCATCAAGAAAAGTGAACGGTCTCTAGTTCTAAAATATAACAAAGGAAACCTGTTGCTTGGAGTTTGGATGAGAGAGAATTTCTTTGTAGAGGAACTGTGGAGGAATGTACGTTTTTGAGTATTAAGGATCTATCTTGTCCTAGTATGTTATAAATATAAATGAAACTTACCTTCTCACAATTTGCTGAAACACTGGTTCCACTCTCAGCAGATCTCTTAATAACCCAGTTGTGTTATTCATAAGGATGCAGCTTGCCTAAGAGACACACAAACATGTGCGTTTACACTGCCTTATAGTAAAATGCAGCTTCTTTCTCTGATGGACGAGGAGAACGAGTTTGCCATAAATTCTGGCTTTGTGGGACAAATGAAGTGTGACTACTGTCTTTGTAGAACTGAAAATCTGTTTTTAAGGTGCTATACTTGTAGATGAGTGGCTGGGATGACACGTTTGGAGAGAAGGGGGAGATGCCACATACTTTATCTGTTCTGTATGGGCAGTTTTACAAAGTCTTATATTTTCCTGTGTTTTTTCTTTGACCTGCTGCTTTTCTGCATGCTGCTTCTCTCCACTGTGAAAGGGGAAATGTTGCTACAGTATAACCCAGCTTTGAAGGCTTATCAGGAGATGTTTTATTGCTGAGGGTGTGTCTCCTGGGTAAAGCAGGGTCTCTGAGGTTAGCACAGTCAAAGTTAGCTTTCTGTGACTACTTTGTCAGTATTCTGCCAGCTTCTTGAAAATACAGCTGGAGCTGTCTTGGAGACTTCATGTCCTTCCTTCTCCTTAGAAAAGGAGGCTGGCCAGTCGCAAGCTTCATATCATAGTGAGAGCTCTTTCAAGGGCCTTCTCTCTTGCTCAGAGTGTACTGGAATGAGAGTCCCAGGTCTTGTGAAAGGTAATTGTCTTGGCTGGTGAGCTGCTCAATGAAAGGGGTGGGAAGCGTTCTCAGATGCCAGCGAGGGGGGAGCCTGCACATGCAGAACCTATAGGAACGAGCTGTTGCCCAGTTGTGCCACTTGCGTTAATATCTGGATGCCGGGGGCTGGACAGGCTGCTGACTCCTTCTGAGCATTCACGTGTCCTGTGGTGTAAGAGCTGACTTCTGAGAAGCCACAACGGTTGGCTCCATGCTGATAGCCAGCCAGCTTAGCCAGGAGGAAATGGATGACTGAGCAAGCTGTGTGAACTGTATGGCCAGAGGTCAAAATAACTGGCTGCTTCACATTAATTTCTGAAGCTGCTAAGTGGCCCATGAAGCACGTGCGTGTGCCTGCGTTTTCCCTGGGCTTTTCCCAGGGTGAGTTTCAGCAGGGCAGCAGTGCAGGAAGCCCTGGAGGGTGGGTGAGAAGAGGGTGGTGCGGGCGCTGCTCTCAGCTACTGAACTTCCTGGAGGGGGGCATGTTCTTCAAGGGGAAATGTGGTTGGGTTTCTTGGACCGCATCTCCTCCCCTTGCTGCTATTCTCACGCAAGTGTGGCCTGAGGCAGTTCTCATTTAAAAAGGCCCTCCAGTCAAGAGAGAGCTCTTGATAACCAGGAGCTGTTGACAGTCTACATCAGCTGCTCATGGAGAAGTTCAATTCAGGTATTCACTTAACTTTCTGATGAGTCTGTTGCTCTCCTCAGTGATGGCTGCTCTTGCTTGGTTATCATTACAGTGATACAGTTTCTGAATCTGTATATGCAAATGGATTGTCATTACTTAAGTATCTTAGTAAGTAGGAAAATCTGATCTAACAACATCCCTTTAGAGCAAGGATATTCTCAGATGTAGTGGGATAGTTTCCTGTTCCCATGCTTGCATGTTCACAGGCCAGTAGCACGTGACTGGAACTTGTATGATGACCACAGCATCACATCACTGCTTATGTGGGAAGTTGGCAATTTGCAATTTCAGAATTTTCTGAATGAAAAAACCAGACAAATAATTGGTACCCGAAACTCCGGAGTGCCTGTTCTGTCAGCTGTTTATCTGATTACTGATTAACATTGCTTGTTGCTTCCCGTATTACCTAACAACTCTCTTCTTAAATATGACCTCCAGGCAGTCAACTCTGTTACAAGAATGCGGAAGTACCAGACAGTATAAGGCAATGCCATAACTTTTCAAAAGTTATTCTTTATCTTCTATTTTGTTTCAGGTATCAAATAACACCAGTAGAGAGATTGGCAGGCTTGTTCTGTCCTTGCTCACATCTTATGCTTGCTTACTGTAGATGTTGTAGCTGAAATCCACAGCATTAGGTTTCTTCTTTCTTTGAAGTGGACCATGTGTTGGGCAAGTGAGATATGACTAACACTAACGGTGTCATATTGGGGTGGGGATGATGCCCTTAGTATCAGGATGCTGGCATCAGCTTGTGCATGTGTTGCAGGAAAATTAATGCTTTGCTGTACTTTGGTCATCTTTGGCTCCCTTACCCGTGGTGAGCTTTGTCTGATTTAGTCATAGTGGAAATAACCAACAGAGATTGCAGAGGCACTATTCCAGTAACATTTGCATCTTCTCCTCCTCCCCAAAAATGTGTTGTCTTGCTGTGCCTGTGCCAGATGCCTGATAGGAACAGGTGTGGGACCAGTGATTTATCTTTCCTGTGCGGCTGGGCAGCCTGGCACTCCCAGGTGGGAGCAGTCCACCTTTCCTTAAAAGAAGAGTTCTCAGAACTGGGGTTTGACTTTTCCAGCTGGTAACATGGCTGGTATCAATTAAAATACTGAGTTAAGGATTTTAAAGCCTCAGTCCTTTTTCTGTAATTCTTAATACCACTGTCTGAAAATCCAGGTCTACTTTCAGTACATACACTTGTGTCAAAGTAGTTTCTTTCTGCAGATTTATGTTGGTGCAGTATTAAAATCCATTTGCTAAATTGCATGTACTGTTCTAGGCTTAAGAAATGTTCCTGGTGTTGCCTTCCTTGAACTTTACAGAGCTGCAGATTTTTGGCTCTAGTCTTTCTACAGTAAACATTAAAGTGGCAATCTACTTGTACTCATGTGAGTAGGCTTACTTGCCATGTGGAGTGATTCACATACTTGAAAGTTAAACATATGTGCACCACTATTCGTGACAAAAAAATTCAGCTGAATGATTTGCTAAAATTTTTTGTCTTAACCTGTCTTCTGAAAGCAAACTTGCATTGTTAGAATTCATAAAATTCCATTTAAATGATATAAACTATAATAATAAAAAACTGCATGGCAAACAGTTTCAAGTATCTGAAAGTCCTTGGTAATAGTAATAAAGAAATCTAGATTTAAATTTCTGACTGACTTCTAGCTTCATTGTTTGAACCTAGTAGGAGACAAACTCCTAACAGAAGCCTGTTTTAATAACTTTGGCACTCTCAGTTTGTGGAAACTTGATGTACTTGGAGGCTGGAGGGATTCTGAGTAAAACCTGCAGTGTTGGCAGCTTTGCTGCATGGATGATACAGGTTAGTGCAGTTGCATCACTTAGGTCTTTCTCATCAGGATTGAACATTTCTTACTAATCGAAACCCAAAAGCTGATATTTTATCTAGTAAATAACATATACTGCTTTTTACAGATGTGTTTCAAGAATTCATGCTAGTCTTCTAACAAGAGGGAGCCAGTGACTTTCACCCCATGTTTTGGGAGATGGGGGGAAAAAATGTGTGAACTGTGAATCAAGAGGTAGAAAGTAGTTAAGAAAGGGCTTTCTACTAAGTAGACACAAAATTGAGTGTTCTTTCCTTTCTCTGGTTGAGAAAAGTATTTCCCTGCAGGGGCAGGAGAACTGTGATCTATTTGAAATCTTGTTAGTTTTTTGCAGCCAGTGATAATCAATTCAGTTTCTTTGCTCTTCCATCGACATCCATGCTGTTATTGGGAAAAACATTGTTTTGTACACACAGATTGTAGGGTTATGAGTGTTTACTTCTACTCCTGGGTCTGTTTGGGTAGAGTACTGTTATTTTTCAATGCAAAGGCTCTGAGATGTTTCAGTTTCCCTCACATAGATACAGGTGCTTATAATTCTTGCTGGGTACAGGATCCCTTCAGACTACTGCCTCATGTTGTATTTTGTGGACACAATAATGAACTTGGGACTTGGAGCGAGCAACATAAGTGGAATCCAGAAAACTAAAGATACTGATAACATGAATGAAAAGTTGGCTTTCACTTTAGGAGTGGAAGAGACTAAAGGCTGCTGCTTATCCTACAGTGTAACTGGAGCACAGCTGGAATCAGATGAGTCTGTTGCCGATCGTTGTTCTATTAGATGTTGACATACTAATTTTCCTATCTAACGTGAGAAGGGTCTGTCTGTCTCAGCACCGAGTGGTGGTGATGGCGTTTGTTTCGTAAGCAAGTTCACTGCTACCCCAGCACTTTGTGTCTTTGTGAATGTACCCCAGCAATCCCCTTAAGGGAAAAAAAAGAGGAAGCTCTGCAGTTTCTCTTTCTTTAACTAGATCCCTTTTTCTGAGCCTCACTTTGAGAAGAATAGCAAGTTCCACCCCCCTGTCTCCCCGGTTGTTGCTCAGGATGGATGTATATGGTACACGTTTTCAGCAAAGAGGAGTGATGTAACAGGACTCTGTATGCTTTATTTTAGACTCGGGCTGCGACTCTGTGACTGATACAGAAACCGAAGACGAGAAAAACACAGTTTTCTCCCACAGGCTTGCCATGAGTGAAGAACATGGATCACGCAAGAGCACTGGGGACCATCCGGTGGTGCAGCCTGACCGCATACGGTGTGGGGTACTGTATGTCCACTCCTTGGGCTCTCTTCTTACTGTGGGCTGTTGCAATCTGTTATGTTGGTCTGCAGTGGACAGCTTTACAGGCCTGGGAATCAGTCCCTAGTTCCTTTTTGTTCTACCTTCCCTCTCGGCCTCCTGTCCTCAGTGTCTCTGTTTCAAGAGCTTGGTTCCTTAGGGCCAGAAATAGCTCGGTAGCATACAGTGCCCAGTGTTGTCTAGGCTGCAGTGTCACTTGTTGACAGATAACATATTCACAGTCTTGACTTCCTATCTTCCGTTCTGGTGAGATTAGGGGTGGCAAATGGAGTAAGGTGATAGTAATGAACCAATTAACTCCATAGCCTGGGTGCAATTTAATATGACAATTCTGGTGTGTGTCCTGGATATGACTCTGCAGAGCTTGGATCATGGGTTCCTGTCTGAAAACCAGTATTTCTTAGGAGAGCACCGTCTCAGGTGGAAGAAGTCTATGTTTATTCATTTGCTTCTGTTTAGATTTGGGCTGTGCTGCTTGAGGGAAGAGACTGATAGAGTTGAAACTAAATAATTTTATAAACCTAGCTTTAATCAGTTTATAAACCTAGCTGACAAAGCTGAATTTTTGTCAGTTTAATACATGTATCTATGTTAGTGCATGCTGTAACAGAAGCCACCTGCCCAGTTATTCCATGACTGGAATTACAGATGATAATTTATGTGTTAGTTACGATGACAATAAAATCCTGAGAAAAGGGACTTAACAGAGTAAGTGTTCCTATATTGTGAACTTGCATGTTGTAATGCCTTTTCTCTTAGGTGCAGACAACAGTGTACATTATCATGAAATGTAAACTAGATGGCGAAGTGAGAACTGAAGTTGAATTCTCTCCAGAGAACGCTTCATCTGTGCGTGTGCTGGCTGAGGTGGAGAATGAATACACAATCTCCGTGGAGGCTCCAAGTAAGCTGGGCTGAGAATTTTCATCAGCTCCTACCCCCAACTGTTTCCTTTTTGTCTCAGCCTGCATGTCCTGAAAAGTGTCAGGAGGAGAAGGGTAAAGCTTGCAACCACAGGAAAATTTGAGGCCAGGAAATCTTGAACTTGCTTTCTCATCTGTGATCCTTTTGTGGTGAGGAACTGAGATAGACTGCTGCTTGGGGGTTCTGTTTTCCCCTCTGCAGTGGCAGGGCTGCAGTGTGGAAACACCTTACTTAGAGTTCTGAGAGCAGATTGCAGCTTACAAAGCACTTTGAACTTAACTGTGTGTTATAACTACCACCACATTAGCATTGGCAGGGCACCAAGGAAAGGTAAGTGCCAGTACATAATTGCATGATATAACAGCATGTACTTAATGTGTGATGATCTCTTGGTGATCAGAGCTGAAAGTACCCTGGCTTGCCTTAATATGTTCTGTCACTCCAGATATTTACATTTGCAAAAGTAAAAGGTTGTCTAAACTTTAGGGGGAAGATTTTGGAACCTTACAGATCAGTAGTAGTTTCCCAGCATGAATTTATTAAATCTGCTTTGCTCTGTCCTCTCGAAGAATATTATGGCACTCTGAGACTAGAGACTAATAGCTATTATAGCGACTTCTGTAAAGTCAGAGAGGTGGATTGATTTCAAAGTGGCCTCACCTGCATAAAAATGTTCAGCTTGATCTATCTTAAATCAAGACTTATAATTTACATATGAACCTGGAAACTAACTTGCACTTTATATTATAAACATGACCTTCACGTTGATGGAACATACAACTATTTAAGTTCTGCAGTTTCTAATAGTAAAAGAAATAAAGTTTTAATTTCTTTTGCATGCTACTAAAACAATTTCATAATTTGCTGAGTTAACAGCCAAGCATGTATTCAGGGAAAGATTATTTTCAGTGGTATTCAAAATATTTGTGTTTCAAAGAGAAAATTCAGACCCAGGAATGCACACTGGGCAGAAGATCAAGAAGCTTCTAAGGTACATGTAGGAGGTTAATTCTGTGCATAGGTAAATTTGCAGAGCTGGAATTCTTTTAAGTTGATTTTGTTCACTAGTGAGGCAGCTGAGTTGCAGAATCCCTAGTGACTTTTCCCATTTCTCTTCCCTTCTTCCTCAGATCTCATACCTTAGGGCATGGTTTAGAGTCTGTTCCAGAGAAAGCAGAGAGGTGTGCAGCTTTCCAGTTTGAGGTGGTGTGTTATTAGCAGCAGTGGTCCAGACTACTAGTGCTAGCAGGGGACCTAGCAGGTCACATGTTTTGTACATTGATATGACTTTGAAGAAGGTGATTCCAAAGCACTTTACTACCTAGTGTTCGGACCAACATCATCTTTTTTTTCATGACTCTTCATGAATTTTATACAACAGAAACTGTTTTGGTATCCAGCTGCCAGTTATCTCCAAACTCCTTCTGTCCTTAGAGTATTTGATGCAGACTCATTCCCGTGGTTTGTTCTTAACGGTGTTTTCTTTTCCTTCTTTTCAAAGATTTAACCTCTGGCACAGTGCCTCTGCAGATATATTCAGGGGACTTGATGGTGGGAGAAACCAGCATCACCTATCATACCGACATGGAGGAGATCAGCAGTCTGCTGACTAATGCAGCCAACCCGGTACAGTTCATGTGCCAGGTAAGGACTCTAGCATTTGGAAAACAGCTTTTCAGAAGCTAGACAAGTGGACATAAGCAAATGTCCTTGCCATAAAGTAGCTCTTCTGAACTGAGGAAATGCAGGGTTATTTAGGGATTTTCACATAACCTTAACATCCCCTTTTAGTGAAAACATGGGTGCTTTTCCTGTCTCTGGAGTAAACAGCTGGCTGAGGTGACTCAGGCTATCCAACTGGCAAAAAACCTCCATCAACCAAGCAGTCAATCAACACTCAAATTTAGACCTTGATGACTTGAAAACATTGGGATGACAGAACTTGATATAACAGAAAGTACCATAAAAAATAAATTGTTTAGCATTTGGTACCTAAGGGTTCTTGGAAAAGATGTCAGGAGGTAGCAAAGTTTCGTACTAAGTGACTGAAGTAGAGTAACAAAAAATGATTTGTTTATTCTTAGCGCTTATTTCTTTAAAGCCACTCCTCAGTTCTTATGTTACCTTTTGCACAGCTGGGTTACCCAAACCCTACTAGAGGGGTTAAGCTTGCACAAACAAGTTCTCCAAATGTGTTGTCTGCTGCTTGCATGTCCCTGATCAGCCATGTAGCAGCAGCCTACAGAGGAGCTTTAGTCACCAGCATGCCTGGGGCATTGGAGACTGTCATACTCTTTCTTCTTAGTTCAGGTTGACTAGGCTGTGCCTCTACTTGGGGAATAGGCATGCTTCTCAGTCTTTGGCTAAGAACCAGTCCCAAAGCCAAATCTGGAGTGTACACCAGAGCAATTAAAATTGCATGAGTTCATATTTAGAACAGGAGCAACACTTCGTTGGAACAGTTTCAGAAGTGAGATTATACCCATCAAGGAAGTAGGAAGTAACAGTTTTCTGTGTTTTCGGTTACGTGGTGACTTTCACATTGTACTCTGCCTTCTTGTGGAGTGTGGAGTTCTCATCTGCTCAGGTAATGATACTGCATTTCTGGACCAGGAACCTGCTCATGTTCTTTGCTTGATCTGAACATTGCTACTTTTGAGTGTATGACTTTCCATTTATCTTTAGGCCTTTAAAATCATACCATACAGCATAGAAGCACTGGACAAACTGTTGACTGAATCACTGAAGAAGAACATTCCTGCCAGTGGTTTACACCTTTTTGGAATCAACCAGCTGGAAGAAGAGGATATGACAACAAGTAAGTTAAACAGGTTTTCAGTCTTGTTTTAAACTTCATCTATATCAGCTATTCTACTTTAGAGCACCACAGTGCATGGTACCTGCTCAGGCTGTCTCAGCCAGGAAGCTACATTTCTGATGATTCCTGTAGAAGGGAGATTGTAATTTGGATTGGGTGACCCATTTTTAATGTGCATCAGCCTTACTTCCTTACGCTGTGACAGATGCAGCTCTACAGACAGCTTCAAACACAACCAAAGTGGAGTGAGGATGCTCCGTGTCACATTTTCCTTGATTTCCCCCCGCCCCCGACACCCAGTTCCACGTGGTCTTTTTCCCCACCCCAGTCCTTTTCCTCCAACCCCATGACTCTCCTCTAAGGCGTACAATGGACACTCAGCAGTTGGATTGGTGTAACACCATGACATGGTTGCCTTAAAGTAGTTGGATCCTACTGGAATGATGCAAACATGTGGTCCTACATGCATTAAGCTACTACATTGCCAGATTCCTCGCTAAAGGTCATAGTACTTGAGCCTGGAGCCACTTAATTTATGCAGAGTTAACTCCATTTTGAAATGGTATACATACTTTCCAGGGCTTTCACATCTACTGTGGTCTGTGAGTTTGCTAGGAATTTTGTTTCTTACCTACTGGCTCTGTTGCTCCTAGAGAGAAACTTAGATTCTAATAGGCTCCTTTTCTCACAGATCAGAGGGATGAGGAATTGCCAACACTGCTTCACTTTTCTGCAAGATATGGGCTGAAGAACCTCACCGCCTTGCTGCTTACGTGCCCTGGAGCACTGCAGGCCTACAGTGTAGCCAACAAATACGGCCACTACCCAAACACCATAGCAGAAAAGCATGGCTTTAAGGACCTCCGACAGTTCATTGATGAATATGTGGTAAGAGGAAGCAGCAGTCCTGCATTGTCTCACAGCAGGTGTAGGCAGTGGCACCAAGCTTGGCACCTAGTGTTGTGGGAGCAGGAGAGAAGGGGTAACAAAGGGCTCAGTGTGCTGTGGTAGGGTGTAGGTGGCAGATAACCAGCCATGCTGAAAGCTTCCTGGCTGTAGGGCTGAGTGTATCTCTGGAACTAGGGAAGTTCTTGGGGCTTTTGCACAGGGCTAATAAAATGGAAGCAGAGACTGCCATGCTGCCATTCCTTATCATCCATCTAACAAAATTTCTGCAGGAATGTGGTTGGTGCCTGGTATGCTTTTCTAACCTCTGGCCTTGACAAAACTACAGGTCCTTCATCCCACTTGCTTTAGGGAGTAAAATGGGAACAGAATGTTTGGGAAGGTGTGGTCTGAGGTGCTGTCTGATTAGTCATAGTACAGTTTGGATTGATTATTAGCTTGTTCACAGCCTTCCCACTCCGACTGAAGTCCATTTCTTCCTGTGTTAGGATAACTGTCCATTCCCTACTTGTTCTCTATGGGAGTCCAGTTCAATTCTCTTTGAGCTAACCCTGTCCCCAGAAAACAGCACTTTTCCAGATTATGACTCCAGCTGGGCCAGGCAGTTGTTTCTGTGGAGTCTTTGTGTGTGCATGGGACTTATGCTTTCTTTTCCATTTCATTTTTTTCCAACTTGCATGCATCAAAACAGCAAGCAGCTCCTTCCTTCAGGTCATGAGAACTCTTGAGCAGATTTTAGTTGCCTTGGCTTTCTGTTGAAAAGTTGTGCATAATTGTCCCTGACAGTTGTCTGAATGGTGGGTGATAGATCTGCCAGCCTTAATGTGGTTCTGCCAGCCAGTTATGGTGGTGTTTAAGCCCTATTTAAAAGGTATGGGTAGTTCATAGACTTGGGACTTGCTTCTTGACATAAGCATGAATTTAAGGTTATACATTGGAGCTAAATAAACATAATTCCCTATTCTGAGTTCAGGAGGGCTGCAGAAACTGTAAATTGTGTAATTAAAATCTTTGCATAGAGGTGGGAGAGGCTTAGGAAGTCCTTCCAACCTCTTCCTGTAGTACTGTGCTCCCTCCACATTACAAAGGTGTGAGAAAGGGGTCTCCTGTCCTGTGAATCGCAAGTTGCCTGTACTACACGAACAACTGCCTGTTGTGAAGTTTCCTGTTAATGTCTCAGAAAAGGGTCTGTGCACTCCTACTCTGAGTGTTATGTGCGGCTACTAATGCCAAGAAACTGAAACTGAATGTAAACCAAAGCTAAAACTTTGCTTTGCGAGTGCTCCACATGTAGCAGTCTTTCCCCCTCATGGTCGGCTACGCTTACCCCAAAATAGCTTTAGAGAAGCGTTTGTATTTTTAGAATGAGCTATGCTTATGTTCTAGGAGTTTGCACACATCAGGTAGACATGAAATTGAGGGGGTGGCAGTCTGTAAAAGCTATTCAGAATGTCTTGTCACCAATTTATTTCACCTTCATTACCTGCTATTACAATATAGATCTTGAAGACTGGGCCCACGCAGCAGCGGAGGGGGTTTAATTTCTCTGAGAGGCCTTAGTCTTTGTGAATGTTTTGTGTCTAGAGGGTTTTTTTTCCTATCAGTGATGGGAAAGTGAGATGCCTTTTGCTTTGATTCTCTACATTCTTTCTTTAAATGACTTGATCATTTTTTCTTGCCCTCCTTCTTCTCCAGGAAACTGCAGATATGCTGAAGAGTCACATTAAAGAAGAGCTGATGCAAGGCGAGGAGGATGAATCTGTTTATGAGTCCATGGCTCATCTGTCCACTGATCTGTTAATGAAATGCTCCTTGAATCCTGGTTCAGATGAAGAGCTTTATGAATCCATGGCTGGATTTGTCCCTGGTTCTCCAGACGATCTTTGTATGTATATTCATACAATCATAACCGTAGGATAGTTTGTGTTGGAAGGCACCTCTAGTCCACCCCCTCTGCAATGAGCAGAGACATCTTCAACTACATTAGGCTGCTCAAGAGATATAAACTGGTCTCTCTCTTAGATGTAGTCACACCTTGGTTGGGTTTTAGAGTAAGGGGTGCTTGTAGCTTCTCTGCTCTGACCACAAGGAAAACCACGCTCCATTTCTGGTGTTGGCTGGATGATGAAATTGCTCTAAACCTTTGACTGCCAGTGTACAAAATCAAGAGCTGGTTGCTCAGTGCTTTGAGGACTTCCTGAGCAAGTGAATTAGCATTTGGAAGAGAACATGTTTTCTACCGTGTCCTGCTTCTCCTTCCTGAGATCCAGGGGGGTAGGGACACTCTGACTTACAGACACTAGTGGAAAAGAACACTGTGTAAGATGGGCTTTTTCTGACAACTAGGAAACTGAAAAACAAGAGCTGAGCTTCTACTACAACAACTTGAGAACAAAAGAAAGTGAACATCTAGAAATACTTGTACTGAAAAGATAATTGAAAAATGATTATTCTGATCTACTTGGTTTATTGCTAAAAAGAAAAAGCTAATTGAGAGATGTTTAACTCTTTCACCATGCTGTTAATATTTAGTCAGGCCAATGGCAAGTATAAAGTTAAGTACCTATGTTAAACAGTTACTTATTTGCTTCATTGGTCTGGCTTCATCTCACTGATATATTTTATGATTCCCATGATGAGCAGAGAATCCAGTTTATTATAGTTTAAGTATCTGCATAAGGACTTGTAATGTTTCTGCAGTTTTAAGTGTTCTCCCCCAGGGAAAAAGCTTCTTTGTGAAATGCCTTTGTGTATAGATATCTGTCCTGGGCTATTTTTCTCCTCTTTTAGATGAAACTATGTTCTAAAACACATCTTCATTGATTGCGTGGTCCAGAAGACTTTGTCAGTTCCTTGTCTAAAATCATAAACTCTTGTCTGCAAAGTTTTTCTGGCTGCTGCAGGAATAGTTTTGCTATCGAACCCAGAATTACTCTACTTCTGGTGGAGATAAGCAGTGGGGCTGGTTGGATTCCTAAGGAACAAAGATGCTGTTGTTCGCAATAATGGGTGTTAGAGTTTCTAGATGTCTGGAAGCCCTGCTTGAGATTCGTGTACCTAGGACTGATGTCAATCAATTAAGTCTAGAGTCCATCTGCCATTCCTGCAGGACACTAGGAGAACTCCAGAAGAAGCAGGAAACACACATTTTTATGGTCCTGCACACAAATCTCTGTTACCTTCCACTCAGGAGTCTGGTTTTTCTTATGTAGTCTGTTAGTCTTTGCCTGAAGAATACATACAGCTTGTCTGAACAGTCCTTAAAATCTACCTGTGTTGTAGCAGTTAAGTTGGCACAATGCTCAGCACTTAGGTTGGTGTTCTCAAAGTGAAGGCGTTTCAGTGTTATTTAGAATATCAGCACACAGGCAAACCATCAGTGAAGTCAGTGGGAGTACTGGCTGGTTTAGAGCTACCATCACAAATAAAGGCTTCAAGCTTTGTGAGGATGAATAACTCGCTAGCAAATCATAATCAACTCCTGTGGAGGTACATTCTCCAGGTCAGAGCAGCCCTTTTGTGAGTAGTTACGGCTGGGGTGTAGAGGACAATACCTGCAATGTTTTAAGTGTAGCCATACTGTGGCAGCTTGCCCATTTATTGTGATAAAGATGGGCTTCCACCACAGTTGTTCAGAAACTGATCAAAGGAAGGTTAGGTTACCACAGGGCCAGTTTGTCTGTGAGGAATTGATTTGAGAATAAGGTAGCACAGGACTGGATCCATTGTAATGAGTTAAAAGTCATAGCAAATACTTGAAGTATTTGAATACCAGAGTGTTCTGTTAGTTCTTGTATTCTTTGTCCCACTTCAGATTTTTCAATGCATTTTTGTAGTGGGTTTTTTGTTTATTTATTCTCTGCATTTGATCTTGGAGAGAGATTTACCCTCTGTAAGTGGGGGAAGCTGTGCAAGGGCCCAATATTGCTTAAACTGATTCTGCATGAGAGTTCAGTGTTGAATTGCTAGTTGTCCCTTTAAGTTTTGAGATAAAAGATGGAATTAAAAATAATTACAAAGGTTCTGTTCATCTACAGAACACTGCTTCCCCTTCTGCTGCTGGAGGGGAGAGTTCTTTCCCAGTTAGGTCTTAATGTCCTGAGTGGTGTAGATCATAAAGTACTCCTAAACAAATCAGCTAGCTCCTGCTGTTACCTTGTTTGCTGTTCTTTAATAATAAGATTGAATTGCCTTATTTAATTTCTATTATTAATCTAATTGTTCCCTCTTCAGAGGAGCACTTCCCTCTTAATACACTTTTCAAACCCCTGTAAAGTCAAACATCATTTTCCAGAATATGTTTCAGGTTGCAGGTAAATGCCATCTAGCTGAGTCACTCCCCATTGTAAAAACCAGCAGAGGAATAGCAAAAGGAAGGGTGATTGCCATCGTATCAATCTGGTGGTATGAACTACAGCATCAGATGAAGCTTTGTCTGCTTTCCTTTCACCAGCACCTCTTGCTGATTTTTGCAAAACAGCATTCTGAGTGGGCTGGAGTTGTGTGCAGGAGGGGTTCTGAGAGCAAGGACTCTTCAAAGTGCTGAAAACCTGTTTGGTTTGTGTGAAGATTAAACTGCCTGGTGTGTGTGTGTGGTGGTGTGAAGCTATTTCATTTGGGGAAAGAGGCTGTATTTCTTCTGTCCCAGGTAAGACAGTGGCAGAGGCCAAGGGTTGATGGAAACAATTCTGGATTCTCAGCACTGTTTCCACATCTGTGAACTATGTGGACAGGCAGACTCTAAATAGTGTGCAGAGATTTACTCCTGTATTATTGAGAGTTTCAGCTGACTACAAATCTTTTGTGTAATTTGCAGACCTCCAACACCTGAAGAGTAGATGTTAGTTCCCATATAAGTTGTGGTGCCCTTATTCTAGTCTCTTGTGTATCCTCTCCCTCCTCCATTTTTATTCTCTTAAAACCAAGCTTTCAACAGTGCCCTCATTGATTTTTAATTTTTAATGCAAGAAACAGCAGCCTCCTTGTCATCCTTGAGCAAACTGAGAGAATTGTGCATAAAAATATAACTGTTTGCAAAGTTCTGAGTTGTGATTTATGCCAACACATGGAAGCCTTTGTCTTGCATAAGAAAGAACTGGTCTTTAAAGAGGTAGCTTGTTGCATGTGCAGGAGTACCTGGCTTCCAGTATTTGCAAACATTTGAAGGGAGAAAGGTGTTATTACTTCCTAAGGGGTGTCCACGTGTGGCTATTTGAGTTGTTGGGAAGGGTCTGTAGGTCATAGTTTGTCTTTTGTATGGCTGCTTGTTGGCGGGTTGATCCCTTCTGAACCCTGCAGCAGCAAACTGAAATTCTTAGAGTAAATATATTTTAGCTACTAAATTCTGACATCTAGGAACTAAACCCTCTTCCCACTAACCCTGCAGACCATCTTTCCTCAACAGCCTTGGGAAAATCTGTGGAATCATAGAATCATAGGGGTTGGAAGGGACCTCAAGAGATCATTGGGTCCAACCCCCCTGCCAAAGCAGCTCCCTAGCTCATATTGCACAGAGAGGTGTCTAGATGAGTCTTGACAGAGATGAAGATTCCACCACCTCCCTGGGATCTTTCCTAAAGATTGTGTGTGCCCTCTTCTGTCATTTATGCCCTACTAGCCTGCTGTTACCACAAGGCGAACGGGAGGTGCCATTGATGAAGTGGAGAACTTCTTTTCAGTTTCGGTACATGGATGAGGTGTTAGTCTCATCTATGTGCAAGACAGGCTGGTGTGCCAGAGGGGAGCGAGATGGCAATCATGTCTTCTAAGGAGAACGAATTAGTTGATGAATTTAACTACATTGACTATGTGATAGAATACAAACCTTGCAGTATCACGTTGCACCGCTGGTTGAGTAATTCTGCAGAGCAGAGCCAAAACTGGGAAGACACTATTCCCTCTGTAGAGAATGAAAGGCACTTTGCATATCTGTCCCATTCTGTTTTGCTCCCAAATCTGTAAATTAGGAGCTTTCTTCTGGGCATGTTTTTGCTACAGGTTCCTTTCTAAAAGCTATGTTAAAAATAAAAAAGATGGCCATAAGGTGGAAAAACAATCGTTCTGCAGAAAAAGGGAGGCCTGTAGTGCTGATTCTTTATTATGCTCAAATGTCAAATCTGTGCTTCCATGGAGTGCAGTGATACTTAAGTGAGCTTTCTGTTAAGTTGGTGGTGAGCAGGTTAGCTTCAGCAGCATGCGACTTGGTACAGACTGCAGGGCTCTTGAAAGCCTGATGGTGTGGTTAGTTTACCCAGCCTGCAGTAATGCTGTGGCTATGCTGGAGGTATTCCTGTGAGGTTAAAGCTAGGTTGTGTGCACTCACATAACTGTTAGTGGTAATTACTTTGGTAATTATTGCTTAAAAAAACCCCACAACATTCCAACAGACTAAAATCTTGCTAGCACATTGTTAACCCTTTTTCATAATCTCAGTTCTTCAGGAAAGAATTAAGAAAGGTCAGCAAATATTAAAAAGATATTTTCAGAGAAAGATACTCTCTCATATAACCCAAACCATCTAGTTTGCACAGTATTAGATGTTTCATAATATGCCTCAGCAATTCACCTATATCACTCTTGTTTTTCATATTGTTAGCAGCACGATTACCTAGCATTTTATTTCAGATTTAGGGTTAGAGTGAGGTTGACTTTTTTTTCCCTTTTTAAAATCAAAACTATTTATGTAAAACAAGGACTTAACAAAGTCTTATCATTTGCTGTCACTCCTTTCTCAATGCTAATTAACTCAGCCAGCTGTTTTGACTTTTATCCAATAAACAAAACAAATACTATCTTCTGTGTCATGGGCAAATTGCCCTTAATGTCTTTCTTTTGCCAAGTCACAGAATTTCCACTCAGTTTGGCCTCTCAGGAGCACTGTGCAGAGGCAAAAACCTTCACCTAGCCAGCATATGCTCAATAATAGTTAATCCTCAATGCCTGCTTGGAGCCTTGTCAGAAATTCTCAGTAAGTAGGGCTAGCCACCCTCAAATGTAAGCATCAGGCAGCTGGCAAAGATTTGTGCGGAGTGGACTGAACATAGTAGCATAGGAGCCTTTTTTTTGAGGCAAATATCTGGTCTGTTCCCTGATTTACTCTTTGGTTTCACCATAGGCCAAAGGTGCAGCCAGGAACATCACATCCTTATGATATGATACTATCCTGTATGTTTAAAGGCAGAATCAACAAGTACATATTTCTGATTTTTTTTCAGATGTAGAGATGCTTCAGTCCAAACCAGACACTCCAGCTGCTGGAGATGAAGTTTCTCTAACTACAAAAGACTCAATGCTCCGCAAGTTTTTAGAAGGTGAGACCTGTTTGGAGAGAGACATGGCAATAGCATGGTTAAAGCAATTAAATGGAATGGGATTTCTCCTTGATCTGTTAAGGATAGGAGCTAATCCACATGGACAGCTTTGCCCCAGTGGGTACAAACAAGGCATGCAGAAAAAGTGGCTTGTAAGGAGGTTTTACAAATGCATTTAGTTTCTTGCCAAAGAGAAGGCGTGATTTCTAGTTCCAGTCTCTGCCTACCACTTAGTGCAAGCACACAGCTGGTATCTATTCAGGAATGTCTGCCTTTTTGTCCTTATCTTAGTGACAGGTATTAATTCTGGTGTCTTGACATGAGGGTGCAGGCTTCACTCCCCCACATGGGCAGCGGCTGAGTATAAAGTAGAACAGCACAAGATAGTGATGGGTTTAAATATAGATACTTTATTCAAAAGTCCATCCATTGGAAACAGCAGTCTGGAAAGACAAAAAGAGCTGCTGGCTCCCCAACCTGATCTACACTCTGCCTCTTCAGTGCTTCCTCTGCCTTCTCTGACCAGAGCCAGACTTGAGCTCCGTGCTATCTCCATTGAGCATGGTTATCCAAACCTTTTCCTGACTCACCAGTTTTTATGGAATACAGACTCATCTTTTGTGGGTGACCCAGACGGACTCAGAGCAACGTTAAGTCAGGGGCTTTTATAACATCCTGTGCTGTTTTCCCTGCCAGTCATCATGCTGTGGCAGTCCCATGGCATCAATTCAGCTAGGTGTTATCACTAAAGGAAAGTCAATCCAGTGGCTAGGGTGTTCACTTGTGACGTGGCAAAAGAGTAGGAAGTTAACTCAGGGACTCTTAATTCTTTTTGTTAGCATGCAAAGAGGGAGCTTTTAAGTCAGGTATGACAGCATCTGATAATTTTGCAGTCATGTTAAGAGTGAGAATAGAATGGAGATGATGAAGTGGTACAGTGGTAGGTGGGCTTGCAAGTACAGATGTGCATAGCCAGCTCCCTCTGAGACATGTTGTTCTGACATCAAATACATTGTCAGCTTATGGTGATTGCTAATTTCAGACAAAGGAATGATTCTCTGTAGTACTTTGTAGACCACTACAAGTAGCTTTTGGAAACCAGTGCTTTGTTTGATTTCTTAACTGTTATGATATCTTAATTAACTGGAGATAATTGAACTGTTTCCTCAAGTTCTTGAAAGCAGTTACAAGATTTTCCACTATAGTTTCTTCACCAAAACAGGTGGTACAGGCTTAGTGGCAAATACTTATCATGCCATCTAGAGGTAATGAACTTTATCAAGTCCTGTTTTGAACAGGTTTGGTACTTAAAGTCAGTGCAAAACTGAATGTGTTTGCCTGTTAAATGTCCAGCTTGGTAAGAGAGTGGTACATAGTGCATCTGAAGGGATCCAGTGTTCATCGAAGTGGCCAGGTTGGTTCTTACAAACTCTATTCTGTTGTAGGCAGTAGCGTGGATTTGCCAGATCCAGAGGAAGGAGTTTACCAGCAGTATGGTGAAGATGTGTACTACTCAGTGGAACACGATACTCTTCCACAGGAAATGGCTAGTAGACCTCCAGTTCCTGTTCCAAGACCAGAATCCAGCTCTCCACAGCCAGACAATGAGCTGTACATCTCCAAAAGTGAGTTTTTTGTACCAGGACCAAAATCAGTCAACTGTAGAATGGCCTTGACATGGGCTCCAGTTGACTAACACCAAGGAAGCCTATGTGTTTCTGACAGCTCCTGAGTTACTTGGCCCTTGAGTCTTTCTCACTCTGAATCACCTTTGGGATCCCAGTTCAGATCTGTTTTTCATCTTCTGCTGCCTTAGAAAATGTGGGCATGTTGTGTCCTGAGGTCTGGTTCTGAGCTTGCTCTTGCTGAAAGCAGTAGGACAACAAATTACCACTAGATGGTATAAACAAACCCAACTAAATAGTAAAGATCCTGATATTATAAGGACACAATCAAGCTAATTAATCGAGACATTGCTTCTCTGTAATGATATAATTGAGTCAATAGCATTTGTATACGATGTCATTCTATACCTCAGTACCTCCCTCCGAGGTGGGATTTAACTGAAAATGAGAATTGTGTGTCTCAGCTTGCTAGGCAGTTTTGGAAATCTTGGTCACGTTTCATACACGTTCCATCAAGAACTACAGTAACACTTGGAAGAGTAATTTCAGTGACTCTTCCTTCCCCACAGGAAGGACTGTGGGAAAGCATGTCCAGACTTCCCTTAGAAGTGGCTGAGCTAAATTCTTTGAGGTCAATAGAAGGGGAGTTCTGCTGTACAACTCCTTATCTTGTTTTCTTCAGTGGACTTAGTAGGGTAACAGAAGCTGTAACACAGTGCAGAACTGTGTGTGCTTCACCTATTCATACTTGCTGTTTCTGTCTTCATGAGATGCACTTCAGTATCTAAAGAGTGTTTATTTTACAGTTTTTGCACAGAAAGCTCAAAGACCTGAGAATCTGTATGTCCCTAGAGGAAAGGTTAGGAAAGGTAAGTCAGAAGTTCACCTTGAAAATCTTTCCAATAATCCAGAAGCAAATCTGCTGAGGTAGCTTCATTTGTGTGAAACGTGACAGAGCAGTCAGTTTCACAAGGCTCTGGGGACAGTAGCCATATATGAATGACCCAGCTTTTCTGGCCTTATGTGACACTGCAAACACTTTGTAGCTACAGAGTGTGAGGGGGGTATGCCTTTTTCATGTATTGTATCCTGTGTCTTGGATCATAATGATCACTGAAGTACTTTTTTTTAATCTTGTGATCCATATTACTTCATGGTGACTTTTGATCCTGCATGTAGCCACTGCCTGCTGATTGCTGGTTTTGTGATTTAATGTTTAGTGGACTATTCCTCATTGATTTCTGCACTTTCAAAACTGAGCCCTTTTTCTTTCACCTCTTACCTTGTGCATAATCAAAGTGCCAGGGACAACATCTGAGCTTTTATCTCATGTATTGGTAGCTCCTCTTTGTTGCAAATGAGTTACAGAGAGCCAGCATCAGTAGGATGAGTTTTCACCTTTCTCCTTCTGGACTTGCACTGCACAGATTACCTGGGAAGAGTTCAGCTTTGTGACTGCCAAGGTGAAAGCTCTTGTTTGTGAATCAGAGATGGATATTTGCATTGAAGAAGCAGAGCACTTTGAGTACATCTTGTGCTGTTCACTTAAATTATGTTTTTAAGTACAGAGATTATCCCTGGGACATATTTGCATACAAGGCTACCTCTCATTAGCACTGACAAATAGCAGCATGGCATAAGGACAAAACATTCTTGTAGCTTAGGAAACATTCAGTCTGAAACTGTTATTTTTTTTTTGCTTGTCTGTTGTATCAAGGGTACTTTGAGTTTCTTTGCATTCATTGAGGAGGGCAGATGCTACAAGTTCAATAATATATTTGATGTTCTTTCTTCAGAGACAATAGTCAGGCCTGTAAGAGACCTGTCTCAATCAAGCATATATGATCCATTTGCTGGAATGAAAACCCCAGGTCAACGGCAGCTGATTACTTTGCAGGAACAAGTGAAAATGGGCATACTCACCGTTGATGAAGCTGTACTTCACTTCAAGGAGTGGCAACTGAACCAGAAAAAGAGATCAGAATCATTCCGATTCCAGCAGGTACAGGTCTATTCGGCTGTTTGGGAAATAGAGCTGTCTCTCTAGGTATCTATCACGAGCTGTTCAGTGTGGGTACATTTCTTTCCTGGTTGGAGCAGGAATACTACTGACACGGTAGCAGAGTTCTGACACGGGAGGGCTGTTCCCATACAGCAGCAAGCAGGTAGCTGTTTTAGAGATCTGTTTGTTCTGCAATAGAATTTTTAGGGTTTAGAGACCTTCACATTAGGAATTGAGCCAAATCCAGTTGGCTAAGTTACCTTTCTAGAGGTCACCTAGCACCTACCTACTGGCAGAGGTCTTCCATGATGAGCATTTAGCTCTTCAGTTCTCCTGTGTTCCAGATCGGTGAAGACTTAATGTCCCAGGTGGTCTAATGGCTTTAAAGTCTGATCTTGCAGATGGTCTGATCCCTAGATGGTCTCTAGGACTTACCTGTTCTTTACAGCTGGGCAAGGTCTAGCAACAGTCATTAGTGAAAGCAGTGTTTGGGTGGATTAGCTGACCAAGGGTATGTAGGTCAGGATTAAAGAGAGCACAGGGACTGGGAACATGATGGTGGGGGGGTGTCTGATACAGGCCACCCAACCAGGGAGACTGAGTGGATGAGGCCCTCTGTAGCCAGATAGAAGCAGCATCACATTCACAAGCCCTTGTTCTCACTGGGGACTTCAGTCACCCCAATATCTGTTGAAGGGACAACATCGCAGTGTACAAGCAATTTGGGAAGTTCCTGGAATACACTGGTAACTTCCTTCTTCCAAGTGATGGGACCTACAGGAAGGATGGAGACAGACTCCTTATCAGGGTGTGTAGCAATAGGACAAGGCATAGCAGATTTTTAACTAAAAGAGGGTAGGTTTAGATTAGATAGAAGGAAGAGATTCTTCCCTGTGAGGGTGGTGAGACCCTGGCACAGGCTGCCCAGAGAAGCTGTGGCTGCCCCTTCCCTGGCAGTGTTCAAGGCCAGGTTGGATGGGGCTTTGGGCAACCTGGGCTAGTTCAGGGTGTCCCTGACTATGACAGGAACTAGATGGCCTTTGAGGTCTGTGATTCTACGATTGTGTTGATAGCAGTAACATAATGACAAGTAGATGTAGCAGTCATAGATAGCTTAAAGTCTGCATTCTCAAGTTAAGAGTGGGGCTCTCTCTTTAAAAGGACTGCCTGCTTCTTTTGGAACCTTTTGTTCTGTTGCAGCAGTCTGCTCTCACACTTGAGGTGCTGGTCTTTGGTGTGTGACGCTGCTTTGGGACCTGTTAGAAAAAAGTCAAGACTTTTCTTCTCCTGATTCTCACTTGCAAGGGTTCTCTCTACCCAGAAAGAGTTAGAGGAACCCCTCCTTCTGGCAATAAGAACACAGTGCTGCTTTAGTAGACATCTGTAGCAGAGATGAGGCTTTCAAAGTCTCTGCTCCAGACCTTGTTTCTTGGTACAGCAATTGTTCTCTCTGCTTTTCCACCTACTCGGGGTTTTTCTCCTCTTACATATGTACATAGTTCCTTGCTGGAAAAGTTCTCTTTTTTTATCTCCCCATCTTTTCTTACTGTAAGGTGCAGTACACTGCTATACAATGGTGAAGAGACAGCTCCCAGTTATGTTTCCAGGGATCCTTTCTTGCTTCAGAGTTCCTTCTGAATTGTCCCTCACACTCTGGGATGTGTTGCAGTCTCCTCTGTCCCTACAGTCAGATTTATCTGTTGATGAGTACAGAAAGGACTGTGCAGTTACTAGAACATGGGTCTTGTTTCTTTGCCAGTGTCTCAGTGGAAACAGAAAAGAGAGGGAGTTGTAAACCAAAAGTGCTGCTTATCTGTAACTGCCACTGAGTCTGTGAACTTGACCTTAACATGCACAATGAACTTCTGAAAAAAAATTGTGTTCTGAAAGGCACAGACAGGTTTCTGAAGGGAATAGATTAAAACTTCTTGACATAGTTTGGGCTTCAGCCAGGTCTAGCAGGCTTTGTTCAGCTTGGTTGCAAAGTTAGCTGAAATATAATGTAGGTATTGTCAGAAAGCAGCTCATTCTCCTTTTATCCAAAGCCCTGAAGAGAATGTCTTGTGGTGTTTTTAGGAAAATCTGAAACGGCTACGAGACAGCATAACCAGGAGGCAGATGGAGAAGCAAAAAAAAGACAGAAGTGCAGGTAAGAGTCTTTGATTCTGACGTTCTCTGCTAGTGAAGCAGCTAGTGGCATTAACAGGCTCTTCAGGCAGAAATGTCTCTGTGTATTGTACTTACATGATATCTTAATATTCACTGTCACGTGCCTGTTGGCTAAAACACAGTGAAATTGCTTTACTCCTCAATTTCCCAGGCTGAAGGAAGGATGCCTACATTTGTGGTGTGACTCTTGAGTCATTCATGTACAGTTACGATTGCCATTATGCGATTGTGTTTAACTTTGTTCTGGGGTACAAAGCTGTCTCTTCGAGGCTGTACTTGCATAGACCCTTCTGAGCTGTTCGTTTTCCCTTCCAGATCTGGAAATTACAGTACCCATTCGGCATTCTCACCATACTTTGGGGAAACCAGAATGTGGAATATATGAATACGCCCCCAGGAAAAACATTTTCCCACCAAAGAGGGAGTTAAAGCGAGGAGACTGGAAAACAGAAAGCACATCCAGCACAACAAGTAAGAAAACCCTGAGTGTCACCCTCTTTACAGAAAAGCTGGATACAAAACAATTCCCAGCCTGACTCTGGAGTCAGCTCGCTCAGGGAAAAGTTCCTGGATTCCAGTACTGATACCATCACTCCAAACCCTGTGTGCCTTAGGCTGACTGTTCTCAAAACTGCAAAAGCAACTCCACTGAGGTGATTTGGCCCTGCCTAGAGGCCAAATGCCCACCAAAGCCACTCTATCACTTCCCTTTTCAGCCAGAAAGGGGAGAAAAAAATATATTGGAAGGCTTAGGATTTGAGATAAGGACAGGGAGAGATCCTTCCACAATTAGTGTCATGAGCAAACCAGACTCAACGCAGAATAAAGGAAAGAAAACTAATTTATTACAACTACACTACACACCCTGTGGCACCAAGGTCGGGTAATGAGAACTGTGGCCAGGTCTTAAAGCACCTTCCCCCCACCCCTCCCTAATATACAGGAGAAGCAAACTCACAGAGGCGCTGTGACCATCGCCGATTGGCTTGGACCTGGCCAGCAGCAACTCTGTCCTTGAATTGGATGATGTTTACTCTCTGGCTCCTGCAGAGAGCTTCTCACTGCTCCTTGCAGCAGCCATCTCTGCAGCCCCCCCTTCTCCGTTAGAATCCAGCTGTGCAAAACTGTGACATCCACGTACATCAAGTGGTTTGGGCATCTTGTCTGCATCTCTGCAGGAGAACCACCTGAAGGCTGAGTCAAAGATTCCCTTGAGCCTTCTCACGGATCTCACCCATCCTCAATTCTTAAAAGTAGATGGCAGCTGCTCCCTTACAGAAAAGGATGCTCCCCTGCTGTGACTCTCAACCTGCAGTGTGCTTTTCTGGTCTGAAGGGAAGTTTCATTGCAGGCTGGGACCAGTCTCTGCATGGCATTTCCTCAATTCTTGTAGATAAATAGGACAGCATTTTTCATTGGTAACTGTGGCACCTCTTAAGTGATTTGGACAGACTGCACATTTTTATTATCTTTGGGTCTGTCTTGGTTTAATTTGTGCAAATTAAATCCCTGCATTCTCACTGTTACTGCAGACCGAGCAATTCTTTCAGAAATCATTAAGATCATCTTGGTCCCATGAAAGGAGAGCTGATCCCAGTAAGGTTACTACCTTTGTGGCTCTTGGCAAGATATAGCTGGCACAAGTCCAGAATAGGTGCTAGAGGCAGCTGGCTGAGCCAGTAACTTGTATATTAGCTGTTGTGAGAGAAATGTTAATGAACCTGCAGAGTTCACTCTGTGCTGCTTGGCTCTTTCCCATGGCATGACTGTGAGAATGGACCCTAACACAGTATTTAGCACTCTTACCTGGCTGTTTGTACCAGCTGAGAGTGACAGTTACCTCACCAAGGCCAGGGAGGGACTCCATCGTGAGAATACATCTCTGACCTCCATGGCAGTGTATAGATTTCTGAACATTAGTGTCCTGGTATTGCACAGTCCTAGAGAACATGATGTATTTGTGACTGAAACCAGCCATAGCACTGTAGGTTATGCTTGTGAGTTGCTGTCCCCTTCAGATATGGTGTGACTGATTGCAAAAGCATTCCCTATTCTGAGTCCATGCACCTTAAATGGCTTGGTATAAACGATTGCTGAATGTTGTTTGAACAAACATGTCATTTTTAGCTCTGAAATAGACTAGGAAACATGACCATAACAAGTATGGATTGTTGTGAGAGGAGGTGGTGAATGGCTCTTGGAAACAATAACCTCTCATAGCAGTCATATTTTGGGAATGAATGTGTGACAGTGCTCAGAGCCACATCGTTGTTAAGGACATGGGGACAGGTAATTTAAGTATACATAAATGTCAGGTGTGTAACACTTGTGGAAATATTTACCTGATTTTCCAGCTGATACCAGCACGGGATCCTTTCAGTTAGATTATGGTTGTGAATATTTAACCAGAAGCCTGGATCTAGATACAGCAGAAATCTGCTAGAAAGAAAGCAAACCTGAATGATCTGGCCCTGTGGTCTGTGTTGTGTAAAATGCCATGGTTTGGATCCTGAATGTGTGAGGAGTAACAATGGAAATAAACTAACCTAAACAAGCATTGAATTAGGTGTGTGATAGGTAAGCCTAAAGTTAGAAGGAGCTCTGAGTTGAGTGATTCGATCACCAGGATTTAATAATCAGTTTGTTTTCTCTTGCTCACTCCAGGTAGCGCCAGTAACCGCTCCAGTACACGGAGTGTATTGAGTGTCAGCAGTGGGATGGAAGGGGACAGTGAGGTAAGCTTTCACCTCTGCTGCATACTGGTCCACTGCTGTTAAATACATGGCTTTGTTTTCATGTAAAAGAGGAGCTCAGGGATGGCGTTGCATTTGCAGAAATGGCAAAATGTGGCTGTTCCTGTTGTCAAGCTAACACGAAGCAAATTCTGCTGATCTCTAACTTCTTTTCTTCCTTATGTAGGACAATGAAGTCCAAGAAACAACTAGAAGCCGCAGCCCAGTTGCCCACCAAGCAGATAGGCTGCTTTTCCCAGAAAGGCCTCCCAGAGTACCTCCTCGAGGTGCAAGCAGGTAAAGCTGAAATGCAGCTCTATTATGAGCTTTCTGTGAATTGATCCGGAAGCCTTGGGCAGGAACTGAATGTGTCGTTCAACAGGGGCTACCAGACTATTACCTCTAGATATGACTATGAGCTGTAGGATCCTTGTTTTTCATCTGTTGAGTTAGTTTACTGGGAGGTAACAAGCCCGTTGCAATGCTGACTGCGATTCACGCACCACAAGGGGCAGCAGTATTGAGGCACACACACGATGCTTGCCTTAAGGCAGGAGTAGCTTCCTGTTCCTGGCAGAGATTCAGTACCTGATCCTCCTGAGAAGATCCTCTTGGAACATACAAAGTGTAGGGCAGCGGGAATTCCCTTTTGGCATTCCCTTGGACTTTTTTTAAAATGAATTTTGGATCTCTCCAAAGCACACTTGTTTACTTGTATGATTGGCCTCAGTAAGAACTGCACTGGTTTTATAAAAAGCACAGAGGGGTTTTGCCTTCATCTGATCAGACCACCACAAACTTAAGTAACTTATGAACATTTCTTTAGTCCAACTAGTTCAAGTCTATGAAGTCTGGGTCCCAGAGGCTAATCAAATTCTTCATCTATTAAAATAGCGATTGTTAATACGTGGGTGCAGTAAGTTCTGTATATTGGCTTGGCTCTGGCAGGAACAGAGCTAGAATTTATTTGTAGTTTGAAAAAAAGATTTTGGGTCTTTTGATCTCTTCCTATTGTTCTTCATCTAATTTTCAGGAGTAAGCTACTACACTACCAAAGTTTTACTCCAAACAAGAATTAGAGCATCTCTTTCTAGTGATAGTAGAATAATGCAGCTGAAGAGCAGAAGAAATAATTTGGACAGGAACAGGGCTCTGGCATCTTGGCATCTGCTCTGTTCTGAATCGCTGATAGCCTGTTTTCTTCTTGTATGACTGTTGCCTGTACAGTATTCTTAGATATGAAGTTGTTGCATGCAATGTGCTGTTCCAGAACCCTATGCTCCACTATTTTTAAATGCATTTTTATTCTCTTTTGTAGGCCTGCAAGCTGTGAAGGATTTTATCCTCCACCTGTGCCCCCAAGAGGTCGCTGAATCTCTCAACATCTGTGGAATATGAGATTTTTCTGTTTGTGTGCATGTTTGTACAGATATTTTTGGGTTGTCTTAAATTATTTATAACTAGAAGCCAAATGTTTTCTTCCCTGTCTTCCTCCCTAAAGCTCCAGTGACTTTTCCCATGATTTTCACTGAGACTTCCTGGCCTTCTATAACTTTCTTGCTTGAAAGAACTTTGGAGCTTTGGGACATCAAGAAAAAGTATCATGTTTGGGAAGGAGAACGCTGATGTGTGTCTTGGCAGCCCTGCACCAACATGAAGTTTCCCTTTGACCAAGAAAGAACACATGTCCTTTTAGAAAGTAAATAAGCATTGTTACCAAACCCCTTGATACAACCTACAAGGGCTTGACTGAAAACATGCCTGAAAAAGTAAAGAGAGCAATTTGTTGAAGACTGTTTGAAGAACACTCATTACAGCAGGAGTAGGTGAATGAATTGCTGTTTGGTGTAACATTTGGGTATGGACATACTGACCTTTCAGAAGGTGCAGAATCTCCCTCAAGCAATCATTAAACTATGGGAGGATGAGATGTTCTCTTTGTTCAGGAACTTACTTTGCATACAGCTCTGAAAACGCCTTTCCCCTTCCCTGTCTGAAGAGGACAGACATGAACAAGGTGTGTGTGCTGTATTTACCATGACACTTCGCAGGACAGCTGGTAGAGGACCTGCTGTATCACAAAACAACTGTACTTAAACCTTTTTTGGGGAGGGGTTGGTGTGTTTTTACTTGAAATCACATGACTGACCTCTCAAATTAGAGGAAGGCCTTGGCAGCAGTGCTGTGGTGTGTCTCTGACGTAGAAGCAACATGAAGGCATTTTGCTTCATGCTGGCACAGCACAGTGATCTCCAGTTGTAAACACACACACCTCGCAAATACCAGGCGCGTGGTTAGGCTGCTGCAGGGGAAACAGGCAGCCTAGGGGCTGGACTCTGTGCTCGGCTCTTCCTTTCTAGCACTGTGAATCGACAACAGCTGGGTCCAGCCTTTATTCAGCTTGAGGGCTTACAAACTTAAGGACAGCTTCCTGGTTTGGCTTCCTGTGTTCCAAATGTAGCAAGCATGTAGAGCGGAAATTGGTTAGATTCCTTGTCTCAAGGGACTCAAGTGACAGAACTGAGGTTTTTGGGGGGTTGTGGGTTTTGTTCGTATGTTTATCCTCCAGGCCTTGCAATCTTCTGTACATATCCTGGTGCTTGGGAGACAAGCACAGGGCTCTGGTTGTCCATGAGTGATGCAGATGGGAATTCTGCAAGATTAATATTTGGGGCAGAGAATTAAGTATCATTACCAGCTTGGTTTTCAAGCCCTTCCATCCCAAGAGAGACATAGATATGTCTGTATTAGGTGATCCCTCAGTTACAGGCAGGACTTGTAAAGTTTCTGACCAGACATGTCACAAACTCCCCTTGACGTGTACGAGAACAGGTTATAGAGCTGCAGCTCCTTTCTCTTGCAAAGCCAATTTGTGGAGCTGCAGCAGTGACAGACAGCAACTGTGACTCAGCCAGCTCTGAATGAAGGTGGAGAAGCCCCTGCTGCTCTTAGGGGTATAGGTGTAAGCTAAATACCACCTACACATGAAACTCACAGGGAATGACTCTGAGCGCAGTTCATATAGCCTCTCCTTTTGATGACAGAGGGATGCAGGTGGTGTGCTGCAGGACTCTAACTACAGAGGTGACATTTGTCTTTCAAAAAAGATCTCAGTGACTTTTCCAGTAACTGATACTGCAGGCTCTCACTGACAGTTTGCTCTTTGTTCACAGTAGCCAGGGGAATGGAGTTGGGAGCTGCCTTTCTGTGCTCTTCTGGAACAGAACAAAGGTCTCGGCTCTGTTCAGTCACATTGGAAGCAGGGAGGGCGGTTTTGGTGCTAAAATGAGGAAAATGGATAAGTGAAGGAAACAGTTATAAAAGAAATAAATTAAAAGAGGAAATTCAGTGGCTTGATAGTCCACAGCTGCCACACATGCTTTGATTTGCACACAGCTCCCTGGTTTTGTTTGAAAGTTCCCCATCTGCTTACTACTGGCTGCAGCTGTGCTCCAGAGCTCGGGGCTGTGATGTGATACGAAGAATGTATTTGCTTCCACATCTGCCAGGTACAACATAAGGTAGAAACATAGGATGTGGTGAAAACTGTAACAAGGCAGGAAGGGAAGAGCTAAGTACAAAAGTGTGTAATGCAAAAGATTTCCTTCCAAAGCTGTTGGACTGAAGCTGCTGAGGGATCCATCTTCCCCAGCTAACACTTAATTCTGCACCCACTGCATGTGATAGCCAAATGCCTTCTGTGGGAGGAGTTTATTTGAACGGTTTGTGTTTGCCTTTTCACAGCTGTGAACTGGATTTTTATGGCTAGTACTGCAGTAAGATGGTTTCCATCTGAATTGCTGAAAAATAGCTCATAAACAGCCTTTAAGCGCCCATCCTCCTTGCTGCTTAGATACTTGCTTCATCTGACCTGACTTGTACAAACCCAAGTGCATGTGGAGCTCTTGGAGGAGAGATGGGCTCCTGTAAGTGGGGCTGAGTAACATTTTAAGTTCAGTCAGTTTGGGGCCCCTTCTGCACTGCCTGAGCGGAAGCATCCAAGACAAAGCTGTAGTCTCAGGCATTCCCTTCTCACTTTCTCTTTGTAACTTGGGGATCAGTGAGGGATCTCGCTGACCAGCAATTACAGCAAAGCTGTTGCCTTGTCAAGGAGAGAGGAAACAGCACTGAAAGGGCTTCACTGTTAAATGCAGGTGTTACAACTGGGGATCGGGTGTGACTTTCATGTCATGCAGGCCAGCAGAGATGCACCTTATTAGCTGCTAGAACGCATGTTCCACACTGGTTTGATTTCATTTAGTTGCTTTAAGCCTCTCATGGCTCAGCACATGGAGTTCTTGTACCTGTAGACTCGAGTTGTGTTGGTGAGCATGGAATTTGTATTGCCTCCGCCCAAGATGGAAGTGCTCTGAAAATGAAGCTGGGAAGAGGCTGAAGAAGAAAACTGCATGCAACGGGATTGTTGGCTACTCAATAATATCTTGGGGGGGGGGAGGAGAATGGGAATGAAGTGTGTTTCCTGCTAAGATGAGAGCTCAAGTACTGAACAGATAATGAAATTGCTGGTAAAAAGTGAATGGCCTAGCTACCTGTGGGGGCATGAACTGATCCACTGAGCTGAGGCGGCAGCTGGCTCACAGAAAGCATTTGCTCTTTGCATAGTGTGTGTCTCAGAGCCCGCTGCAGCAGATGGCTCTGGCTGGCCCTGTTGTTGACTGAGAGACTTAAGTACTGAATAAACTGAAGATGCTGAAGCCTCCTCTCTCTGTCTCCCAAGGGTAAGCTTGCTTCTCCGTTTTGGACTGAGATGCAATGACTAGAAAGAAACATATGGTGTTATCAAAGCTGTCAAGGCTTTGGTTTTTTTTAATGTAAACAGGGGTTATGAATGGGTTTTGATAAGCATTTCTCTGTACAGGGACCTTGCTCCTATTGAAAGCGGCAGGAGACTGCAAGCATACTATCTGGGAAAGAGTTCACATGAATGCAGCTTGTGTCTGTATATTCAGGGAAGGCAATCTGAAAGTGTAAGGCCAGAAGAGGAAGAGCTTATACTGTGTAGGCATGGTGGTCAGATGCAAATGGGGGGTTGAATTGTTGCACCAAGTGTGGATGGCATCTAACAGGTGCTGGAACAGGCTGCCCAGAGAGGTGGTGGATGCCCCATCCCTGGAAGTGTTCAAGGCCAGGTTGGATGGGGCCCTGGGCAACCTTGTGTAGCTCCAGGCCTGAGGTTGGTGTCCCTGCCTGTGTCAGGGGGGTTGGAGCTCTATGATCCTCAGGTCCCTTCCAACCCTTGCCATGCTATGATTCTATGATCAGCACGGAGCAGCTCCTGCACTCAGCTCACGGCCCCCCTAGTTTGAAGGGGGCTTGAGTAATACTTGAGAAGATGATGTTTCTCCCCTTGAGTAGGCCCGATCTCTAAAACCGGTATTTGTTCGGTTTAACAGCTGCCTGATGGATGAGCGAATGGGCGCTCCAGGCCCCCACCTTCCCGGTTTGGGGCTTCGTTTTGGACTCGCAGCTTGAGCTCGCTCCAAGCTCGCAGGCAGGGCTGCAGGCGTCACCTCGGTACCGACAGGAAACCTCCCGCCTGGTAGCAGCGGGTGCGGCCGCTCTCCCGGCGCTACGAGCCGCTCGCTCCTGCGGCACCTGCGCGCGGCCCCGCGCCTCTGGCAGCCCCGAGCGCCAGCACGCCGCTCTAAGGCCGCCGGGCCTGAAGCGCCCGCAGTGCCTGGGCGCCTCGGGCCCTCCCCTTGCTTGCGCAGCTCCCGTGCCGCCGGCCGGCCGGCACCCACCTGCCCCTCTCGGCGGGGGAAGGGCCGCGGGCGAGGCTGGGCTCCCCCTACCCCGCGGCGGCGCCGCCCGGCGCTCGGCTTGGCTCCTGTCGGCCGCCGTCGGCGCCGCGCTTCCGGCGTGCGGCCGGATGACGTGGCCGGGCGGAGCGGAAGTGGCGTCGCAGGTCGGCGTTGGCGGCGGGGCGCGGGCCGGCTCCGCGGCGGGGCCTGCTGCGTGCGCGGGGACGCCGAGGCCCGAGATGGCGGCGCCCGGGCTGCAGCTCTGCGCGGCCGCCGCGCTGCTCCTCCTCCTTCTCCTGTGCCTGCCGCTGCGCGCCCGCGCCGACGAGCACGAGCACACGGTGAGGCGGGTCCCGGCCTCCCCTGGGGGTGCCGCGCCGCTCGGGCCGCGGCCCGGCCTCCCCGCCCGCGGGCCCCGCTGCCGCCGAGGGGCGGCGGCGCCTGCAGCGGCTCGGAGAGCGCGGCCCGGCGGGTGGGGCGGAGCGGGGAGCGACGGGCCGCGACCTGAGAGCGGGGGGAGCGGGCGCGGCGGGTGGCGGCGGCCCTGGCGGCAGGCGGGTGGCTCCCGCCCCGCGGGGCTTCCTGCTCATCTGCCCTGCCGAGGGCGAGCGGAGTGCGGGGGGAGCGGGCCCCGCTCTGTCTCGTTTGGCGCTCGGGGAAGCGCTGCCGGAGCTTTCTGATCCGGGTTGGACATCCTTGCGTTAGCCGCTAGCGTGGCAGCTGTGCGGGCGGGTTCTGTAGCGCTAAGTACGGCGTGTCCCACCTTATCCTGGAGCAGATAAAGCCTCGGCAGGTATGCGTGCGTTGTGTAAAGAGGGCTGCCTCGCTGTTTGACTTGGGCGCTGCGGGGATAGGCATTTCTTCCGGGAGGGTGTTTGCATTTGCTCCCGAACAAAAGCCCTAGCCGGAGCGCGGTTCTGCAGTGACAGTCGGGCGGGTGCACACCACCGGATGACAGCTCGCTGCTGGGAGAGGGAGGTCCAGTGCGGGCCCAGGCTGAGGGTCAGAGCCTGCGGGGATGGGTGGGTGTGCGTGTCAGACGTGGAACACTGGTGTAGACCCTGAAGAGGGTGGTTGTATGAAATGCTGCTGGCTTGAACGCGCACCTCTTGGCACGAAGGTAGTTTTCCCAAAGTGTTTGCAGTATTGCACCACAAGAAGCTCTGGGAAGCCAGTACCGCTGCTTCACCGGTTTCTGATTTTGCATCAGAGTGTCATTTCCCGTGTCTTTTGGTGTGGGAGGGTGGGAGTCTGTGAGACGAGCTGAGATGTGATTTTGGAACGAGACTTAGCTGAAAATCATCCCTGTTTCCTTACAAATGGAGTGGATTGGAGTGTGGCTGTGGCAAAACACACTGTCCCTCTGTCTGTGGGAACTTTTGTTCTTGAGAAGCCTGACCTGCTAACGCTCACTCAGTTTCTTAACATGGCTTTCTCTAGGGATGGAATGGTAAGCTTTATAAGTGCTTTTAATCAAATAAATAGCACTGACAATTTTTGTTTAAGTGATAGTTAATTATTTGCCTAATTCCTGTGCATTTATGATAGCTGGAATCTGTTTAGGATTGTCTTCATTCTTTAAAAGCTAGTGGAACTTAGCAGCACTGCAGTTAATGGCAGACAACTTAAGGCAACGTTGAGTACTTTCTAGGAGCAGATACTCATTGAACTAACATAGGTCCAGGTTTTGTTGCTGAACCTGTATTTTAGGGTTAGGTTTTAGTGGAGTTGAGATGGCTTTCAGCACAGCAATGTGTTTTATTTAAAGGCCGTTTGATTCCTAATTATTTGTTTAATATTGGTAGTGTTCAGGGGACAATAGGATTTCCTAAAGTTGTCATGGAACTTATTTATTTTTGATCTCTCTCTTTAAAAGTGAATTCTGAGGGGTCTTAGGTCTTCTGAATGATTACCTAAACAATTACCAATGGAAATAATAAATTCCTTTTGAAGGGTTGTAGGCTTTTTCATCTAAATTGCACAAGATTACAGCTCCGTCTCTTTGTTTAGAATCCTCATTAACACAGTGTCCCATTTAGTAATGTCCAGTGACAAGTTGGGAATAGTTGATGTAGGAAGACAGCTACTCCCTTTTTTTGGAAGGCTGCCTTCTTGCTTAGTTATTTTGATACTTTGTTTTATGGGAGACTGGAGTGGAAGCATTAACAGCATGAGCGAAGCATGACAGGGTTTTGCAGCAGTACAGTGACTTTGAGATTAAGAACCTGAAGGAAATTCTCCTTAAACGCTGCATTTTAATGAATTTCAGTTTTTAATATGGTTGCAGTTGGAAGATTGATCTTTCTCTAACCAGAGTGCTTGTTACAGTTTGTAGGCTCTCCTTGCTTCTGGAGAAGGGAAATAGTAGTGTGCCAATTCAGGGCTCGGTAACTTCACAGGTGGTGGGAATTTACATTTAAGAGTTGAGCTCTGTTGGTAGGAATCCACACTGTTATGTGCTGCCATTTCCTTATTAACGCTTCAGCGTGCAGCTTCTTGTGCCCAAGGTTGTGCCTGGGTGAAGGTGTGTGGTTACAACTTCCTGCAGGTCACTTTTAACTGCTGATGCACAGGCCCTTATCTGTATGGAGCACGCTGAGCATTTCAAAGTACCAACGTAGGTGTTTAATACTCATTTAGGAAGTTAATTTTTAAATGCCTTTGCTGCTGCTATAATATGTAATAGTATGCACTGCTTGTAAAAACATACACCTGTATACCATAGCACGTATCTCTTTATGACTATGAAAAATGGCTTTAGTGTTTTATATGTGTCTGCTAAAACTGTGAGGCTGTATAAGCAAATGCTGTAGGAAGTTCTTGTGAGAAGACTCTGCACGAAGCTCTCTGTCTGTAAGTAGTAGTGTTTCTGGAGTTGTTAGGCATGGATAGCTTCGTTGGGTCAATGGCTAAAACTTTTATCTTAAATTTGAATTAGGCTTTAGAAACTGTGTCTGCATTTCTTTAGGGATAGAATAGCATCATTACAAGTATAAGCTAAAGGTCTGGGTGTTGAAAATCAATAGTAAGCAAAGTTGGGATTTGATGCACATTTAATCTCTGTTATCAAACGACAGAGCAGCAGTGTAACTTCAGACTGCAACAGAAGAATATCAGAAACTGACTGAAAACTTGTCTCTGATTCTTTAACTTATTTTCATGCTTCAGAGTGTGTCATGCACCTGTGTTCTGATAATTGCACTGGTTTTTGACAGCCTTTTACTTGTGGTAGTATAGGTGAGATTTTGGTGACGGTATCACAATATATGCTGCTCCTATGGAAACAGGGTTAGTGAGCTCCTGCCTGGCCTTGGCTTTCCCGTCTTCTCTTGCTAGCCTTGTTGGAGGTGATGGTAAAACAGACAAACCATAGAAGTGTTCTCTAATATCCTGGGGGGGTTGTTGTGGGGGAAAGGTCTAGGGAATAGGTAGCACTTTAATTTTAACATTGCTTCAGTTTAATTATCAGTGCTCTGTAAGCAGAGAAACACGTGACAAACATTGAAAAATAAATAAAACCCAGCCTGTGCTGTGTTGCATTCTCATGATTGAGAAAAGCATTTTTGTTTGACTTTTAGCCTAATGAAGTATATTAAAACCTTGAGCCTGTAAAGCTTGTTTAAAATTAGTACATCCACTTGTGAAATTTGTGTAATATCTGTAAACTGTCTATATAGAGAAACTGCAGAAAACATTTTGGTGCAAGTGAAACACAGTCCCCCTTTGCATGCAAAGTTGTGTGCAAATGGGCAGCCTAATTCCTTTTTGAAGTTCTCCTACTTCCATTTTGAAGAGGTGAAATAAATGTCACAGAAGCCGAATGTGGTGTGTCTGGGCAGCCTTGTGCATCTGGGAAGTGTGATAGTGAAAGGACTGCTTGTACAGTGTTCACACTGTGCCACTGGTACTGTTCTAGCCGTGGTGGTGAGACCTGTAATTCAGAGAGAAACGTAGAGATGTTACTGGAGTTAACCTGGTTCATCAGAAAGGAAGCATGAGACTGAAATCCACAGTTTAATGGACCGTGCAAACATTGAGAAGTATTGCATAGGTATACATAAGATAGTGGGGTCTAGAAGCCTGTGATATTACTTGCCAGTTGTGTATTACTTGCTGTCTCTCTTTATTTCCTCTCCTGCTGCTGGTAGAGCTTTTTTGCTCTACCAGGAAGCCATAATGTTAGTGCTTTTTCCCGTGAAAGATATGCTGGTGTTCAAGGAATTGCATTGTGGAAAGCCTCATTCCAAGCTTCATCTGAAGAAAAAGAGTAAAATTGAGTACTTCCTGAAGCAAGCTATCTTAATTTGAATTTATTTTGCTGAATCATCACATAAGGTGTGGTAGTTGTAATCCTCTCCCTGCCTCCATCATTTTTTACAAAGTGGTTTCATGGTTAAAAAAGAGTATCAACAACCTGCCAGTCTCTCATACTTCTTTGTAGCCTTTCATATACTGACTTAATCTAGCCTTCATTGTTTTATAAAACAGTTTATTTCTGTGGCTAGCATGCTAATTTCTAGGGCTATGCAAAGAGAACATTAAGTTGCTTTCCACATCCTAGCAGCCCTATGGGGTATCAGGAAAGAAAGATGCATGTGCTGTGCTGAAGATAGTATTGCAATGCTTGAATAGTTTTTTAAAACCATACACCTGTATGGAAGTAGCTTTGTATCCACAGACTGGAGTGTTCAGTAGTTGTATTGCCATGGAAGAAGTCTGTGTTTGGCTGGGTCAAACTGTGCAAGCTTTTTGTCAGGGGACTAGAAGAGTAGTGTTGCCTTCTTGCCAGTGTAGGTGGGTTTAAGGAGTTTTTTAGTTTGCATGTGCACAGCATCTCTATAGCCCAGTGCTCTGAACAGGCAGTGTGACAATGCTGTGTTGCATTGGAACAGATACTCCCAGCTGTGATGAGGGTTGTAGCTGATGTGTGGTTGCACTTGAGGTGCAGATTAGTCCTCCCTTACCTGGGTGGCAAGTGTGGGGAAAAAAATATCTGAATATTTACCTCCCGTTAATCAGGCTGTACCAGCCTATGGCAGGTAGTGTGTGTTGATGCTGAGACTTTTTCAGGCTGCTGCTGTGGTTTGCACAGTTGAAATAAATCATTATATACTCCATATAGGGCCTCAAATTGCTGAGCTGATATTAAAAAAGATGCAAAGGCAAACATTCTATGCTTACAGAATGAATATTGCATTTGTCATAAATGTCAGTAAGTAAAAGGTATTTAAAATTGTGTTTTGTAGTCTTTCCTCTTATTTGGAAGTAATGAACTCTGTCAATTCTGTCACCTTTACCACGGTTGTATCTGTGAATTTAATTAGGATCTCTGAGCTGTATGCAGTGTTTTGTCCTTTTGTATGAACCAAACCCAGAAGAGTTGCTGACGTACACCCAGATAGAGACTGCAGCATCTCATTTGCTGACCTTTATTGCCTTGTCAATTATTGTGTTCTTAATAGGACATGGATGCCCATCTTCTGGCATGTGAAAAGCTGCCTTTCCACCATCTAATTCTGTGCAAACAAGTCAGGAAAGAAAGTGATGAACAAGAAAGCATTTCTGAAATAGCAGTACTTCAGTACAGCAAAATAAATCCTTCATGTTAGGAAGAAGTTTGCCACTTGTTTTCATAAGGGATGAAGATAGAATTGCATTGATACATAAGTATAACTCTAGATATTAGATTTCTGTCACTCAGATTATCTGCAGTCTACTCTGCAGATCATTAATTTTACTTCAAATTATTTTAGTTTGACACATTATTTCATTACTACTTACCCCTCTGGCAAGCCTCAGTAGTTACAGCTGTTACAGGTATATGTTTCTTTTCTAAAAGTCCTACAGCAGCACTGGGTCAAATAGTGACTCAGGACTCTATCATATGTGGAACAAGAGCAAGAGATTTTTATTTAGACCTGTTAGGGTGACAGCTGTTCCTGGAGATTTAAGTCGTTGGATGTGTGATGTGGATAATCTTGCACGTTGTAGACGAATTCCTCCTTTGTTTGCTGTGTATGTGTATTGTTAGGGAGATTGTGATGGGGAGTGCTTGGTACTTTTTTCATGTTTTCTACGATCTAGCAGAATCTCAGTAAGTCAGAGAATTTTGCTTGCTGATCATGAAGCAGAAGATAAGGAAACTCTGACACTTACAGTTGGTTATGCAAGTTCTATATTGCTGTATAGCAATTTTTGCAAGAGATCACTGGATCCTTCACATCCTGTCTCACTCTGTGCTAGTTTTGACTGTGAGTTATTGCTGACTTGCCTGCTAAGGTTAACAGAAGGCAAGAGGGGTTTTATTTGCTCTTGTCACCTTCAGAGCTCAGACGTAACAGTTAAACAGATGCTCATCGGAAAAGTAAAAATAAGAATTCAGGGTTCTTCTGTCATTTTGCCTGATGTGGCTATGACTGATGAAATGAGAATAGTTTCTTCAGTATGCTCTATCTGCTGAGAATAAAAGATGGTTCCATGGAGCTGAAACTTCATGTTTTCAGTGGTTTGACGTTTCCCACAGTTTTCAGGAGACTCCACATATACTGAATGAAGATACAAAGGAGCAGGACAGTAGTTGAAACTACTACAAGATTGACAATGAATGTGCTGACAACAGTACAGCATACCCAAGTGCTGTAGCTCCCTCAGAACCAGGGCTTTCTTTAGCAACCTATTTCATGTTCTCTCTCTTGTAGTGTCACATTTTTGCTGGAAGTTTTGCTGGATGTTAGGCACCTCTGAACCTAGAAGTCCTCACACAGTGGTGACAGAATAGTCCTGCAGCACACTCTAGCTCTGTCTTGCCTAAGTAAGAATTGTTTTCATGCGTGCTGACACAGTTATTTCTTGCAGATACTTTGATATTTTGAAGGCAGTAATGAAAAACCCGAACCCTCACACACTTAACTCTTGGATAGCGCTGAGATCTTGCCACCAAGTTCCCCTACCGCTAGGGTTATAGCATAAGGGTGCGGGATGTTGTGACAGGGAAACACTTAAATGTTTATAACTGAGAATGAGAAAGCCCCAACAAATGTAGGGAAAATAAAATATATTTAATGTCCTACTAGACACCACCTGCACCCCCAAACTCGGGCTGAAGTTGCTTAAGTTTCTTACTACAGCCTTCTTAATTTTGGGAGGGTGCTGGGCAAACCTGGTGGACTGCAACTTGCTGTGACTAGCGGATTGTGAGTGAGTAGCCTGGGATGTCTGAGGTGCACTGTTTGTTTATGCAGCAGTCCTGAACAGATTTCTCTTGTGCTGTTCTGGGATGGCTGTGAGAAAGGAGGAGTAAATGTAGACTGAATTCTTTGCTTGTGTTTGGTTTGATCCCTTTTCTGTCCAGAGCACGCTGGTGGCATGTTGCAGTCATTGTGGGAAAAACTTGTAGGCCCTGAAGGAGAGCCAAGCACATCATGTGGACAAGAGACAAGCAAAGATCAAATTTGTTATTGCAGATGTTGTCATTACAATGTAGTTACATTATTAGATCAGAAAATGTAATGATATTTTAATAGTTTGTTCTCAAGAAGTTTGTTTCTGTCACTTGAAAGTGATGTGATACGGTTCCAAAAGTGCAGAGGTCCCAAGTTGGTATGAAGCATGTCAGGAAACAGAAGTTAAGTAAAGCTGTGGTCACTGCTTTCTTTATTCATGCCCTGCCAAAGATAAATTCACAGACCGAAGGATGTCATCATATTCTATTGCTAAAGGTTGAACACAGACATAGCTTGGTTCCCATGTGAGCTGTTGCATTACAAGGAGTAATGCTAAAGTGGGCTCTTCACGAGTTAAGACCATTTTGAGAAAGGGCTGAAAATATGTTCTGCAGCTGTTAGAGGAAGGAACAGAAGACGTGCTAGGCATAACAGACTAGAAGAAGATATGGACCAACTTGTCCCTCGCTACATTGGCAAGAGCCAGAGGCAGTATCCTAGTGCAGATTCTGCTGGCTGCTGCTGAGGGGGCTGGAACTGTGATTTCTCTTTCTTCTTACCCAGCATTTTTGAGGTTGGACAACTGTGCTGTACTGGTATTACCTTTCTGGTTGCTCATAGAGAGGAGGACTGTCTACTTTCTCTGGCTGCATTGCTTACTCTTTGCTCCTTCATTGGCATTTGTTACCTCTCAGAAATGTTCTGGTGTGTGCTCTGCAAGCAGGCAGGTTTGTGGAACTGGTGTTTTGTCTCTGCTGCAGCTGAGAATTAATTTGCTGAGATATTTAAAGTTTCTTGTTGGAGATTGCTCACATAAGAGGCTGGAATGACCTTTGTGCATCTTTGCAAACAAAAAAGATGAGGCTTGTAATTGAGATGGTGTGTTAGCACGAAGGGATTAAATGATTTCCAAAAGCATGTTTGTTTAAATCATTGAGTTTAACTTTTAAACACTTCATTTGAAGAATTTATTGCATTCCATGTGTAGCTTATTATTTGTGAGTTAACATGTTGATATGACTGTGGTTATTCAGAATAAATGAAGAGCCTTTGTTCATTTGTTAAAAAGGGAGATGTTTCAGCTGAGCTTTATGAAATAGTTATGGCTAATTAACACTTGGCTTTTTCTCTCTGATGTGTTCTGAGTTTGTGTGTTGGTCTTAAAATGGTACTTTATTTCTTCTGGACTTAAAAAACCCACACCAGTCAGGTCTGTATAGTGATTGTGTTTGCAGATGTGTACAGTTACAAGTAGGTTTTTTTCTGCCCTCCTAACCTGTTGAAATTATAGTAGGTGAAGGAGTTGTCTTGCATTCAGATGTAGTGTAAGTAACAAATTCAGATCTGTCCTACTGAATTCATGTGTTATTTGAATGCTGGGAGGTGAATGGCTTTAAGGACTCTTTTGTTACAAGGGCTTGAAAAAAATTACTGGCTCCTAGCCAAGGAGTAAGTATTCCTGGCTAACCGTAGCAGTGGAAAGTGGAGGCTGGATGTTCCAGAAGGAATTTTATGGCAGCCACCAGACTCCTTGCTGTTCTGTTTTTTTCACTGTGAGAATGTTGGAAATGCATTAAAATGCAATCCTTCTGTCTGACTTTTTTGTGTCTTGGCTACTGTAGGTATGGCAGTTTAATTTTAGCGTGTCCTGTGAGGCATTGCACTCACCTGGGAATTCTGAGTGCAATTTATGCCATTACAAAAATGAAAAGGAGCTGCATTTTAGGAAAACACAGCGTACCTGTCGCCATGGGTAGATAGTCTATGATTTATTTGCCAAAGTCTTGTTTAAGATGTTAGTCTGGTATTTCCTTTCTCTCAGTGGAGATAAGTAGAGTTTTGCTTTTAACTGATGCGTGTTTCCACAAAATTTGTAAAATCTTATTTTTGAGACTTCTGCTTTTTTCACTTCAGCTCTCTGCAGCTTCAGCTTCTCTTATTAAATTTGTGTGAATCTCCCTCTTCTGATACTTCAGCAATAAGAAACTATGATTAGCTAAACTTAATTATGTAGGAAGGGATGAAAGTCTTGTCCTAGAATCACTGCCACCCAGAAGATGAAAATACTGAAGTGTCTTTAAATTGTTGCCTGTGGTTGAACAGTCCTCCCTTGCTAGTTAATATGAATGAGAGGGTTTCTTGAATATTTTTATTCTACTGGTCTTTTCATCTAACTCAATATCTTTGTCTTTCAGTATCAAGATAAAGAGGAAGTTGTTTTATGGATGAATACAGTAGGACCCTACCACAATCGCCAGGAAACATACAAATACTTCTCTCTTCCTTTCTGCGTGGGATCAAAAAAAAGCATCGGCCATTACCATGAAACCCTAGGAGAAGCACTTCAAGGGGTTGAATTGGAATTTAGTGGTCTTGACATCAAATTTAAAGGTAAGCAAATCAAAGTTTATTTAGTCACTTAAAACCCACAAAGCCTTAACTCCTCCTGTTTTCTTTTTTAACTAGAAGAACTGAAAGTTTGCCCCTGCTAGGAAGTGAGTGTTTTTGTATTGTTGCTTGAAATGCCCTGCAAGTTGTCTACTACCTTTTCAGTTTACAGTAAAGTTTTCATCTGTGTGCCTTTTAATGAAGGTGCTTGCAGCAGACACATGCTTCTGAAGTAACTGATTACATTTTATGAAGTAAAACTAAGCTTTCTGTGTATGAATGATTAAAAGTATATTTACTGGAATTAATATTCTGGAATTATAAATCATGAAGATGTACATTTTTCTTACAGTTTTGATTACTTGCAGCCTATCTGCAGTTGGAAAGGAGTAGCAAGGGCTCAACATCTTAAAGTTCTACCTTAACACACAGTTAATTATTGCATCCTTCTGGTTACTGTCTATAGTTTAAAATACCTTTGACAGATATTATTTGCTCTAACTCATCATATGCCATGGTCAGGATGGAGATGGTCTGTTTTCTTCTCCTGTTGTTTACTGCCCTCTCCCTCTTTCCTGTTCCAGAGATTAAAGTTAACTATTTCTGCAAATACATTTTTTTGGTGTTAGAGACTGTTTTCTATTGCATAATTTCTCTCTGTGTGTTGTTACCCAGCATCCTTTCACATATTCTAACTGGTAGTTAGAGCTTCAAATAATAACAGTTTCTTTTTTATCGGTATTGAATTTAACATCTATATTTTTAAGCAAATTCAGGTTTCTGTATGTATGTATTTTTTCCTAGAGGGACACACTTTGTTGCATCACCAGTGTTTAACTGGATGGAGAACTTGAGCATAGTCTCTTTTCTGAGCATTTGCAATCAGATGGGATTTGTTTTCTGTAAATTACAAAAGTTTTATCCAAAACTGGACATCTGCAAAATAAAAGACTTAATGATGTTATTGTTAAAAGTGGAATGAGTGGAATAAAAGGCTAAGTTTGCTAAAACCATAAATCCTTCATAAATTTTTAAGTTAACATATGGATTAACATCCCTGCATTAAAAGAATTTGGAGTTGAATCTTTTCTAACTTGTAGCATGCTGAAAATTTTATTCAGAATGGGAGAAATTGTTTTCCTGTCAAACCTCACAGAATATGCTCACAAAATGGGAAGAACAGAAGGCAACTGGCAGCAATCTGTCATGTCTGTGAAGGCTGAGTAAATCTATTGTTACAATATGATATTTATTTTTACAGACAATTCATGTGTAATTTCTACTTCCTTTAATTGCCCTGTCTTTACAAAGTATTCTAGAATTCAGAACAGCAGGGAGCCAAAGTTGTCCTGGGCTAACAGAACTTCAGAATGGTGGAAAAGTGCTGTAGCTTTTTGTTCCTTGTGATTGTTGTGGTATTGATTGTCCCTGCCATGTTAGTTTATCTCTTCTCTTTCTATAGTTCTGTATGACAGGTAAACCAGTTTTCCTTAAGTCTTATTTTGTTTTCAGATTAAAAGTTTCGTATTCCTGGTCACAACTGATTGTGCTGATGCTTTGACACAGAAAGCTTTACATTTTTATAAGTAGTATTTATTGTAAAAAAAAATAAAAAAAATCGAGTTCAATTTCTTCAGGGTTTAAGGTCTGGTCTTCCAGTCACAGCAGGGTTTTTTTCAGGTGCCTTTTTGCACCACTGATGGCTTTACCAGCTAGGTGTGTAGTGCCCGTAATGGAGTACATTCTTCCAGACTGGGCACCGAGCCGTTCAAACAGACTTTGAATGGGTCTGAAACTGTAGATACTTCAGAAAGAATCAGGTGTTTATGGCATGTAAATGTAAGGGATTGATGTATTGTACATTTCCCAGCAGGTGGGGAATTCCTCTCCATCCATGGCCGTGTTTTTTTGGTTTGGGTTTTTTTTTTGTTTGGTTTTGTTTTGTTTGGTTTGTTTATTAACACGCCAGAAGTCTATGCTAATCTGTCTCTGAATTCACTGCAGGTAAATTTAACTCTTAACCAAAGTGGTTGCAGGTCTGATGTTTTCTACAAAGCAGAAACTTGGTAGCTGGTTGCTGATTAAATATGTGTACATGAGCTGGGAAGCTGTTCATGTGCATTTCTAGCTTTTTCCCTTACAATCTGGGTCCTCTGGATGAAAGGTGAAGACAGTAATGTCTGTTAGCTGACATCCAGCAGTTTCTCTGTCAGGAGGTGCTTTAGTATTTGTGAAAATACTAATGAAGTGAAATCTGATTGGGAGTCAACTTTATTGTACTATTTTAATCTGTTATTAAAAGTATACTAAAATGTCCTTTTTACTAAATTTCAGAGTAGCAAGGATACATTATTTGTAGCAGTAGTTATTAGTACTTAATATAAAAACCTGTAAAATTTGTTGAAATCCAAATCTCCCTCAAATACAGGTTTTTAAAGTTTAAAAAGAAAAAAAAAGAGATGATTGCTATTAGTGATTAATTTTTAGAGACTTCAAGGCTGTCATAAACCCAGTACCACTTATATCTGGTGTGTGTAGGAAAATTCAAATGTAACAGACCAGCCCTTGAAAGTTAGCATTTGTGTAAAGAATTCTTTTCAAGTTTGATTGTTGAAATACAATGTTAGCTCAGTTTTTTGTGTCTCTTTAATGGTAGATCTTGTTCTAAGCTGAAATGGTATTTACTTTTTAAAAACAATTGTAACTGGATTGTATCAGTGAAATTGAATTTTTATTTTTTATTGTCATGGGTAAATTTCATCTTGCTATTGATCCATGCACCCACCTCTGCACCAGTGGACCAGAAATTGTTCCAGTGAAATTGAAATAGTTGGCAGCTTGTGGGTGGTTTGTTGTTTGGTTTTTTTCTTCTTAACAAATAGTAGCTTATGTTTTGGCACCAATAGATCTGTATTTTCTTAAGGAAAAGATACAGCTTCAAAGAGTGATGGGTATCTAACATCTACAACTGAAATAACAAAGAGCTGCTGAAGTATCTTTCAATAATCATGTAGGTGATTGTGCATTGAAATACCTAACTATGGGGACCTGTATGTCAAAATGTTGACATGAATGTCTGAAAGACTTGCACAGATTTTATTCATGAATATGTGAATCAGATCTGAGTTAACATGTAATTGTGTTTTTCCTCATGTGCTTGAGATTATGGCAACATTAACAATTACAGATATTTTTCCTCTTTAGATGAGTGTCATGAGAGTTCACAAAATGTAATTAGATTTGAATTTTATACTTATAAGATTTTTTGCCTGTGGAATGAGTAAAGGGGAATTAGAATTGTTGCAATAAGGTAGCATCTGCAATAAAAAATAGTTCCCTTTTGAATATAGTTGGACTTGACAGCAGTAGCAGGTAAGTGTGAAACTGCATGTTGTTCATCGTAGTAGAATCATTATTGAGGCTGCAGCTGTCAGTAACTGAGGTACCATCGACTGTGTAAGTAAAACTGTCAGATGAATCAGTGGACCTCGCCTGTATTTCTGAAATGGAATAAATGGCTCTGCAGAAACGTGTTCTGTTGAGAATTTGCAGTTGAATTCTTGTTTGCACTTGAATGCTCATAGTAGTGACTGGTGGAGCAAATCGACAGCGTATTCAAGAATCCATGAAGTAGTGTTTCTTTTTGTATTTAAAAATGTGTAAGGTGAAAGGGGACCTGGGACCATACAGGATAGCTGAGTTTCCCTATCATTACAAATATGAACAATGCTGTTCTTGTATTGCAGGTATCAAACCCATATTAATACATTTGTGAAGGCTGTAATGACTTGTTAACATATGCTTAGATTGTAATAGAACTGTAGAATTTTAATTGGCTTTATTCTCTTGTCAACATAAATCTAGAATAATAATACTTTTTATGTAATATGCCAAGTTCTTTATTCAGGCATTTGAATTGTCATCCTTTACATTACACCTGAGACCTAGTGAGTTATTAAATGTATTAAACAATGGGATCATAGCTACTGCTATTAGAAAATTAATTTGTGACATTGCCATGCAGTATCAATTAAAGAAGATTAATTTAAAGGGCGAAGGATTTTTTGACGTACTTGCATTTTGTGCTTAGTTAGAAATGTTGTTAAATGACCACATTTGTAAGTGAGAGCTCCTTGACAAAGGCTTCTTCCTGCAACAACTTTGGAAAATATGACAGCCATTCAGGATGATGCTCAGAGTTGTACTAGGAGATGGTCAGATATGAGGAGTTTTATATGGCTTATGTTTGAATAAAACCCAATTGATCTTACTGTTCATAGGAAAATAGAAATCTGGTGTAAGCACACCTGTTTTTGTAATGAGTCTTGCTTTTGTGCTCGTTTAAAATTTGCTTAATGAGCTACTGGCATTACTGAAGCTGGATTGTATAGCACATTACCTCTTTTGATGTCCCAGCTTTGGACACAATGAAAACATGCCTCTGCCTTCACACTCAATGTAGCTACACACATACCTTGGATAAGAACTGGCTAATGTACACAGAACTTTAAATATGTTAAAGCTGTGATGACCTACACTTCGGCTTCCCCAGCCATTGAATCCTGTTCTTCATTTAATTATTTAAAACAGTGGATTTAACCTTAAGCATCTAATCCTGTCCTGTAACTAAAGGACAATTTTGGCGTTCTCAGGGGCTGGAGAAAGGAGTACTTGTCTTCATTCCTTCTACCTTCATTCGTTTGTATGAGGGGGAGGTGAGAGGAACTGTGCTGTGTAGTATGGCTGAGGATGAAATCATACACCATCTGTAGGGTCACGCCTGTGTTTTACAAGAGTTGAATGAGTTTGTTTCTGATGATTGAGCTGGGTTTTTTGTTTATGTGCACTAGAGTAACTTGTAATGTCATTTATCCGGGCCTGAGGTTGGTGGCCCTGCCTGTGGCAGGGGGGTTGGAGCTTTATGATCCTCGGGGTCCCTTCCAACCCTTGCCATTCCATGATTCTATGATTATCCACAGTAATTGTGATACCTTTGCGATGTCTTCTGGTATTCTGAATGCTGGGAGTAAGATCCCTAAAAAGAAGACTTTTGGGGTGGTTTTTTTGGTGGCATGCTGCTATCTACAGCTATTTGAGATATCAGTGCAGTTATTCCACTCCAAGTAATATTTCAGAATGTTTTGGTTTACTTTTTGTTTGTTTGTTTAGCAGCAATAAAAGCCACTGTTTACATTCTAGAGTATTAGATGGGAAATGGTTCATTTCAGTTAGTTAAAACACAAAACCATGCCAAATTCCAGTAGTCAGAAAGCCTGTGGAGTAATTTCGTCTTAAATTGCAATCGAATACCAAATTTGTCTTGGCTAATAACTGCAAACAAAGGCTTCTGTATTCAGGCTATAAAATAGGAAAAGGAGCACTTGCAGTGCATGTGAGTTTTATTTCACTAGTAGCAGTTGCTCCCATCCCCGTGTCATCTGTCCTTCAGTTGTGCTGGCACTGCTGGGGGAGTGGGGGTGAGCCAGTCTGGAGAGAGCCACCTAAAGCCAGCCCGGCCCCCATCGCGCTTTCCCAGATCCAGCCCTAGGCAGTGCTTCTTTTCACAGCCTCTGCCACTTTCTCCTTTACCCTTATTTTAATTCACAGTGTATTTCCATTTCACGTGTGTGTTGAGCAATCCTTTGTGAGTTAAAAAAAATAAAAATTAACATTAGAAAGTTGTTATCCTTTATTTGAGTATAGTATGGAACTGCAGGAGAGTGACAATAAAAACACGAGTATTTTGGAAGAAAATAATCCCTACTTAGCAGCAAATCCAGAAGATAAGGATTCTGATTTTTTTTTTCCTTATAATTAATGTCAAGATGACTCCAAAAAATCTGTTAAAGTGGAAAAAGTGCCAAGCAGAGGCATTTTTGGGGAATGTAGTCCAAAAAAGTATAGGATCAAGCTCAGTAGAGGCATAGGTGCAAGCAAGCCTAGATTTCCAAGGCTGTGTTTTGGCCATGGTGCCAACTTTAATTGCTTCTCTCTCCTGAATGTACCTCTACAAGGCCATCCTGAAGATGTAATCCACAGTCCAAAAGTCATCTTGTGACACTTGTCTTATTGCCTAGTAAATCAGTCTGAAAAATTCTTATTTTGCCTCCAAGCTCCAAGTGAATTTGTTTGGTCTTGGAAGAAACAAAAATAGAAATTTATTAAAGTTTTGATAAGAAATGGAAGGAGATACATCTATTCCAGAATAACCAGGGGCACTGTTTTCTCTCGGTCTATAGGAAATCACAACAGGTATGCAGGACTCTTGTCTGATTTTGCTTCAGTTTTGCTTGATCAGATGTACTGTGCATCTTTATTTGCCTAATAATGACAATTTGTCAAAATAAAAGGTTTTGTGTTGGAAAAGTTCCTCTTGCTGGTGCTTTTTCCATGCAGCTGTTTCAGTTTTCCTTTTATTTTATTACAGTTGGTATAGAGGAAAGTATGCTGAATTTGGTACAGATTAGAGCTGTACTTGGGGCAGAAATGAGTTTTACATACTAGAAATGTGTTCTCTATTCCAGTGATGACAAAAAGAAGGGAGAGGGGGAGCTGGAATTATTTATGCTCACTTTGTTTCATTATTTGCAGTATGAAAACATTTACTAAGCAGAGAGTGTGTGTGTGTGTGTGTGTGTGTGTATGTGTGTGTGTGTGTAAAAGTTGCTGCCTCAGCTCTTGTAAATATGAGTCTTTTCATATTTTTTTTTTAACTTGAAACATTAGGGAAGGAAATTTGGATGTGGAAGAACTGCTAACTGCATTATGTGAATGAGGTGGATTTATTTTATTTCCTAATGCAGTCTCCTGTGCATTGTTTGTGTTACTCTTGGTTTTGTGTCCTTTTTTTTTCCCTACCTGAATCCTGATTGCATTGTTTGATTTTTTTTGTTTGGTGTTTTGTTGGTGTTTTTTTAAGTGCTGTGAACTTTAAAAGATTTAGTTTTTATGAACGGTATTCTTAGTGAGCCTGCTCATAGAAAAATAGAGAGTGTACTTTGTACACACTTGTAGATGTTAATTTCATACCTCTCTTTAAATGAAAATACATCTCCTGATCTGTCCAGGTAAAGCCATCAGCAAATCAGTTTTAATTCTATGTAGGGGAAGTAGCAAAAGGATAGTTCCTTAAGTCTTTCCTTATCCAGTCTGTGGGAAGCTTCTGCATATGGAAGGGTAGAATTACAAAAACAATCATATAATTGCTTTAATGGTTCCTCTTTAAATGTCCTTTTCTGTTATCTACTTGAGGATAGCCAGGAGGGGTTGAAGACTCCAGCAGCGTCTGTTCCTCCCTTTGCATTGTTTGCCTTTGCTTTGAGCCAGCTCATTAATAAATCATTAACTGTGCTTTAATTTTTTTGCAGACGATGTAATGCAGACTACTTACTGTGAAATTGACTTGGACAAAGGAAGAAGAGATGCGTTTGTGTATGCTATCAAAAATCACTACTGGTACCAGATGTATATTGACGATTTGCCAATATGGGGTGAGTGATACTGTGTGATTACAGCTGCAGGAGTCCTGTGCTAGTGGATTTCATGGCGTCACTTAATGACTAAGCTGTGTTAGAAGAATCTCACAAGTATGTAGAACTTACATAACCAAATAATACAAACAAATTGAAGGATTATGGTGTTGAAAGAACAGTAGGATGGCTTGTACTAATGAATTACAAGAACGGCGAAAAGCTGGTTTGTTTCTCAGGCACTGATTTAATAATACCAAGTTCTTTGTGCTGAATTCTTTTACATGTTCAACAGAGTGGTAATTAGATAAGTCAGATAGAAGGTCCATGATAACAACTTTTATGAAACTTTCAATATTTAAACTTTATTTTGCTAGTTCTTGTGTTTATTACTAACACAAGAGCTGTTTGATTTACTCTTATGGTAATTTGGTGGCTTTTAGCTGTTCTGCATATGAAGCCAGTGGTTATATGAATGTGCTTTATTTCACTTGTTCTATACAGGTCTTAAAATTGCTCTTGCTGAGTATTATTAATCTGGGCTTGGAAGTGCTTATGTCTTGATTTTAAAAGCGGTGTCCTTATTGCCATTGTCTTCTAAGCTCTGTGCTTATTGTCACTCCCTTGTAACCGATCGCGTAACTAGTAAAGAGTGCTTTGCAGTCTCACTGGTGGCCGTCAAGGAAACCCCCCAAGCCCTGATCTCCCTGTTGTAGATATAAACTGAAGGGAAATTAAAAGAATCACAAAGCTGTCCAAAATAAAATCCAACAACACCTGCAGAAATATACAGGTCAAACCACATGCCAAAAGCCCTTTAATGAGGCAGCATGCTTAACAATGCTATCTGTGGTTCATTCTGCCACAGGGTGGGCTTTTCTAGCTCTTTACATTTTAATGGCTTTCAGAAAGTAGCTGTCTGACGAACATGAGCCTCAGCCAGCCAGAAACGCTAGTGGGTTTTTATATAAATATATATTACTATTTAACAGCTAGGAAGATTCTTGCTTTTTTCTTTTTTTTTGTTTGTTTTTGTTAATGTATCTGTTTTTGAGACAACTTTTCAAAGCCTGACAGGAGAAGTACTCTTATCTGTTCTTTTCAGCTGAATTGCTCAGTGCGTGTAGCAGCTCTGTAGCAGAGCTTGGAGCAGACCCTAATTAATCTGTGTGGCCTTTACAATAATTCTTGCACAGTTGCTGGTAGGCTTTTTAAAAGTTTGCATGAGTGACACTTGTTGCTATGATTTTTTTTTTTTAATTTTTTGTTAGGCTTTTGACCTTTCAGCAAAAGATCAACAAATGATTTTCTAAGACAGGGGGCAGCTATATAGGCTTTTGACTGCCTGAGAATGACAGATGATAAGCTGGCTTCGTGGCTAGCAAGTCTTGCAAACTTGTCTTTTTTTAGATCTGATTTCTCTGATCTTATTTGGGAACATTTTTACTTGCCTTAAATACATAAGAACAAGTATACTTACTAAATCTTCTGCACACTGACAAAATGCTATGCTCTCTGCTGAAAAATCTGGTTTGCTGTGATTCCAGTACTTTTAATGTTCTTCAGTACCACGCTTTGTATGCACAAGAAGTCATTCCTAATGCCGCATTGAACAAACATGTTGAATCATCTTCAGATGATACTAAGAAGCTGCTTTTCAGAATTGTTTGGAACCAGAACCTCAATGCGCTGTTAATATTATGCAATGATAGAATGTGACATCAGGTGTGAAAGCAAGTGGTGCTGACAGTTTTGGTCTGGTTCTCCTGAGGGCTAGGTGGAATTAGCAAGACTGCAGATCGGTCAGAAAATATTAGCCTGGGCTTTATTCAGAAAAAAATTATCAGTTCTTGATGGGGGCTCAGAAGGGAGTGAATGCACCCAAACTGATCAGAAGTGTTTATCTGCAAGAGTGAACAAGTCTTTCTGGCTGTTGTATTCCAAGTATGCTGTAGAAAACTGTAAGTGTAGCTTATCTGTATGAATTCTGGTTTTGCCGAGTCTCTGTTCAGCAATGGGAATATTTTTGGGCTCAAAGTGCTATCTAAAACTTAAAAGCTCTGAGACTTGCTGCTCACTGAACAGCTTTTATTATAAATAATTCCTGTTATGTATATGGCATGAGTGATACCATACAGATGGCTCCTCCAGCTTGTTGGTGTCTTTGACTGTGCTGCATAGATTTGCCTAGTTCCATGCAATGTGGTAGAGATGCCAAGAAAAAATAATATCTTTCGCTTGCTTGAGAGTCAGTAACTGCAATCAAAAACATTAGGACTGCTTAAAATATGCAGGAGCAACAACTTCAGTAATTATGGTGGTATCTCAAATAGCCTGAATACTGAGAAGGTTTTTTTGTTTGTTTTATTAAGATAGTATCCAGAGCTGGTTACACTCAGCTTGCATTAAAACTATCTTGTGCTGAAATAGCTTTTTTGTTACTATGTGTGGGCTATTGTGTTCATCTGCTTCACCCAGATCACCCTTCCTGAGAACCCTACTAGCCATCATGTATTGTGTGTACTGTATCACTCAGTCCACTGTATTTTTTCATTACTGATTTGTGTCTTATAGCTGAATTAAATCAAAATTTTGTTCCCTAAGTGTAAATGGCTAGAGTCTTTTCTTGTGCTACCCAAAGAAAGTGAGTGTTCTCTGAAGAGTTTGAAAGAAAAGGATTCAGATGATGTTAATGTTTGCTAAGAATTGTAGGCAACTTCTGGTCAATTCTTTTCTCAAACCAGACCACTTGCTTCTCTGGGTTCATCCAGATGGATGTGTGGCATTTCTCCTTTCTCCTGGTAAACTTTAGTTATGTTCTTCTCCTTAGGAAGTCCTCAAAATATCCAATGAGCAGTACTCAATTTTCAGTAAAGATTAGGCATTAAATAACTTTTCTAACTGCTAATATATATAAAGACAATTACTTCAAACTGCTGTTTGAGGGCTTTGGAAAGTTTAAACTTTATTTTCTGACCTTAAAAGGGCATCTAGGTCTTCTAAAGTGCATTCAGATAAAATGATTCCATTTTTACTTTCTCCTGAATTGCTCTCCCACAGTGGAGTGTCTAGACTTGACTCTCAGCACATCTCCCTAAGTATGTGTTACACCATGTTAGTTCATTCCTTCAGGTAATGATTGATCAGAATGTCCTTTAAGTAATTTAGAGGTCTGTATTGTCATGATTTTGGATACTACCATGGGAACAGATGGTGTGCCAGGTGCTAGGCTGTATGGTATAGGCACAAACTGGCACATGTTTCAAGTGGATGGTGTGTAAAAGGCAATCCTGACAGATAAGTATGATTTAAAAACATGACAGGAAAATACCACCTTGAAAATTAAAAAGCACAGGTAATGCACAAGTGCCATTCCTTCATACACCTGCTGCTTTGTCATAACCTCTTCAATACCTTCACCTATTTTGTTAGCCCTCTCCCCCCACCTTAGTATATCTTGTGTGCTGCTTTTATTGTGGCTTTCTATCTTTTACATGATCTTTGATATGATTTTTTTGACATCAAGGGTGATGCTTGTAGCCTGTGAACTTGGTGACTGTTGGTCTGAACTTCCCTAGCACCTTCCCAGCATAGTATGTTCTTTGGAACTGTTCTGTAGTAGATTAAACACTTTGCAGTAAGTTATTGAAAAGTAAGAACTTGATCATTGCTGAGGTCTGCTCTGTTTTTACTGTAGCTGTGTTGCTGCTTTTTTAGCTGGTAAAGCATTTGTAGTGCCTCTTTTAAAATAATTACAGAATATTTTAAAAGCATACATGTAATAGATGCTTACACTTGTTTCCTTTGCAGGTATTGTTGGAGAAGCAGATGAAAATGGAGAAGATTATTACCTCTGGACGTACAAAAAACTTGAAATTGGCTACAATGGAAATAGAATTGTAGATGTCAATCTGACCAGTGAAGGAAAGGTGAAATTGGTACCAAACACAAAAATCCAGATGTCATATTCAGTAAGTAATTTGGTGATGCATCTGTAATAAGAAGCTCTACTTGGTGAAACGATCAAAGATAGGTACTCGTACACCTACTACTCTGTATTAATACATCAGGCTATGCTAGAGGAAGGTGCACCTTCACTCCTTCAGAGATTCTTTTTCATTACTGAAAAACCTTGAAATGTTTATTAAGAATAAATATCTAATTATTATTTTCCAAACACTTCAAACAAACTGAAGCTTTTGTAATCTGCAGAAAAATGTTTTGTGGGAAAGGAAGATATCCTGACAGGGGTGGGAAGTAGGAGTGTAGAGAACCCCCCTGGTAGGTACACATTTTCTTAATATTTGGAGCTTTGACATGCATCACAGACTTGCACTTGATTTTGAACTAGGACCAAAACTCACTGTAAGCCTTCATACTTTGCTGGCAGTTACTATCAAAGCTTATTTTGGTTTTGCAGTTCCAGTAGAAATTTGTCATGTTTATATAACCTTATTAGTAAGGGTTGTTTTTTTCCTGAAGCCCTTTGCTCTTACATTGAATTGCTGTGATGAAAGGTAACAAATAAACATGTTTCCTGATCTGAGAGAGGAAAAAAACCGAAAATTTTCAGTTTTCCCCCTCAATCATTTGATGTTACTTAAGTCTGAAATGGTTCACTTCTCATGTTCACCACATTTGTATACTGAGACTAATTCTTAGCAATGTGTTATCAGTAGGTGTCAGTATAAGATTTTATTGCAGCTGATATTCTTACCACTGTTACATTTGTCTTGTGTTGCATAAGGTATATAGTTTGTACACTAATCTCCCTATTTCTTTTGCAAAATTGATATTTAGAATTTTTGAAGTTTTGAAATTTTCTATTTTAAATGCCATCAGCATTGTGAAGCCCATTTACTCTGCAAATTTTGAAGTGGACAGCACTGAGTAGCTGCCAGTAATGAAAATTACTTAGATGCTCCCTTAAAATAGTTTTAGTGTGCAGAATGCAAGAGTTACCTTTGCAGTTCTGTTGGCACCACTGGGCAATTTCTGGGTTGGCACGTGTGTGCTGGTTAATTCCCAGATTGTCTCTGGTGCACTTGCTCTAAGCAGCGCTTCTTGGTGGCAGATGCTCTTCATGAGCAGTGTATCTGCTTCAAACAGCGTTGAAAGCTCTTTATGTTTTGAGCTACTACTCATGAAGAAGACTGTCATTTAAATGTAGAATATGACTATCATACCTCAGAGTCACTAATATTTGGGTCTTGGGGTTTTTAGTCTGCCTCAGGACTGCAGTGTTAAGAGTATTCAATCTACGTTTATGCTCCTCCTTCTGTATTGAATAGGAGAACATATGCTCAAAAGGATAGTTCCTTGTCATGTTTTTAACATACGCAACAGGGGGCTGCATTTGTTTCAAGATCTCTAAATATTCTGATACTTGCTAATCTCAGCATGCTTTTGAAAAGAATTTAAGGTAGATTTGTGTTTAATTTCTGAAATATTTAAAAATAGAAAGTAAAATATTGCAAAAGTTCTGAAAAATACTTTGTGCTACCTTATTAGTATGATGTAGTTAATTAGTATGATCAAGACTTCCAAATCTTAAGCAGTCCCCTGTGCAGCAAGTGAAGGAACTGATAGCAGTAATACGCTGCTACCCTATGATGGTATGGCCATAAAAACATACTTCTCCAGCTAGTTTTGAAGTTATTTATTGGCAACTAAAGTGTCTAGATTGCAGAATCCTGTGGTTTTACAGAACCTAGGCTGCAGGTTTTAGCTTATAGCTTTTAAAATTTTAACGGCTGGCATTTAGGGTCCAAGTTGATCCTTCTTATCGAGATAGCTTGGATCTCAGTTTATGCCCTCTTCTTTCCTGTTGGCATCTGTTTTAAATCTGCTCTCCTATCTTCTAATTTCCCTCAGTTCTGGTAGACTGCATCTTTTTACTTGGGCACTGTACTTTGAGAATGTAGCTACAGGTGATTTCACTGAACGCCAGTCTCGGTGCATGGCAGTAAAGCATATCTCAGCTGCTGTTGGGTGAGCCGAAGTTGAGTCGATGGTGTTGTCCTGGCTTGATGGACACCGGTCACGTTCCCCACAAGCCTCTTTTCCTACAGTGCAGCACACTGAGATGTTGAGAAGAGGGAGCGTGATGACAGCAGAAAAAGTCTTTGGAAAAACTCCAGTGCTTTCTAGTGTGTCATTCTTGAACATATTTAAACGTGTTTTTTTTCTTTAACCTTTGTTCTTGAATCTTGGGTAAATTTGGGGGGATTTTTCAAAGGCACTGCCTGAAAGTGGTTCAAGAAAATTCATTGTTTTACACATATCTACTGTGGAAAAAAAAATAAATCTTTTGAACCGTGTGTTTGACAGAACTTGAAAAATAGGGTCATTTGATGTATTTTGGTTTTGGCACGAGTATCTTTATGCTCCTTCTGTAGTAGTGAAAAGTTGTGTTTGACAACTAGAAGTTTGCATCTTTGGTTTGTTGTGCAGAGACAGCAGGAGCTGAGGCAGTGCGAGACTGATTCTTCCTTGTTCTTCAGACATAAGCATAGACAAGATTAGGTGTGTGAGGCAAGGTGTTCATTCTGTCTCATCTGTAGATACCAGTCTTTAAGAACATCAGTCCATTATTTTTCCCAAAACCTGTATTCATACTGAAGAATACGTTTGAAGTGGATGATTTTTAAGATGTGTTTTGGGTTTCTACATGTGAGTGTAGCTGAAGATAACTATAATGAACATTTCAAGTGTAATTTTGTGTCTCTCTAGGTGAAATGGAAGAAATCAGATGTGAAGTTTGAAGACCGATTTGACAAGTATCTTGACCCATCTTTCTTTCAGCACAGAGTATGTATCATTCTAAGATAGCCTTACAAAACATCCCTTTGAAATGGTTGCTTTGGTACAGAAGATGCCATGGAATTTTTAGGTCACATCTTTGAATTGTTGTGTGTCCCAGGTTTTCTGGGACAATGAGACAATGAAAGGTCTAGGACTGTGGGTTTTAGGTGATAATTCTGTTGCTCAAATAGAATGGCTTCAGTTTTTTTGAGTGCCTCATTAAATGTTTGTCCACAAGCTTCTTCCAGCCCACAGCAAATACAAGTAAATGCATTCATACGGTTGGGAGCAATGAAGTTTCAGGGACACAACTGTACAACTTGTAAGCTGAACAGTGGCAGTTGGTCATATGTACACTTTTTACTGAAATGAATTCAAAACAAAAAGCTTTAGTCAAAACCGGTAGGGGATACCAGGTTGTGACTGTTGAAACCCGTGGTTGTAACCTCCTTAAACGTAGTATCTTGAGCTGTGCTGCTTTCTGAAATTAGAAAGTTTGGATTCTGTTTGGAGCTCAGTGGAAACCAGATGTGCTTGTCAGAGGCAAAATAATTTTACTGCATATTTTGCTCCCATGCAAAGGAATGGTTCCTTTGGCTTTTTGGCTCTGAGGATCTCTTTTACTACTTAAACCTCTTCTCTAGGAAGGCAGCAGTACACCATGTTGCCTTTCCTTTACCAAGGGAGCATGCCTAAACAGTTGTTCCAACTTTGCTGGAGTTTAACTAAGCTGTGGTAACTTCGTCATGAACAAGCGAGGCTGTTGAAAAGCTTTGTGTGTGATGCTTCACAGGCCACTTGTAGTGGGACTTTGTACTGATGCAGCAATAGTTGGCACAAATTTGAAACATGTTTCTAGTTCTAAACCTTATGGATGTGTGTTTTCTTTTTGTAGATTCACTGGTTTTCAATTTTCAATTCTTTTATGATGGTGATCTTTCTGGTTGGCTTAGTGTCTATGATATTAATGAGAACTCTGCGAAAAGATTATGCAAGGTACAGCAAAGAGGAAGAAATGGATGATATGGTAAGATCTGCATGCATGCTTTTCACAACTTTTTAATTTTTTTTTGTTAAGGCTTATTGTTTTCTCTTTGTACATTCATGGTGTTAGCAGCTCCGAATGGCTTCCTTCAATTGGGCAGAAAACTGTCCTACATGTGTGTGCCTTGAAAGTGTTACTGGTTCTCTGTATAACAGGCCTATAGTTTGCAAGCCAGAATTCTGTCTGTAGTCACTGTGTTAATGTTCATATCCACACTTCAGTTAAGTGAGGTCCATTCTGAGTGTGTGATAGAAGCCAATGTATGCTCCTAAGCGCTTCAGAGGACTTGAGGTACAGGGAGGGAATCTGAGAGCTTTTACCACATCATGTGTTTGGACAGTAATTTTTAATGTCTTAATAAACACCTGAAAGATAAACTTCTCTCCTTGATTCTGCGTTCAGGAGAGAAGACGTAATTGCACGGAAAGTTGCTTTAAGAAATCAAACATTTTAATTTATGCCTAGCTTCTGTGTGTCATTAATTGTCATGACTAGACTTAAATTTAATTTTTTTTTGTTGTTCCTAGGACAGAGATCTAGGTGATGAGTATGGGTGGAAGCAGGTCCATGGAGATGTTTTTAGACCATCCAGTCATCCTCTAATATTTTCATCGCTTATTGGTTCTGGTTGTCAAATTTTCGCTGTGTCTCTTATAGTCATTGTTGTTGCAATGATAGAAGATTTATACACAGAGTAAGTGTAATTGTGCCATGCCTTCTGCATATAAATGCTTAAATGAACAAAAGAATTACAAAAATGAATGTTCTAACTGGCCTGGAAAAAAGTGGGAATCGCTGGCAAATGATCAGATGTAGTGTTCGGGAGGGTTCTTTTAATTTGTAATGAAATTTTGTCCTATTCTTATCATGTGAGTTAGTGTCCTTTAATTTTACTGTTTTAAAGCATGCATTTTACATGATTTATTATGAAACTAGTTTGTTCTTCTGCGGCATTGTGGGTAGGTTATATGGGAAATAAATGTTAAAAGGTAAATATTTCACTCCTGGTTTCATTAGAATGACAAGATACTACTATTCTTCTTACTCTTCCCACCCCTCTTGTCCTGTAAAGACTGTAATAGGTGTGTGTGTTTTGTTGTGAATGGTCCTGTTTACTACTGAAGATGCATTAAGCCAGTCTTATCCACAAGTCTTCTCAGGGCTGGACATTTAAGTTCTTTTGAACAGATACTGTTCAACAGGTGTGGTGTGTAAAACCTCCTCCCTCCAGGTGGGCTGTGGTTCTGACTGGAGAGAATTAATTTAAAACAAATAGTGCTCTGGTTTAAATTTAGGAGACCCTTTGTAGTTCACCTATCTTCCTTCCCTTTTACCTGTTTGAGTTTTTTGGTGTCCTGGGCGCAGACTTCATCTGTTTCTGTATTGATTATATTTTTGATACTGTGGGGATTGGTGGGTTGGTTTTTTTTTTTAGAAGTGCTTTGTTTTTTAAGCAATGACTAAAATTTCTAATATCTTCTATTTTCCCTTGCATATCACCTGTAACTTGATTTTAACAAGTTGTAGTACTTCTAATGTGCCACTAGAGAGAACTCTTGTTTTTTAATTTAGCCACATTTTCCTAGTGTGTTTAAAAAGCTTCTTGGTAGTTCCAGTATCTTGGCACATTTTATTTTTTCATACTGTGTTATTCCCCCTTGTGCTCCATGGTTACATTTCTGGGGAGACTTACATACACATTTTTAATTGTGCAGCATAGGAGCCCTTTAAGGGAGGGAGTGAAACATTTCAGAATGTTTGTGTGCTGTGGGGAAGCTGTCAGCAATTGTAAAATGTGTCAGAACAGCACTTTTAAAAGATACAAGTACTTAGTCTTTTATTGTAATAGGACTTTATATCACTTTGAAAGTGCATGTCATTGTGGGTGTGTAACTGGACAGTTGACTGAATCTGGAGCAGAAAATAAGAATTTTCTTATTTCCTAAGAAACTTCTTGGAGAATTTTCTTATTTCCTAGACTAAAATAGTTTAGGGAAATAGTTATGTGAGTGAAAAAGGCTGTAAATCAGCGTTATAAGGATGATTTCCCATCATTGTTCTTCAGGTCTGTTAAAACTCTTGGGGATCATGTAGATGATGCCAACTAAAAGTCGGTGAAATTTGGTTATGTCAGCTGTTCATTTATTAGTGCTGGTTTGTGTTTTGAGGATATTTGAAATGTGAATAAACTTGTGAATAAGAAATCTTCAGGTACTTTTAGATGAACATCTGCTGGTCACTTTACAGGCAGCCTGGACTCACGTGGGTCACTTCAGACGGTGCATTGGTTTCTGGGGTTTGGCCTGCGTTCCTAAATTGGCTGAAGTTAGGGAAACTGTTAAAATTGCTTATTGTCTAACAAGTAACTTTCTGAAATGGCACTATTGCTTATTTTTGCTAAGAAGCCTGTGTTAGGATAACACTACTGATGTGTGCGACCAGCAGGTATATTTCAATCCATACAGTTATGGAAGGAGTTTGTGCTAAAGGTTACTATTTTGAGTAGGGCAGGTGTCCAGTAATTTCTCATTGGATCCAAACCACCAGAAGTCTGGTATCTTTCAGAACAACTAATTTTCAGCAAACAGGCTGAAAACCTTCTACTGCTTTTTGCTATCAAGTAGTAGCAGAGGGACACAGGGAAACAGCTCTATTAATGAAGAACAGTTACATCTTGCTATTCTTAGATGTGATTTTTAGAAATGGAGATGGCTTTTGTGATTTAAAATTATTAGCTTTGCATGTGAAATTTCAGGAAAATTAAGCAAAAATGAGTACTCCAACACTTAATGAGGTGATAATTTAAAAATGACTAAACTGTTCTGATTGGACTACTCCATGCTGATTTGTGACTCATTATAGTATTTATAGTTTCTAAATCAGGTTTTCTAATTTTCTGTAAGATGAACACTTGCAATCTTGAAAGTTAATTTCTGAGGGATGGCAGAAACATCATTCACAATCTTGGTGTATGTTTTTAAATACTATTGAGCTAAGAGTACCTTTTATCTGTAATAGTTAAATCTTGCAATAAATGTGTGTCATGTAAATAATTCAGTTCTTTATAAACAAGGTACACAGATAAAAATACCAGTGTCTTTTGGACAGAGGAGATTTTCTACTGTGATGAAAATAAATGCATGTTAGGAAAGAATGTAGTATATCAGAGCTCTTCTTCCCAGATTGAATTAGAAGAAGCTTTAGATACAAAGAATCCTCCTTCTTATGCAGACTTTAGAATTTAAGCACTTCAAAAATTTTACCTGAAAATATTAAATAGCTGCTTATTCTAAATGTACATATTTTACTGTAACGTTTTGCATAATACTGCTTGGTTTTCTATTCAATTTATCAAACCCCCATTTTTTGTAGGAGAGGATCAATGCTGAGTACAGCTATATTTGTTTATGCTGCAACATCGCCAGTGAATGGTTATTTTGGAGGAAGCCTTTATGCTAGACAAGGAGGTAAATTGCTTTTTTTTTTTCACCATTTTCACTATATTTTTAAATGGGGAAGTTACTATTTTCTAGTTTTCATCAATACAGAAGCATCCTCAAGACTTTGGTCGTTCAGATAGAACCCATTGGATTTTTAATGAACACAAAACATTTTGAGTGTATTTAAGTTTCATATTATTTCCTGGTCAGTATTGACTGCATTTTTTAACTGCAGATAGCTGAAGGCTTTGGTTAATTTGAAAGCAATAAGAGCTAAAGAACTTTTAACAGATGTATCTGATGAATTACTTGTTACACTTTTGTGTATAATTGTTTGGCTCATGACATTGAGAGAGTACAGTGGTTTCTCCCTCTTCTGCCTTGTGCTGTTAAACAGCCTGTGCCGTCCTCTCTGGATGGCTCTGACATAGCCCCTCCTGGATAGGTACTTGGGGTGTTAGCTGCCTAGCGCAGAAAGAATGAGTATGCAGTACTTACTAGACCATTAATTGTGGGGAACTGTTCATAGCATCTTTTAAAGAAGGTTATTCTACTTTTCAGTATGTGCTCTGCTTTATACTTAGCAAATTCAAAATGACTATCAGTGGAGAACAGAAGCCAAATAAAACTGACATAATAGATTTGGACAGGCTGTCTTCAAGCGCTCCTCGCTATGCCTGTGAGTTATGACCAATTACATCCTTGCAGTCCAATAGCCTCATCCATTCCCTATGCTGCTATAAAAGAGTAATCAATATCCATTATCTTATACAGTGCTTTAGGACAAATAATTCTGGTAAAGTTTGCAGAAGAAAATTTCTACCTTTTTAGCACAACATATTTGTTAGTATTCAATCTCAGCTGCACTCTAAGCTGAACTTGTAGGTTAGCTGTTCCTTTTCATGTGGCTCGTGTATAAACCTAGAAACACAGATCTAGGTAAATTAGGGCCTTGAAAAGCATATGCTAGTTTTCTGGCTGTGTTTTATTTAGTGTATATTACAGATGCATCTACAGTGTCTTAAATACAGACAGTATTTAAGAACATAAATAGAGAGTGAAAACTCCCAGGGTGTTGCACAAGAAGGGGTTTTCTTTTTGAGCTCCTTGGGGAGCTCTAAACTTTGTAATAACTGCTAACAAGTGTTGCTGTTCCCTTCGTGCCTGGGGTTTAGAAATCGCTTTCCTTCTACATCTGAGTTCAATTCTGCTGTATATTAAATGCTGTGGCATTTTGCTCTAAACCAGGGATAGCTAGTTCCTTAATACATCCTGAATGTATGGAGTCAGTTTAGTTGGGTCAAGACAGCCCAGAGCAGGTGCTGCCTGAAAGCAGCTGTAGTGCAGAGTTGTTCCCGGAGCAGTGCTGAGCTCTTGTGTATACTCGCAAGGTGTGAGCAGGTTCTGCACAGGGCCAGCTCTGCTATATCTGTCTCTACTACTAGTCTGTGGCTTGCATATACACTTCTTTTTCATACCCATTTTCTTTGGCCAGCTTAGTCAGCAGATGCAGTTCTTCAGCTGAAATGTTCTCACACTCTATCCCTTTTCCTGTCTTTTCACCTGGCCTAATAACTTGATTAATATGCTGCATCTTGTGAGTTGCCAGGAATCAGATGAAACCATTAGTTGACTCTTGGCTCTTGTGTTGATGCAGTATGTCCTTCCTTGTTTCACCTTTTTGGGGGAAGAAGTCAAACACCTAAATTCTGGAGAGCTCGCTGATGACTTTTTAAACAAAGGATGCTGTAATCTCACCAGTCCCATTGGAATATCTCTTACAGGAAGGCGATGGATAAAGCAGATGTTCATTGGAGCCTTCCTTATTCCAGCAATGGTGTGTGGAACTGCCTTCTTCATTAACTTCATTGCCATCTATTATCATGCTTCAAGAGCTATACCCTTTGGAACCATGGTGAGTCATTTTACTGGAGAATTTAAACACCATACAGGAAAACTACCTTTTAGTCTAAATACATTTGTGAGTCATAGCTTTAGCTTCCTAGTTAGAAATTTTATTCTAGGAGGGCTTTAAGGTGCTTTATAATTTAATTGCAATAACAGCAGCCGCTGGATGCCAACAGCAATCTTTCTCTGCTTAAAATGGAACTTCTGCTTTATATTCAAGCTTAGTCTTAACAACATGAATTTTCTTCTGGATGGCCAATGCAAACTGGTTATTACCTAAAATGCAATACAGAAGGATTTCACATGAAAGCTATTTCCAAATCATTGCAGTCAAACAGAAAAAATAGAAGATCAGCCAACAATATTAGATGAGAAGTCCTGAGGAGATACAGCTTTATGAAAATGAATCACTGTTTTTCCTTTGTGAAGTGGTATTTAGTATCCAGTTATGGTCTTGTGTCCATGTATTAACCGTGTCACTTGGAAAACAATGCTGGGTGGATTGCTGTATCATTTAATCATGATGACTTCTTGTTTCTCATGGCTTGTGTCAGAATTTTGTTTGTTGTCATGGCCCTGTCAAGTAACCTCAAATAACCCTGTGAATACAATGTAGGAAATAATCACTCAACCCTTTGACAGAGTTTCTGTTTGAGCTTACAAAGGGTATTACTTGACAGCAGATTTATTTAATTTTTAAAAAAATCTGCACCATAAAATCGCTTTTCCTAATTTTATTCAGTAGCTCTCTTAACTTAAATATTTTAATACAGGAAGACTTGTTTTCTTTTCAGTATCTAGAAAATCTTGGGGTTTAACCTTTTTTTTTATAGCCCACTTCTTTCCATATCAGTTCTTACGGTGTGTTAAATTGTCTAGTCTCTTCAGAGATGTTTGAGTAGTCTTGGATTTCTTCTTAGTTTACCACAAAAGTGAAGCTTGGTTATCACGAGTTCTGTCTTACAAACTGTATTATTTGGGATGTAATCACCTTCAGTATGTGACTGAAAATACCTCTTAAGAACACATTGCTAATGAATGAGAGTGGCAGAAATCATAAATTGCAATAAAAAGAAAGACAATTCTCAGATTCAGGCAAAGGCTTTCAATATTTTTCTACTGATGGAGGAGTCATTCTGTGTACATACTTTCAGTGCATGCCTAGGTACAACTTTTTACATCAAATCCCTTATTATAAAACCACTGAACGTAATAATATTGAGCTAAGCAGTCCAGAGATAACCTCTCCAAGCAGTCAGCACAGGTGAGCTGAGTTCAGCCCCAAACTGTGGCTAAGCACTGCAACCATTCACTTAATTTTTCTGGTTTTCTTCTTCAAGAGATCAGTGTAAAATTCTGTCTTTAGATACTAGCCAGTATTAGCTGGTCACTGCCCCAAATACAGGAACACTGGGGGTTTTTTTGTTGTTTTTTTTTTTTTTTTTACTTTAGCTAGTAACCATGCACAGTGTAGTCAGAAAAGTTTTCAGCATTGATCTGTGATATGTGCAAAGAGGCTCTGTTGTACTGCTGAGCAAGCATTTAGGATATCACATTTCTCACTTGTTTTTCCATTTGGAGGTCAGGAATGCTGAGGAAAGGGAATTCCACCTGTGCTGAAGTTTGTCTTATAAATCTGTTGAACTGATTCATATTTCAAGATCATGGAAACATGCACATAAAAAAGGAAATGGGAATATAAATCTTCAGGGGTCACTTAATCAGAATGTTAAGGCTCTTTATACACAGTGATTTTAACGATCTCAGGGTTTTATGAATGTGTTTGAATCATTATGACTGTAGCAATAAAACTTCAGTGGAGTTAGCAGACTTTTAGTAGGAGCAGGTTATGAATCGGAAACTTCATCAGGGTAAGTAACGCTCTAATGACCTCACAGCAACTAACGAAGCTGGTTTGTGGAAGGAAATTAAATTTGTTTGAAATTACCATATTATGTGTGAGGCCCCCAGGAAACCCTCTGGCTTTATGGAGAAGATATTGTTGGGTCTTTCCACCTTTGTTTGCAGTGTAGAGGAGCTTCCAGAATTATCTGATGCGAACTTGTTGCTGCTTCTTTCTTGGGGAAATAAAACCTCTGCCATCTAAATGTACTAGGACACAGAGATGACTTCTTTACCCTGACATATCTGGAAACCACCCTCCTTGATTTAACTTACTGGCCACAACATGCCACTCTCTTTTGACTGCTGTAAATCTGGAAAAAGCAGAAACAGAGCTGCTGAAGAAAAGTCTCTGAGCCAAAAGGTTGCTAAAAGACTATGCGTAAATATGACACTCTTTGCCCATTTTGCAATGTCACTTCCCAGTGAAGCAATAGGTAGTCTCCTTTCTGTGACTTAATTCTGCCCTCCAGACAGACTTTCCTATGGAATCTAGGCATGGGCAGCTGATAGCATCAAAGCCAAGACATCCAAGCTAACCCACAGATGCCATCTGTTCTTCTACGTTTTCTCTTGAAATGCTGTAACTCATTGGGCTCTTCAGAACCTTCCTATACCTCACTGTCTGCTTTGAACTTCAAAGCTTCATTCACCTTGTATATCTCATTGCTGATGTCTGGGACCTTCTCAAAGATGTGGCAAGAACTGGGAAGATCCAAAACTTGTTTCAGAAACCATTCTGCAGTCTTGGGACTCTGCCTTTAGCCTTTTGGATATACATGCAGACTCTCTACCTATACTGTGACTAACCATGAGCCTGAACAAAGGCTTAATCTCTTCCTTGGGTTATCTTTCAGCTGCCCTTCAAAATGCAATAAAGAATGTAGCAGATTTTACTCAAATATGAGAGCTTTTAAAAACTTAATATTTTAAAGCTTTCAACTCCCTAAGCATATGAAGATAGTAGAAAAGTCTGGGTTTTCTCTCATCCCTTCAGCTTTATAGATACTGTGGATACTGTTCAATTCTTTTGGAGCCCAAATTTGATTTGGGGGTTTATTTTGTGAGCTAGGGAGCTGCTTTGGCAGGGGCGTTGGACCCGATGATCTCTTGAGGTCCCTTCCAACCCCTACAACTCCGTGATTCTGTGATTTTGTTAATTTCCTGTACTGGTGAACAGAGTTTCCTTCTGAAGGTTCTGTACACCTTGACTTGCCTTCTGTTGATTTTTTCTGTTGTCTTCTCAGTGTATGTACATCAATCATCTTCTGTTTTGTTGGGTTTGAATTATATGCAAAAAACAGAGCATGGAGCAATTAAAAGCATTTTCAACAATGGCAAATGAAGTGACCTCTCCATGTACATTTCAGGAAGTAGTGGTAGCTCTATGCAGAAATTTCTAGAGAGTACAACATGATTGAGTTTGAAGGGACTGTCTTAATGCCATTAACGAAGTTGTGACTGCTTACGCTGTTTTCTGTGTGATACATAATTTACAGACTTCCATTAAGGCTACTATGACTAATGTGATACTCTGACTGCAGAATCCATGAACCTTCTATTAAAGTGTTAAAGATTTTTGTTGTGTTTGACCAGTAGGTTCCTGTGTGGCTAATGTTTCCAGTATGTGTTCTTAACGATTTAATTGAATAAAATTACGCGCACTGAATTTCTCTTGGGATGGAGATCCTAGTATTTGCTTCTTTTATACCTTGTTTAAACTAGAAAAATAGTATTTTCTCAGATTTCTCATCAGATTGCTTAATCCAGATTGCAGCCGTCCCTGACAGCTTTAAGTTGATAGGAGTACTGACTGCCACTGAAAAATCAGGATCTGGTAGTGCCAAGGATTTCCACGCTTTGAGCCAGATAAGGAAATGCCCCTGGCTAAAAATAGAAAAAAAAATCTAGTTGTATGTATACAGCAGGTGTTTCCCCAGATTGTTTGAAAGTTACTGTGGAGCCCTTGGCCAAAAACTTCATTTTTGTGGAAAATAGAAATACCTTAAGGCTTCTGCCTAAATTTTCAATAGTTAATTTAAGCAGCACCCCTTGGTTAAGAACTTAGACTGTTACTAATTTTATTACAATTATTATGAAGCCTTCTTTTCCTGTTCTGTGTAATGTTTGGGCAGATACAGATAGATTCAGTAACCTCTGTGTGGGGGAAGAGTCTCATGGCTGAGAGTGCACTTTTGGTAGCTGACAGGAAGGATCAAGCTGCTGCTTTGACAGATATTTTTTTATTGCTTTTCTCCCTCATGCATTAAGCAGTCAAAGCTCCACAGCCTGCCAGTAGCTGTTTAATATTAGATATGCTCATAAAAATTTTAATTATCACCTTTGAATGAAGTTTAATCTACAGTTGTCAGAAAATATGAAACACATGGCGCTAGAACATAAATTATATCCCTCTTGACAGTGTTTCTTTTCTAATAAGGAAAACTCAATCCTGCACATTCAGTCAAGGGCAGTAGAATATTCTTTCCTCCTCAAAACAAAACAAAAAGGGGTTAGAAAGAATGCAGGCTTGGTGAGCTTGACAGTCTCTCTTAAGGCAACTAAAACTTGGAAACTAAGTCAGGTCCTTGTGTATAAATAAGATATTTTGTACAACAAAAATGCAGCAGTCAATATGAGATAGGTATGTTTTAATGTACTGGCTTGGTAGAAAACCTCATGTAATTTATCTGCAGCAGTATGAATCACAGAGAGCATGTGCTTGTTTGCTTGCTGGAAAACTGGGTTTGCAGATGTAGCAGATTTGCCTGTTTGCATAACTTGTGTTTTCTGAAGTGGTGGTTAAGTTCTCTTGGCTGATATTATAGTAATACTTCTCTTAAAATGCTCAGGAAGACCTAACTTGTCTTCTCTCTGCCTGGCATGCAACAGCTGCTGTAGGGGTTTGGGGTTTTTCAGTGTGTTCCCAGTGACCTCTGTGGGGTGTCGTTTCTGCGGGAGGGCAGAGCACAGCGCCTATGTGCGGTGAGCCTGCCTTTGTTTCCCCTTACCATTTGGATGGCGAAGTGGAGGCCAGTAAGTGCCTGAGTTGCCTTTGCCATTGTAATCTCATTCTGTGAAACCTCTGAGGCAGAAATCTTGTAACTTCATCTTTTTTTCTGTTAAGACACTTGTGGACCCTGGTACCCTGTGCTTGCTTCAGTTTGGGGTTAAACTCTAAGCTTAGGCAATGCCCAGCCTGTGTCATCCTTGCCATCTGTGGCAACAGGTAATCCCTGTTCAGTTTGGGAGGGAGTGGTGTCTTTACCTCAGATCTGAAAGTAAGAGGAACATGCCCAAGAATGCAGAAACTAGAAAAGCAAGTTACCTCTTGTCATTGCTCACATCCGAGCAGTACTATTACTACCAAGAAGGAAGAAAGTGATTTTCAGCAAGCATCAGTCTGAGCAGGGAGACTATCTTGGGATCAGACAGCTAGTTGAAAACAAGAAAGAAGGTGCTGTTGAAGTCAGCACAGGTTGTGCTGGTTGTAGCTAGTACTGGTTATGTTGGTCAACATTCTAAGACCAGCAGGTTGCTGACACCAGGGTGGGGTTATCTCAGAAAACAGAACATTGATGTTTGTATCAGCTTGGACAGCTTATTAGAGGCAGGTGGGAGTAGGAGGCATTCCTGAGCCTGCACTAGGGTATCTGCTTACTCGCTTAGCTGGATCTCCTTTGGACTGCAAAATCATATCGGGGTAGTTTTTAGACTCCTGAATGGCTCCATGAATAAAGGAGAAAAAATGCACTTCAGTTCCAGCTGTCCTCAGAAAGTAGCATAGCATTAAGACAAGCAGTTTGTTGTTTAACAAAATGTTGACCTTACCTGATGCTGCTCACTAGATTTCACTGAAGATGCTAGCTGTTCAGTCTGAAATAAATTCATTTTTCAGCCAAACAGTTCGTGGAATGGAATGACCATTATCAGTCATGCTTTGGCTGATCTGATAATGAAACCACAAATACTCAGGGCTTTTGATGAATGCCAATTATTAGCATACTGGGGACAGGTTGGCAGTACTTACTGAAGACATTATTCAAGGATCCTTGGTCTGTCTCAGCTTGTTTTATGCAGATAAACATTTTAGATTTCAGAGCAGCTGCTGAGTCAGCCTCCCGGACAACAAAACAGCCATGCCCTGCGGGAGCAAGTTGAGCCTCCTCCTTGCCCACCTGGTTTGAAGCCATTGAGCTCTGCAGTTGGTACTCTAGAATAAGATTGCTAACCTATCTGTACATTGGTTGGATAGACCTTACTTGGTTCCTCCTTTGAGGTTGTATTCTTTTAATGTTAATTTCCTATAGTAGGGATGTTTTGCAAAAAATTATGGTGGTTAGCATTCTGACATGGCTTTGCAGTTTTTGTTTGGGCTTCTTTTTTTTGGATTGGGTTAAAAATTTTGCACCCTGTAGTTGCTGTTGCATGCAACAGCACAAATGCTATATGTTAATTCCCAGGGATAGAACAGTCTGCAAAAGTTTAAGGGAAGCTGACAGTGTTTTCAGTGATGAAGTATAATGAGGATTTCAATTTCATTCCTTTGCGATATATTGGGTTTAATGAATAGATGAAAACAAACAAATAAAATCTGTAATGGATCTGTTCTCTCAACTGATGCAAGAAAATATACTTAATAATGTTAATTGGGAAGTTTCTCAGGAAATAAATACTCTATAAAATAAATCTGTACTGACTAATGCTGCATAACTAGGAGTGTAACTGTACAGCAGTAACTGCCAAGGAGCACTGCGTACCAGGCGGGTTGGTTATCTTCTTTTGTTGTACCTGTTCTTTTAAATTATTACTCAAACTGTTGCTTACAGGTGGCAGTGTGCTGCATTTGTTTCTTTGTCATTCTTCCACTGAACCTTGTTGGTACAATCCTTGGCCGGAACCTGTCAGGACAGCCTAATTTTCCATGTCGTGTCAATGCAGTGCCTCGTCCCATCCCAGAGAAAAAATGGTAATGACAAGTATGCATGTTAACTAGATGTATTCACTTAAGTATATTTCAAATTACTTTTCAGATGTGTTCATTTAAAACTTTTTCTATGATAACATTTTCTTTAAATTTGAGTTGTGTCTAGAAGAACTCCTCTACTGATACTTCCTTGATATCAGTATTTGGTTGAATAAAAGCAAGTGCAGTCAATGATTAATAGCTGTAGCAGATTTTACAGTCCTGGATCACTGATTCACATTTGGCCTGAAATGCTCCTCAGCCTCTTATGTAAAAGGGATGATCCCAACCTGGTTCTTGAGTGAGCATCTGGAAAGTAAACCTTTCCCCTTTAGTTGGTGCCCCTTACAGATTTAGGGCTGAATGTGCTTTGGATGCAGAACTGTTCTGTTCAGTGGTCTGTGTGTACAAGCTGAGACATATTTGCAGGGTGGTAGTGGGAAGAAACATGAAATGCTGTTCCAAATTGTGCACTCTTGGCAGTGTCACAGAGCCTAAAATATTCCAGGTATATGGTTTGGATTGTGAATAAGCCTTTATTATTTTTGAAGTGGGTATAAAAGGGTGGGTGCCAGTCTCAAAAAGTAGACTTGGGTTTTTGGAAACTCGTGAACGTAGTCACATTTTCCTATTAATTTAATTCTGAGATGGAAGCAGTAAGGTATGGAAATTAAAATATCCTCAGAGGATTTTTAATAGGTTTTTCTTGCTTTCCCTGCTCAGAGGAATGGAACAGACAAAGTGAAGGGGGCACTGAAACGTGTATGCCCACGATATCCCGGAAGTGCAGATCACTTAGTCTCTTGTTAGTGGGAGGGTGTGCAGCTCAGATGCTAGGATTTGATTTATATTGTGACCTGTATCTTGGGAATCTGATGGATTTTTCTGGATCAGCATGACAGATAAAAGAAATAAGATACATCTCTTCAAGAAGATGAAATTGCACACCGTCAACCTAGACAAGCCTCTCTATAAATTATGAAAGAAACTGCAAATTAAATCACTGGTTACTAGTTAGATTTAGCATCACTGCAAGTGCAACACAGAGGTCACCTTTAATAAGTGACAGTATCATCAAAAGGTAGCTGAGTGTTCATTTTTGGCCATAAGCTCATGACTTGGTATAGCATTAAAAATAAATGCAAGTTCTTAATTATATAACTATTGCCCTGTAAAATTTTCTTTTGCACATTTTGCTGTATTTGTAGCCATCAACAGCTTTGAGTTTTTACTGCCTTCATTCAAGGCTGGTCACTGTCATGGGATTAGACTGCTTAGGCCTTTTGGGCAAGAGAGATCCTTTCAGTAGCCTTAAAGGCTAGTTAGATACCTAACCTTTAGGTGATAGGCATGGGACTTACATTTTGCTTCAGCTTTCCCCAAGAATAACTCCTCCATAGACATGACATCTTTGGGGAACCGTCTTTCTAGTATGCTGGTATGAGACAGAAATCTTGTTAGCATACCTTTAAATAATTATCTGGTTATATGTCTTAATATGCTTATAAATGAAAGATTGTTCCTAAAAAAGGTTAATATCTTTCAGGTTCATGGAACCAGCTGTTATTGTTTGCCTAGGTGGAATCCTTCCTTTTGGATCAATTTTTATTGAAATGTGAGTATGTCAGCTAATTGCCAATTTGGATGAAAAAGTGTAATAATTTAAGCTCAGTTACAATATCATCTGTATATTTTGTTTATTCTCTTCAGGTATTTCATTTTTACTTCATTCTGGGCTTACAAGATCTACTATGTTTATGGCTTTATGATGTTGGTTCTAGTTATCCTCTGCATTGTGACAGTTTGTGTGACTATCGTTTGTACATATTTCCTGCTAAACGCAGAGGATTACAGGTGGTAAGTATGGCACTATTTGCATAGTTAACCAGGTTGTGTGAGTTCAGCAGACAAGTGATGTACTTCAGTCTAGATGGGTCTCTTCCAAGCGTATATGAAGTATTAAAAAAAGGCACATGGGATTATGGGGAAGGATCATCACTTGATATCAGTTGATGCTGTTCCCATGGAAGCTTTAGTCACTTGCAGCAAATAACATGTAGATTTTGTTAAATTTAAGTCTGTTGAACCAGCATGCTTTATTTTCAGGGTAACGTTTTGGTAGGCCTTTTGGTTAGGTGTATGATGGACTTGTGTATTTACTTCTAGGCAATGGACAAGCTTTCTTTCGGCGGCATCGACTGCGATTTATGTTTACATGTACTCCTTTTACTACTACTTTTTCAAGACAAAGTAAGTGGTAGTTTTCTTGCTTGGATTATCAGACTACCATGTTGCCAAATAAGTTTATTGAGGAAAAACTGGGGAAGATACCTAGCATAAATTCCTGTTTTTCTTTTTCAGGATGTATGGCTTGTTTCAAACATCATTTTACTTTGGTTATATGGCAGTATTTAGCACAGCTTTGGGAATAATGTGTGGTAAGTTTCAAATATATTGATGATTTTTCTATCAGAATTTTTCAGCCTGTCATGTTTTTGATTTTAGTTCTGTGTTTTTGATGGTGGAGTGTGTATGTCTGCCAGATGTGCTCAAAGTAGCTTACAGTCTTTAAAAAAGAATCACAGAGTTCCCTGCTTATACTTGGTCCTACCTAATGTAGAAGACTTCTGAGGACCGTGTCTCCTGAAAGGAAGATAATTTATGTACTCTGCAATGAATTTCACCCTCAGTGCCAGCTTGAAAGACTCAGTTCTGCAAAATAAATTCCAAATTGAGTCCATCCTAGCATTTTTGTTTCAGTTTTTACTGTTGCTCCAGGACAAAGAGCTTCAGTGGTATCGCAATACTGATGGCGCTGCTATCTGTGTCTTGTGGGGGGTGTGTGTGTGGGTGACGAGAGCAGAAAGGACTGACACTTCAAGATAGCATTTGTGAAAGAAGTATTGGAGTATTCACAGGTGAGGCGAGTGCAGAGTGCTCCTGTGTGCAGCTGGATTTCTTTGCTTTTTAAGATGCTGTTCTGACAGATGTTTAGAAAAGAGCATAGGTTTTGATATGAAGGTCATCTAATAAAGTCAAATATACTTGTTCACCCCCTGGTTTTAATTTTATCCTTTGGCTTTCAGAAAGTGCTACTTGGTTCTTTTTTACTTTCCTATGATGTTACTTGCTTCTTATGTCTGATCCTTATGTAATGCTTTCCTTCTTTGTAGTGAATGATTAGTCCTATGGACTTTATGTCTATCCTTTTAAAAGGATAGACAATAGCAGGACAAGGGGAAATGGATTAAAACTAAAGGAAGGAAGGTTTAGATTAGATATTAGGGGGAAGTTTTTTTTACAGAAAGAGGGGTGAGGTGCTGGAACAGGCTGCCCAGAGATGTAGTGGATGCCCTGTCCCTGGAAGTGTTCAAGGCCAGGTTGGATGGGGCCCTTGGGCAACCTTGTGTAGATCCAGGCCTGAGATTAGTGGCCCTGCCTGTGGCAGGGGGGTTGGAGCTCTATGATCGTTGGGGTCCCTTCCAACCCATGCCATGCTATGATTATGTGACCCCAGTGGAAGGATTTCTTTTGAGTTAGATATTTGAGAGACATGATGTCTTACAGGAGCTTACTTTCTGTAAAGTATACATCTCTTGTTAACCCAAGAGGGTGGTTATTTCCACAATGCTTTATAAAGAGGGGAGGGAAATCCTTTCTTAACTGCTCAGTACCTGTTCCCCTTTTTCCTCATACAATCTAATCTTGCTTCATCAGGTTCTTGGCACATTACAAGACTTCCCTGCTGTTCTGGTAGTCTTGCAGCCATTTTTTTTTCTTTAATAGGCTTATACTTTTCAGCTCTAATCTTTTCTTTTTAATGTGTTCAGGCTGGTATTGATTAAAATGTCTATGATGCAGAAGCCAAGCTTGCCTACCAGTTTCTGTAATTAAAATGTTTTTTAAAACATGGAAAAAAGAGATTGTCAAATGCTTTCTTGTCGTGGTAGGACACTACTTGATGGAATATCCAAATTTATTCAACATCAAGAAATACTTCAACACATTAAACATTATTTCCACAGCTCTATTGAGATTTCCTTTTGTCTTTTTAAGTGTGTTGGAAGAGAAACTGTGAGATTCCTTTTTAGTGAGAACTCCCCATTTTCAGCATGTGGAGGGAAGAGGGAAAAAAAAAGACCCCTGTCAAAAAGCATTTGTCTAAGGAACTTGCTGCCATTGAGGCCTGACAAAGACATTTGTGTTAGAGAATTGTTCACTGTGTGTGCTACTGACTGTATGTCTCCTGTGAAAAGTGTGTAGAGCTGTGCTTGGGAGGCTCACGTGAATGGGCGTGTTCAGTATCACACAGTCGGATACAGAGAGGAACTAGTCAGGCTCCAAAGCAGCCACAGGGAAACTCGCTGCGGGCTTGCGTCAACCAACTCTGGGTTTAGTGCCTCTGACAATGCCTAGGGAACTCAAATCCCACATGTAGTGGACTGCTTTGATCCACAAAATCTGCTGCCCTCTGCAGAGCATCTAGTTGAGGACTGGGCAGTAGGGAGCCTGTGAGAACTTCCAAACCTTTTGAGCTCCTCGTTTCCCTCTTAGTGATAGAAGGAATAAAACTTTCTCCCCAAGCCAGCGGAGGGCTTAGGACCTGGGTAGTATAGAAAGGCCTTTTGCAATTACCAGCCTTCAACATCCAGATAAGTTAAGTATAATTGAAGGGCTTTTTAAAAAAAAAAAATAAAATCTGTGCTTAACTTAGTGAGTGTTAAATTGGTTTGAAGTAATAGGTGGGAATTAATCTTCTGTTCTGTGGTTGCTCTTCTGCACTTTTTTCTCTTTATTTAAAAGCTTGTTCTGCTGAAATACGCTGGCACTCTGTTTCTGCTAAACCTATATAGGCTATAACTAAGTTATAAATATAATCTGATAAGGTGTTTAATAACTAAACAAAATAATTCCCTTTACTATGGATTCTTTCAGTCAGATGAGCCAAGTGTCCTGCACTAGTTTCAGGAGGGCATTCTTTAGTTGTCATTATTTAGAGTTTCCCCTTTCCTGCCCTATGTTTTATTCAGTGCCTGTGAAGTAGCCTTGAGGCTTAACCCCTTCCTTGGGTATTGGCCATTAGTGGCCTTCATAAGTTATCATTTGTGTATGGAGCTGAGAGCTTGTGGTCTCCTGTGACTGGTACTCTGCGCCTCCCCCTCACTTCCATCTCATGCATGCACTCTATAGATCCCAAATGAAACACAATTAGTGCTTTGTTCTCCCAAATCTCTGTGATGTCTGGCATCACATCACTAGAGAAACCCTCAAAGAACAAGTTTTGGAATCTATCTGAGTTTAGCAACTATGATGGGCCTTGGATCTGTTGGCAAAATGATGAGTCTTAAAACAGGAGTTCAGTGCCATTATTATTATGCCCCTGCACAAGACAGAGGACGAGTTTCTTGACAGGCTAGAGAAGCATTTACTTGTGCTCCTGTGTGACTCCAAGCTCACATTACCACCTCTGTGCAGCCTGTGCTTGGGTCTGTCCAAATGCTGTGCTGGTCTCTCCTTGAATTGCCAGAACTTCTTGCTGCTGTGTCCTCAGCACACTTGACACTTTCAAGTGGCAACCTGATCTTGTGTGTGCTGTATTTGTTTTAATCAAACTCTACTTTGTTCAAGTTAGTAATACAGATCCCTCTTTTGCTGGCCAGTGGAGTGGTTGTCATGATATTTATACAGCTTGAAACCCTAGGCAGCACCGAGGCTGACTCCACAGGCTATTCACCATGCCAGTAACACATCAGGTTTGCTTGTGCAGCTTTACTAATTAGATCTGAATGTTGGGCTTTTGGTGGTCTAAAACCAAAAATTTTCTGAGAACTTATGGGCAGACCTTATGAATTATGTGATCAGTCCCCAGGATTTAAAGAAATCTCTAGGTTCTGAATAGCTCTGTGTTCAGCAATGCTAGCTGCAGGTCTCTGAATGGCATCAGTTTCTAAAGGAAAAAATACTTTTATTGGAATATGAAGTTTTGGCAGAAAATTTTTAATATTGGTTAGGCTTTTATATTTAATATGCCTTATGCAAGTCTGGTGCATCCCAGATCACCAAAAAGACGGTTTCTTGCATTGTTCTGGCTTTTCTGTATTGCTTCAGGGAAGCAGAGATATCTTTTCTGATAAAGTCTGTTCCTTACTCAGCATCCACACACTTGGTGTTAGGAGTTCTTTCTCTTCTTCAAAGTGAAATTGCAGGCCCTGACTTCTCCATCCACTTCTTTCAGTATTTTAATGATGGGTTATTCTGGCAAGTTGTCTTCCGTTCTTGCTTAATTTTTCAACTTCACTTCTAACCTGAGAATTAGCCAAACTGACTTCCACAAGGCTGACTTACTCTCCTTTTGCTTGGAGGAGACGAAGATAGTCCCTGCCGATATCCTAAGACAACAGCATTTACTGAGCCTGGCAAACCTGAGGTCCTGGGTTTGACCCGGCAAGTTGCTGAGCCTCTGAGAAGAGATCTGGGTCCTGTGCATTTCTTTCATTTTGCTAGATGTCCTTAGTCCTGTAGTATTTTGAGTTTAGCATAAACTGTTGTCCCTATCAAAAACTCAGTGACCTGTTCTTTTATTACTGCTGTGACAATGCATACTCTGCTCATGACTCTTACTAATTTGAAAACCACGGGTTGCAATTTCCTTTAACTACTAACTGCTACTAGTTTAATCTCTTTGTACAGACCTCCTTGGAGTTTAAGACTCCTGGGATGGGGATCTATTATTATTTGTGCCTTGTGGGAAGGAAAAAGCCATCTGCCAATAAAACACTCATCCAGAAGGCATGTAACTTATAATAAAATCCCGCCCTCCCTTCCACCTTCCCTGCAGAGTGGGTGATTGTATGGTTTTTACCCTCTGTTCAGAAAAAGGGACCCAGTTATTGGCAGCGGTAGGGGGGCTGCTATATTTATCGAGGCCAAGTGAGCATGGCCTCTTGGTAAGATGGCTTAATGGATTTAGATTGCTAGAGTTAGGGGAGTTCATGCCAGACATTCACTGGGAGCATGGATAATGAGAGTTTGAGAACAAGTATTGCAGGTAAATAATTTTCTGTGCGCAGAGTGCATGCTTTATGTGACTTTCTCTGTTGAAGTGTGTGTGGTTTATATTGCTGCCTTATTTTGACGACCAGCTCTCTAACGTGGCCGGTGTTTCTGGTTTATTTTGCAGGAGCTATTGGTTACATGGGAACAAGTGCCTTTGTTCGTAAAATCTACACTAATGTGAAAATCGACTAAGGAAGTAAGAAAATTGAACTCTGGATCAGCTCCTGTTTTCCTGGGGATGAACTTGCACAACAAAAGCGCGAGAAGAGATTTGGGTTTTAACACTGGGCACTATATGGGTCTCCATTTTGTGGATGGCTTAAAGTAACATCTATTTCATTGATCCTAGGTTCTTACTGACTGCTTTCTCCAACTGTTCACAGCAAATGCTTGGATTATATGCAGTAGGCATTACTACAGTACGTGGCTAATCTTCCCCCCCAAAAAAACCAACAAAGAAACAAAAAACCTAGCTCATTAAAGATGAATAGACTAGCTCTCTTCAGTGAAGAGGACAAACGGTTTATTTAAAGCATTTGTTCCATTCAATAAAAAGAGGGAAACTTGGCTGCTAAAACTACTTGATTAGTAGTCTTCCTGGTACTTAACATTTCTAAATTATGTAAAAATGCCGTTCCAGAAAGATTACTCTTCTGATTTTTACTGCCATTGCCAGGATAGGAGGTGTGTTTTATATTTTGACTCCAGGTGCTTTTTGGTTTATTTGCGATATCAACTATACCCTACACTCATTTGTTTAAAAAAATAATTTAAAAATATATAAAAAACCCATATGCATGTAATATATCAGCTGTTGTTCTAGTTGGACCAACTTCCCTTTATTTATCTTTAAAGTAATATCCAGCTACATCTTAAATCCATCCAAAGAAAATACAGTCTGAAGACGGGATGTGTTCTCTGCAATGCAATTTACTGTACAGTTAGAAAGCAAAATGTTAAATGAAGAGGATTGTTTGTTTTTTAATAAGCCCTTTGAGGTCTAGATTAAAACAAAACCAACATTTTAACTGAATGTCTAAAGTGATTCTCCTTTTTTCCAACTTAGTCTTGCAAATTTTTTTTTGGGGGGTTTGAATGAAGACTTTCCTTTAGGCATTATACAAGGGGTAATAAATGTATATAACATTAAATAATGTAACTTAGGTGTAGATCCCAAAATGTATTTGGATGTACAGATTTACTACAGAGTACTTTTCTGATGATTCGGTGTAAAAATGTGTGAATTTGGGTGGCTTTTTACATCTTGCCTGCCATTGCATGAAAAGTTGGGGTTTCTTCACAATGTGTGTATGTCATGCTTTTCTGTTCTATTTCCTTTCTCAAGCTCTTACAGAAATTAAATTTGTAATTTAGAACATTTTAATTTTTGTTAATCCTGTCTGGACACTTCTGTGACATCAAAAGCACAGTTGCTTTAGAGTGTTCAGAAATTGAAAATAAACTTTTCAGAGAAAAATGTTCTGATTGTGAAAATAGATGAGTTTGCAACTGGAAACGTTTGAAGAGGCAATACTGCTGAATGCCAGTTTCTGTATACAATATTAATGTGGTTTTCAAATATCAAAACCCCATGCTTTGAATTCAGAATTTGCTTACAACTGTATTGTACAATACAGCTCCAAAGTGGATGACCAGCCCAAAAAGATTCTTCTTGGCTGAACTGTTTGTGGAGAAATCTGTTTTGTGATCCAGCTAGTGTACTGAGAAAAGTGGGGGTAAGCGTGGGCTGAAATAAATGGGCAAATAAAGGTCGAGTCTTTCTAAGATGACTGTTAATTATGCACTGTATTTAGCTAGAAATATCCTGAATGTGTTTGTGACAACTTTGAGAGCCAGTTGGCTTGATTTTTTTTTTTTTAATTTTATTTGTTTAGGCATCTGCCATATAGGGATGTTTTCACCAGTGCGGCTGTCTGAAATAGAGCACCTGCCATGGAGAAGGCAACTTCCTGAGCTTAAAAAATGATCAAAGTATTTGTATTGATTAGCACTATATTGTCTCTGACAAGGCAGTAGCCACAACGAGAAATAACCGTGCTTTGGCAGGGTCCTTTGGCAGGAGGTTGGGGAAACTGAACTGACAGGTGGATAGCGAGAAGCAACGCATCCTGCTCTATCTTCTGAAAAGCACATGAGCTTTCAGCTCTGATTTCCCTGGCCAATTTTAACCAACCTGTCAGAAAATAATTAAGTTTTGCTTCAAGTGAATGGTTGGTGTTTGTAGCTGAATGTTCTGTTTAACAGAAGATAATTTCTTTTTTTCTTTTATTTTCTTTTTAAGTAGAGGCTGATTTTAAGATGAGCTTAAAAACGAAGTCAACAGTTAGTTTTCCTTTGCACCAAAACATGGAGACTTAAAGCAAAGAATGGGGTTGTACTACTTCTTGCTAGTATGTACACAGCTTTGGGAAGCCCTCTTTCCATCCATGTTCTTCTAAATCTGATGTGAGAAGCCATTATCTCCACATAATAAATACATTAAGTACTCTGCAGACATATAAGTTTTTTTTAAAGGGAATATTTTGATAATGGGTCCGCTTCTCTATTTAGAGCATTGCTATGTGATTAGTCTATCAGAAATGTCACTAAACTGTTTGTGAATTTCATTTAATCTCTTTTTAATGCCACGGAATGGTGGGCTGCCTACTTGCTTTCTCTATCCTCTGGCATTATTAGCTTTTGCGTCTCCGGATAGGATTGTATAGCTTTTAAAGTGACATTGAAAAGAAACTGCACAGGCATTGCTTTTGTTTCTGCAGGCACGTTCCTCGGGAGAAGTACTGTGTTTGAATAATAGACATTTTTATACTTGCACCCTAGCACGTCAGAAAGTCGGGGGCTTGTTTTATTCCTACCCACCCCCCTCCCCCGCCACCGCCTTGGTTTCTGAAGGAGTGCTGTTTGGGGCAAGGCTAGCTGTTTGCCCCAAAAAAACCCTGTAGGTCTAGCTTGAACCATCTTGCTTAATAGAATTCAGAAGCTCTCTGCTTAGATGATGTAGTCCTTCCTCTTTTATGGAAGAAATAAAGATCTTGCAGCCAACACTCCTCTTTCCATGGTTGTTTCTTAGGCGTTCCTGGGTTTTGAAGTGCTTTGATAACTCTTCACTTGGAGACACAGGCTTCCCTTCCCGCTTCTGGTACAGAGGCCAGAGAATTGGGTAAATAGTTTTGTAGCAATAACCAGTCTTGAGCAATTGTTTTATGGAAATAACATTGTAAATCTTTTCAATTGAGGCAGAGTGCATATAGAAAGCACCTCTGGTACTTCATGTATGGAAAGTGGTGAGCACTGGATTGGAGATAATGGAGACTGCAAATAAATGTTACATTTATGCTTTTTTTTTTTGGATGTCTGAATGTTTTGAAGTAACAGTTTCTATTAATTCCCATCCAGAATTACATTCCAAAGTGTGTAATGGGCACACAAATTTGGTTTCTGTATAATAGTATTTCTTTAACAACTTTCAGGTTTAGAAAAGCACCAAAAAACCCCTCAAAACCTAATTTTACACCTTTACTACTAAATCTGAGTAAAATTGATACCACATTCTTATTGCTGTCGTTGCTGCAGAGGTAACAGATCAGTTACATTTTGCTCTGGCTTCATCAATGCCAGCATCCAGCCAAATTCGCCCAGTGCAGTATACATACACAACTTCACTGGAGACAGCAGAATTGCATAGCTGAGTGCATCAGCAAGATCTCCAGGGGAATGTGTCCAAAAAACATGCTTAGGTGATAAAACAAGCCTCCAGTCTGTGGGGCAAGCGAACTGAAGGGTTGGAGCTGGAGTTTGAGGGGTCCTCTTCTCATGAATTAATTCTTGCCCGCACACCCTGTGGTTCATTTCCAGGGTCAGTTGGAAACGTAGGTTGGAGAAGGATTGCATTTTCAGACTTGTAGCTACATGCACTGTGGTAGCAGCAGTCTGGCCACGGCTGTATTCGTGCTGCTGCTTTCTGAAGCAAGTATCTCCTACCAGGGTTAGTGCTGAAGTCAGGAAAGCCACCGCTGCTGGCATAAAGCCACCTTTTCAAATTTTAAAGCAGCGTAGTTTTGGCTTCCATTCTTCAGGAGCATCTTTTCTCAAAATCAAACCTGTTTTGCTGCCATTTGTCTCCCAAAGGCAGAAGTATAGAAATGAGCCTGGCCAGGAAGCAGTTGCTGTTTGCTGAAGAGCTTCAGTGAGAAAAGTGTCATTTTCTGAGGAGACAGCTGCGTGTGAGGTCTGAAAGTAGTTCTTCAGATCTTGAGGTTTTGATCCAGGAGGTGCTTTTCCAGTATTTACTTTATGACTAATTACGAGGTCTGATTTTTTCTTTTTTCAATTTTTGTGTTATGACATGTGGAACAACAACAACAAAAAAAAAAGTTAGGAGAACCCATGAATCTGGAATGTTTTGCATAGCTTTGGTAACTCCAAGCAGTTCTTGAGAGAACCACTTTAAAGGGCAATTAGGAAAAGAATAATTAACAAAAAAAGCTGGTTTATATGAGGGACTAACCTTCTTCAAAGGCAAGTCTCTGGAGACAGACCTGCAGCCAGGTTATTCTTTGCCCCCCTGTCCCACAGCACTTGCAGCCTTTTTGTTTTCATTGGTGTATTTGCCACGGTGCAGGGTTTTTTACGGTAAACTGAGGGGTTTATCACAAGCAAAGGGGATGCTGCTTGCTGTTACAAGTGGTTTTGGCTTGCTGATAGGTTAATTTTCTCACCAGCTCCTACACTACAGAGCAATATGTCAAATACCTTTGGAGGTTCTACCATGCTGAGGCTTTGCTTCTCAAGAAACCCAAACCTGTAGGAGCTCTGTTCTGAGCAGAACTCCTTAAAGACCTTGTGCTTGGAGTTGTCTAAACCGTGACTGTGTAAGTTCATATGTAGCCTTCAGCTGGAATTGCCTGGCTACAGCTTTCTGCAAAACACACGCCTTTTGCGAGTTGGGAGGTTACATGCCATCAAACACCTGGTTTTACAGAACTGTTATTTTAGGGTTTTCTAATATTGGGAGAGATGCTCACCCATGTGATGCAGTAGTTACTTTGGCAGGTTCCAGTTCACCTGTAACCTTGCAGTGCTGGATCTGTGCCAAAAAGACCAGTCTCTGGTAGCTCTGTCTAACAAGCTGGCCGACCTAGAAAAACATGCCACAGTTTGGCACCACACTGTGAATTCTTTCTATTCTGAAAGCTGTAAGGCAAGCTGCTGGGCTTCTGAAAGGTTTTGAGAGTTACAGTAGCTATCTGTCTATGAGAAGCTTCCAAACATGGTGAATGTCCTCTACTCTGCTCTGGTGCAATCCCACCTTGAGTACTGCATGCAGCTCTGGGGTCCCCAACATAAGAATGATGTGGAGCTGTTGGAGGCCAGAGGGATGATCAGAGGGCTGGATCACTTCTCCTAGGAAGACAAGCTGAAAGAATTGGGTTTGTTCAGTCTGTAGAAGAGCAGGCCCTGGGGAGACTTTATAGCACCTTCTGTTACCTGATGGGGCTTACAGGAGAGATGGGGAAGGGACTGTTTACAAGGGCATGAAGCGACAGTACAAGGGGTTATCAGCCTTAAGCTGAAGGCGGGGAGATGTAGATGAGATAGAAGGAAGACATTCTTCCCTTGGAGGTTGGAAAGACACTGGTACAGGTTGCCCTGAGCAACTATGGCTGCCCCTCCCTGGCAGTGTTCAAGGCCAGGTAGGATGGGGCTTTGGGCAGCCTGGTCTAGTGGAGCGTGTCCCTGCCCATGGCAGGGGGTGGAACTAGATGGTTTTTGAGGTCCCTTCCAACCCAGACCAGTCTGTTACTCTATACCTGAGAACATTGTGTGATACTGAACTCAAGGAAGCTTTTGTGGCTGCTCAGTCTCATTTTCTAAGAGTCTGTCAGAAATCTGGGAGCTGTGTGATGTACTGAAGCACTAGACAAGGCGTGGTGGATTTCTGGGCTCCTAGAGATGTAATGCTTCCTTTGAGTTCATGTTGTCCTACTTTTTTCATTCTGAACCACTACTCTTGGTTTAGCCTTATCACTTTATTTGGCTCAGAAAAATTGTTACTAGCTTAGCATGAGGCTTTTCCTGCTTTGCTACAGAGGAATAGCTACAAGAATAGAATAGAAATTTTCTCCTCTTCTAAAATCTGGCCAGAAATTCACAGGTGAATCAGTGAACATTACTGTTTTAAAAAGAGATCTGAGAGTTTTAAAAAGAGATCTGAGAGTTTTAAAAAGAGATCTGAGAGTTTTACAGAGACTGACACCCATTTACCTGCAAGAATTGGAGACATTTATTATGAAATGTTGAAGAGATGCTATTAGGTTACTTAAGTTCTGCTCTGCAGAATAATTTTTAGTCATTTGAGTTGTGTAGCTGAAAGTTGATTTTTTTGAGACTTTTTCTTTCCTGTTTATCTTGCTACCAGAAAGTGATGGAACACCCACCTTTGTCTGAATCTGAGCTGTATCACTTTTTTTATGATTCGTGTGGTGAAATAAATAAAACCAAGGCAATCACTATTCCTGGTTTTAGCAATCTAATCAATATCAGTAAGAGTGATGTGGAAGATGAACCTCACTTGCTAGCGAGAGGCAATACCTGCGTGTTCTGTGCTACAGCCAGGTGTGTGGTTTGGATGAAGACATTGCTACAGATAAATCGACATACAGAAATCCTGTCCAGAAACTGTAACTAGGGAACTTCTCTGAGGCAATTCTCCATGAAGCAGCATCGCTGCCTTTTTTGAGAGTTTCACTGAATTCTACCCACTGCAGTGGAACAGCCCAAACTGGGGCAGCGTACACCACCAGCCTCTGTAAGGGTGCCTGTGGGCGAGCAGGTAAGTGCAACTATCCCACCTTGGTCTCAGAGCAGAGATGTGGAGACCCATCCTCCTGGGGAAAGAGAAAAAATATTTAA